>JBBFKN010000072.1:122229-472835 GCA_039654755.1 Calcarius lapponicus | reverse complement strand
CTGGCTCCTCAAGGAAAACACACTTGGGAAATATTTCCCCATCTACAAATAGTTCCATAAAAATAACGGTGTAAAATAATGACAAACCCGATCCCAGGCAGGTCATGGCATTGCAGGGAAGTGACTGCTGGAGGCTCACACAGCCTCTGGATTGGGACTGGGAAGTTTGGAAAGGTCAGGCCAAGAAATCCCAAGCAGAGAACTCAGCTCTGCCCCCCCTGAGGTGACCCTGGGCTGGTCTCTGTCCTCCCTGTCCCACAGGTGTGACCAGGGGCTCAAGGGGTTTGTCCTCTGCTGGCATTTCCAAGGAACAGCTGGGTTTGGGCTTCTCCAGGCCATGGTTTTACTTCCATGTGCTCCCAGTGGTTTCCCCATTTCCCCACAGGAGGCAGAAACCCCTCAGGCACTGGGATCAAGGTGGCTGCTCCCAGGTTCTCCCAGATTCCCTGAGCAGGGGTTTGGATGCTCCTGGGTCCCTACAACAGGTGAGGGATCAGTGGGCGGGTGTGGCAATGCTCCATCCCGGAGCTGGAATGGGCAAGGGAGGGAATTCCTTGGGATTAACTTCAAATTGTGGCAGAAATTGTGAGGAGCACGACCAGGGCACGGCCCCGGGGCTGGGCTCTGCTGAGACCCCTCAAATCCTGGGGTCCCCTTGGGCCCCACTGCCAGGAGAGACCCCGAGGGGCTGGAGAGAGTCCAGGGCTGGGAATGGAGCTGGAGAAGGGCTGGAGCACCAGGGAAGGGTCTGGAGAGCTCCTGAGGGACTTGGGCAGGGCTGAGCCTGGAGAAAAGGAGGCTCAGGGGGGACCTTGTGGCTCTGCACAGCTCCTGGCAGGAGGGGACAGCCAAGGGAAGTGGCCTCAGGCTGTGCCAGGAGAGGTTCAGTTGGATATTGGGGAAATTTCCTCAATGGAAAGGGTTTTCCAGGGCAGGGGTCCCATCCCTGGGGGGGGATTTCAAAGCTGTGGCACTTGGGGACATGGTCAGGGGTGGGGAAATGCTTGGGCTGGGTGGTCTCCCAGGCATTTTCCAACTGAAACAATTCCATGGTTCCGGGAACATGGAACAAGCAGCAAGGACAAGGAAAGGGATGTGGGTGTGTGCAAAATGCTCTGGAGTTTGTGCAGCTCTGCAGAAGGATCAGCCCAAAGCTGAGGCACCCCTGACCCCAAGGTGGCAGAGGGGGAAAACCTCGTGATCTTGGGAATGCTTCAAATCCTGGCTCTGACATCCAAGTTTCAGCCCCCTGGCTGAGGGGTCTGGGGTCTGGGAGGTGACTTTATATCGATTATTTACCATAAATGTGTCAGTGTTTTCCATGAATGTGTCAGTATTTGATCCCTGTGTCCGAATTCAGGGGCTAAAAGGGAATTTAAAGCGCTTTGTTGGAAAGAGGAGAGCCATTGTCAGATATTAAAACTCAGGTTCAGGCCCTGTGGGACTTAAACGTCGTCAGGGTAAATAATAAATGAAATGCTTCGATCTGGAGAAGAGACATGGAACGCACCAACATTAATTTAAATAAATAACTGAATTCAGCTGTGGCTTTTTCCACAGCAGAGCATGCCCAGGGTGACTTCTGGAAAAGTCTGCTGGGATTTTCCTGCACACATACATGGATTAATTTTCCTTTAAAAAGCATCAAAAAACCAAAATTACTTTTAAAAGCGAGCATTTGATAACAGAAATTTGACCCTGGGGTTGATTTAAAACATGATTTTATTGCCATTGCTGAGAACAGAGGGAATTTTTGAGAAGCCTCTTCTGAGCTAAAATTCAGATTCAGCATCCAGGAGCAAAGGGAAGCAGAATCCCTGTTTTGGGTGGATCAAACCAGGGCTGGAAGCGCTGCCTCGGCAAAGCCCTCTGGGGCTGTTTGCACGGGTTGGCTGTGGGCAAACACCAGGTCTGGGCCAGATCAAAGCTGGGCTCCCTCCTCACCCCTGCAGCAACAGCCACTCCAACACCTGAGGAAGAGCATGGGGAGGAAGGCAAGGATGGATCTGGTGGGAGGAGGGGATGGTCATGGAGCAGAGTGAAGAGCATCCTGTGGTGGGGGGTGTCCTGTCAGAACAGGGGGAGGAAAACGATCCAGAACGATCCATGAATCGCCCTTATGATTGGAATTGGGCCCAGTCTCATTGAATATTCCTGTAGCAGCCTTTCCAGAGAAATCCTGGTGGGGCTGACACTGGTGGGGCAATGCTGGAGACGCTGCTGGGATCCACTCTGGGGCGGGAGAATGTGGGGCAGAGCAAGGGAAATGGGGTTAAATCAACGGCGGAAAGAGCAAAGTTCACCCAAAAACCAACCCAAATTCCTTGGCCAGGCTGAGGACCATGGCCAGGTCCTGCGAGGGCAGAGGGAAGGGCTGGGAGGGGTTTGGAGGGTCCGGGGTGATGCAGCCATGAGAAAGGGATGTGAGAAGCGAGTGATGGAGATGAGAGGGAATTCCTCCCTGGGAGGGTGGGGAGGCCCTGGAATGGAATTCCTGGAGCAGCTGTGGCTGCCCCTGGATCCCTGGCAGTGCCCAAGGCCGGGTCGGACAGGGCTTGGAGCAGCCTGGGAGAGTGGGAGGTGTCCCTGCCCACGGCAGGGGTGGGACTGGGTGGGGTTTGAGGTCCCTTCCCATCCAACCCATTCCATGATCCGGATTCTTCACCCCTGGAACACGCTGGGTGTGAGATCTTCCCTTAGTGTGTTCCAGGTGATCCGAGCGTCCAAGGGGAACAGGACCAGATGAAAGAAGGGAAAATCAGGGAGAGAGAGGAAGGACAACCCTGGCCCAGCAATGAGGTGGGTCTGAATCTGGGCTGTAACCTGGGTTTGTTGTTTCACAGGAGGGAGGATTTGCAAGTGCTCCCCAGTGGGGCCTGCAGGGACTCACAGCCGTGCTCCCAGTCCCATCTGGCCAGGAAAGCCCCTGTGGGAGCACATCCGTGTCCTGTGGTGGGTGGGAAATGGCACTTGGGTCCCTTTCACAGCAGAACCTGTCATGTGTGGCACTCGTGGCTCAGAGCGAGCGCTCCTGCTCCTGCTCCTGCTCCTGGTCCTGCTCCTGCTCCTGCCTGTGAGCCCAGAGCCGAGCAGGGACCCAGGACAGGAGCAGAGCGCAGCAGCAATGAGGCATCGGGTGGAACCTCCACACCCAGGGTAATGAACACTCTTCAGGCTCCTCGGAGCTCTCCGGGAGGGAACAGCCCCAGCCAAGCTCCGTGTCCTGCGAGGGGCACGAGGGACGGGGCGTCCTGGGGAGATCCCTTGTTCCTGCGGGGTTGGGATTTACTGGCTCTCCCCCAGATCAGAACCCCCCGGGCACGGGGAGAGCTGGGGACAGGAGGTGAGTGGGACCAGCACAGCATCTCCCCGGGAGAGGAGTCAGCTTCAGTGCCCCAGGAGAAACGGAGGGAGAGAGGGGATGGGTGAGATGCTCCTCTGGACCAGCACTGAAACCACGCCAGAGGTTTCCAGCTCCTCTCTCGGCCCAGGGAGGGTTTGGCTACACCTTCTCAGACATGCCCCTGGGCAGGGTCTGGGGGGAGTGCAGCTCCACGGACTGGCGCCGCCGGGCCTCGCGCTCGGCCCAGTCCTGCTCGGGCTCGCAGCCCTTGAGGATGGCCAAGCGCTCCGAGAGGGTTTTGGCCTGTGGGAACAGCACGAAGTTGTAGAGGATGGAGGCTGCTGCGGCCCCGATCAGGGGGCCCACCCAGAACACCTGGAGAGGAGAGGAGAGAAAAGTGGGGTGAGCAAAACCCAGCCTGGCTTTGGAGGGTGGGGGGGAGCTGGGATCTCTGAGGGGCATTCCAGGGGCTGGGATCTCTGAGGGGCATTCCAGGGGCTTGGGTTCCCTCCTGGGGACAAAACACGAAGTCAGCTCTGCTTTGGCCATCGCTGGGGATCTGAGCTCCCCTCCAGTGCTGGGATATTCCCAACCATCCTATTTCCACCATTCCCCCTCTGCTCAGACTCTGCAATCATGACAGGCCCATTGTGAACGTGCTGAGTGATGTGGCATCATCTGGAGGAGCGTTTCCCTACCCACTCATGGATTGCTGCGGGAGGAGGAGCAGCAGGAGGAGGAGGAGGAGGCACCTGCCTGGGCCAGACACCTTGGTGACATCAGGAGCCACCACAGCTCTGCCTCCAGATGAAAACAATAAAATCATGGAATCTCCTGAGCTGAAAAGGACCCACAAGGATGCTCAAAATCCAGCTCCTGGCCCTGCTCAGGACAACCACCACCAATCCCACCCTGTGCCCGAGAGCATTGCCGAAATGCTCCTGGAGGTCCAGCAGGCTCAGAGCCATGGGCATTCCCTGGGGAGCCAGGGAGTGTTCCCAAAGCTGCGCCTAGATCCAGGAACCAGGAAAGTTCCCCGGGACTGGCAACAGCTCCACTCTCCATTGGTTTTGTTCCCTGTGCCAAGTCATGTCAACAGACCTCACACCCTGATCCTGTTGCAACGCTCCCGGTTTGAAGTTTGGAAAAGCCAATTAAGCAGCCAGCAGCCCCACCTCCTTCTCCTAATCTCTCCATCTCTCCTCCAGCTGGGAGCTGGCATGGAAATGCCTGGAATTTGTCTGGCTTGATGAGTTTCGAGGAATATTGGCAGTGTGGGGGCCTCATCCACCCCAACCCAACCCAACCCGCCGAGTTCTCACCCAGTGGTCGCTGAAGTCTCCGACGACGACCGCAGGGGCGAAGGACCTGGCGGGGTTCATGGAGCAGCCGGTGTAGCGGATCTGCCGGGAACACCACGGCTGCTGTCAGCACCGAGCCCTTCCACCTCATTCTAAAAACGCTGGGGTGTCGTTAGGGTGACAGCCGAGCTGCTGCTTCACCCCTCAGCACTCACTCCCGTTCCAGGAAAAGGGATCCCAGGAACGCCTGAGTCAGCCCTGGGAGGCGGCTGAGCTCGTGTGTCCCAGGGGTGCTGCGCTGCAGCCCCAGGAGCTGCGGGGATGAGCTCCCAGTCCTGCAGAAAATTCCCTCTCATGCCTCTGAGGACAGGAGAAGAACAGTCCCATGGACACAGGGGCTCGTGGGGCACTGAGGACGGAAGGTGTGATGTTGGGGAGGATGGAACAGGAAAGCCTTATCAATATGACTGCCTGGCAAAAGATTTTGAGAATATGGAAACTATCAGCGAGATTGAAATGAAAGCCAGCTCTGAGATCCCTCAGTCACTAACAACTGGAAAACAATGGTGTGGCTGCTGAAGGTGATCCCCTTTTGATGGAACAACACCCTCTGCCTGCAGACAGCCCCAAGGGGCAGAGCAGACCCTACAGCTTGGCAGAAGGGGTCCAAAGAGTAGTTTTTAGGGTTTAAAACTACTCCAAAGAGGAGTTTTTAGGGTTTAAAGCTACTCCAAAGAGGAGTTTTTAGAGATTCCAAAGAGGAGTTTTTAGGCTTAGCAGAAGGGTCCAAAGAGGAGTTTTTAGGGTTTAAAACTACTCCAAAGAGGAGTTTTTAGAGATTCCAAAGAGGAGTTTTTAGGCTTAGCAGAAGGGGTCCAAAGAGGAGTTTTTAGGGTTTAAAATGTAGCACAGGATGGTAATGTAGTGATTCTTACAGGCTGTATGGAAATGCTGTAGGGTTTGTATCTTGTACTGGATTGGTCAGTGAGAATCAGAATATTCAACACAGAAGAAGATTTATTGTATTGGAACGGGAACTTTGCTCTCTTAGCTCTTACCCCTCATAGCTCTTACCCCTCTTAGCTCTTGCCTCTTACCCTGTTTATTCGCTTACCCCTTTTGTTCTTTTACCCTTTTACTCTCCCACCCTCTCATCCTCTCTCCCCCTCTCTTCTCTCAGTCCTGCTCTGAGCTGTTCCTGGCAGCCCCCAGCAGCTCCCTGCACTTGGCCCTTTGCAATAAACCCCAAATTCTATGACCTGGCTTCAGAGATCTCTCGTCTCCGTCCGTCCTGACCGTCCTACCCCCCGACACTCCTACAGTGTGGTGTGACCAACAGCATTTTCCTGAGCGCACTGGGTCTGGGGGCTGCTTTGGGCCGTGGCCCAGGTGGGATTTCCCTGAGTGTCCATCCCAAACACTCCCCAGGCTCATCCTGCACTTGGGAGCCCCAGTAGCCAATGCCCTCGCTCCAGGAGAGATCCCACAGACCCCTGGAACTCCCAGTGGGATTCAAGGAGAGGCAGAGTCCAAGGGATGTGTCTGTGGCCAACTGGATCCTTCCTCTGGCTTCAGCCCCCAAAACAGGGGACATTTTCTGGTACAAATATGAAAAGAACAAAAATCTCCCAGCTGGAAGAAGTGGCTCAATGAGAAATAGTTGATGGACCTCAGGAAATTTCAGCCCCAAAACCAGAGGAGGAAGATGAGTCCTGCCTTCATCCCTGCTCCCGGAAGGAGCAGCAGAGTCCAGCGGGTGCTGAGCTTGGAGTTTTTCATGTTAAGGCTGAGCTCAGGCCACAGCTCTCCCATGGCTTTGGTGGGATTTTTCCCTCTCTCTACTGGAAAACCACAGGTTGCACATCCCCCCCATCAAGCCCGGAGATGCAGCCAAACCACCCTGGGGCATAAACAAAAAAAGAACCCCAGAAGTGCCGAGTTTTGGGCCATCCACTCACCCCGAGGAGGTGCCCCACGGCCACCGAGAGGCCGATGGAGAGGGCAGGGGAGCCCAGGTTGTCCTCACGCCGCTCGTCCGTGGAAGCAAAGACGCACAGGACCAGCTGGAAGGTGAGGAACAGCTCCACCGTCACCGCCTGCCCCGTTGTGGTCTCATTGTGCAGCTGGAAGGGAGGAAAAACATGTTCCAAATCCAGGTTCTGTGAGCGGATGGGAAATATGGAGGAGGAATCCAAAATCAGGGGGAGCCAAAGGAGACGGGGAGATTTTTGGCACCAATAAGAAAAACTTCCCAGGTAGAAGAAGTGGCTCAAAGGGAAATGCTTGATTGACCTGTCAGGAAATTTTATTGGCACATTTTTTGGTATTTTTCCCATTTCTTTTTGTTTTCCTCCTACTCAAAATGCCTTTTGGAAAAGTTGGCAAGTTGCATTTTGAAGACATTGAAAAGAAATATTTTGGCATGAAAAAAAGAAAAATAAATCCCTTTCCTCACTTTTTTTGACTCAGAGAATTTGTCAGGTCTGATCTGGAGCTGATCCTCCAGCTCAGTCCCTTCTTTCCTTGTCCCCTCCCAAATCTAATCCCATTGCTTGGCAATCCCAGGAAGGTCCTAAGTGCCCTCCTGCCCGAGCTCCAGAGTCAGATCTTCTTCATTCTCCTCCCCAGCATTCCCCTCCCTTTTTACAGGGGTGATCTGTGCAGGCAGCCACACCATGAACAGCTCACAGGGGAAAAAAAGCCTTCTCAAAATCCCAAAATCCCCAGTTCCCACTTTAAGCTGCGAACCAACAAAGCTGAGCAGTCTGAGTCTCCCTTAAGCGTCCCACTTTTATTAGCCTCAGTCATTACCAGCCTAAATCCCCTCATTCAGATCAAACCACAATCCCTCTTTTTCACCCTCTTAATCACTCTGGCAGTGCTGCTGAGTCCTGGCAGTGCCTCCCTGCTGTGGGAATCCTGGCAATTTCCTTGTGCTGCTCCCAGCCCAGCTCCCTTGGGGTTGGGTGATCCTGATCCTGGCAGCGCCTGTGCTCCCCTGGGATGGGACAGGGGATCCCTGGCTTTCAATTCCTTTCCCCTCTCCTGTGAGGAAGGGGGTGTTGGAGGCCAGGATACCACTGGAGAATCCCCCGTGGGGATCCTAAGCTTCCCTGGCTTTAGTTTTTCCCTGAGATCCTTGTGAAGCTTTAGGGAGTCCGTGTGTTGGGTTTTGGGGTGAACCAGCTGGATCTGGTCTGACCATCCTGCCGCAATGGGAGGCAATGAGTTGGATCTAAATCTGGGATTTAGACCCAAATCTCTGCTGTCCCCACCACTTCAGCAGCCTGGGAATTGTGGCTGGGCCAAAGCAGAGCCAGGGGGGAATTTACTGGTTTTCCCCCAGATCAGAAACCCCAATCCAGGGAATCCCTGGGTTTAGTCCCAAATTTCTCCTGTCCCCACCACTTCAGCAGCCTGGGAATTGTGTCTGGGTGAAGGCAGAGCCAGGGGGGGATTTACTGGCTCTCCCCCGGATCAGAAACCCCCCGGGCATGGGGAGAGCTGGGGACAGGAGGTGGCTGAGGAGTCCTGGGAGAGGAGTCAGCTTCAGTGCCCCAGGAGAAACGGAGAGGGAGATGCTCCTCTGGACCTGCACTAAAACCACGCCAGAGGAATCTAAATCCAGGGAATCCCTGGGTTTAGTCCCAAATCTCTCCTGTCCCCACCACTTCAGCAGCCTGGGAATTGTGGCTGGGTGAAGGCAGAGCCAGGGGGGATTTACTGGTTTTCCCAGAAAACCCCAATCCAGGGAATCCCTGGGTTTAGACCCAAATCTCTGCTGTCCCCACCACTTCAGCAGCCTGGGAATTGTGTCTGGGTGAAGGCAGAGCCAGGGGGGGATTTACTGGTTTTCCCAGAAAACCCCAATCCAGGGAATCCCTGGGTTTAGTCCCAAATTTCTCCTGTCCCCACCACTTCAGCAGCCTGGGAATTGTGGCTGGGTGAAGGCAGAGCCAGGGGGGGATTTACTGGCTCTCCCCCAGATCAGAAACCCCCCGGGCATGGGGAGAGCTGGGGACAGGAGGTGGCTGAGGAGTCCTGGGAGAGGAGTCAGCTTCAGTGCCCCAGGAGAAAGGGAGGGAGATGCTCCTCTGGACCTGCACTAAAACCATGCCAGAGGAATCTAAATCCAGGGCATCCCTGGGTTTAGACCCAAATCTCTGCTGTTCCCACCACTTCAGCAGCCTGGGAATTGTGGCTGGGTGAAGGCAGAGTCATGGGGGGATTTACTGGTTTTCCTCCAAGTCAGAAACCCCAATCCAGGGAATCCCTGGGTTTAAACCCAAATCTCTCCTGTCCCCACCACTTCAGCAGCCTGGGAATTGTGTCTGGGTGAAAGCAGAGCCAGGAAAAGGCTGCCTGTACCCACACCTGAGGGGAAATTGGGATGAGCCTGGGACAAGAGGGATGCCGAGGTGGTGCTTTGGATGTGTCCTTCCCCTGGCAGCCCCAAAATCCAAGTGCCCCCCCTGAGTACAATCCAGGAAAAATGAGATGGTTTGTGACTCCAAGGGAGGTGTCTGGATCCTTCCTCTCTGGCTTCAGCCCCCAAAACGGGGCATTTTCGGCACCAATATGAAAAAAAAAACCAAAAATCTCCCAGCTGGAAGAAGTGGCTCAATGGGAAATAGTTGAGGGACATCAGGAATTTTCAGCCCTAAAACCAGAGGAGGAAGACGAGTCCTGCCTTCATCCCTGCTCCCGAAAGGAGCCTTGGAGCAGCAGGGTCCAGCAGGGGCTGGGCTGTGGCGTTCAGAGGCTTCCCCACCAGGAATTCCGGGAATTTTGGGATCCCTGGCTGGAGGTTTTGGGGCAGCTGAGGGGGTTTTTAGGGATTGTTGGGTGGACTGGGGATGGAATTCCCATGAAATTCCCCCGATTTTGGGCCTCTCCTGGTTCTCTGAGGAAAATCCCAGTGAGAATCTTGGAGGATATTGGGGGATCCCAGTGGGAATTTTCGAGAATTCCGTGAATTCTGGGATCCCCGGCTGGAGGTTTTGGGGCAGCTGAGGGGGTTTTAAGGGATTTTCAGGTAGATTTGGGATGGAATTCCCCAAATTTTGGGCCTCTCCTGGTTATCTGAGGAAAATTCCAGTGGGAATCTTGGGGAATCCTGGGAATTTTGGGGAATTCCAGGAATTCTGGGATCCCCAGCTGGAGATGTTGGGGCAGCTGAAGGGGGTTTTTAGGGATTTTTGGGCAGATTTGGGATGGAATTCCCCAAATTTTTAACTTCTCCCAGTTCTCTGAGGAAAATCCCAGTGGGAATTTTGGGGAATTCTGGGATCCCCATCTGGAGGTTTTGGGGCAGCTGAGGAGGTTTTTAGGGATTTTTGGGTGGATTTGGGATGGAATTCCCCTGATTTTGGGCTTCTCCTGGTTATCTGAGGAAAATCCCAGTGGGAACCTTGGGGAATCCTGGGAATTTTGGGGAATTCTGAGGATTTTGGGGAATTTTGGGGAATTCTGGGATCCCCAGGTGGAGGTTTTGGGGAGCTGAGGGGGTTTTTAGGAATTTTTGGGTGGATTTGGGATGAAATTCTCACGGAGTTCCTCCAATTTTGGGCCTCTCCTGGTTATCTGAGGAAAATCCCAGTGGGAATTTTGGGGAACTCTGGGATATCCATTCGGGGGGTTTCGGGGCAGCTGAGGGGGTTTTTTAGGGATTTTTGGGTGGATTTGGGATGGAATTCCCCTGATTTTGGGCTTCTTCTGGTTCTCTGAAGAAAATCCCAGTGGGAATCTTGTAGAATCCCAAGAATTTTTGGGAATTCCAGGAATTTTTGGGATTCAATTCTGGGACTTCCATCGGGAGGTTTTGGGGCAGCTGAAGGCGTTTTTTGGGGATTTTTGGGCAGACTTGGGATGGAATTCCCCCCAGTTTTGGGCCTCTCCTGGTTCTCTGAGGAAAATCCCAGTGGGAATTTTGGGAAACTCTGGGATATCCATTAGGAGGTTTTGGGGCAGCTGAGGGGGTTTTTAGGGATTTTTGGGCAGACTTGGGATGGAATTCCCCCAATTTTGGGCCTCTCCTGGTTCTCTGAGGAAAATCCCAGTGGGAATTTTGGGGAACTCTGGGATATCCATCGGGGGGTTTCAGGGCAGCTGAGGGGATTTTTAGGGGATTTTGGGTGGATTTGGGGTGAAATTCGCACAGAATTCCTCTAATTTTGGGCCTGTCCTGGTTCTCTGAGGAAAATCCCAGTGGGAATCTTGTAGAATCCCAAGAATTTTGGGGAATTCCAGGAATTTTTGGGAATTCTGGGATCCCCAGCTGGAGGTTTTGGGGCAGCTGAGGGGTTTTTTTAGGATTTTTGGGTGGATTTGGGATGAAATTCACACAGAATTCCCCCAATTTTGGGCCTCTCCTGGTTCTTTGAGGAAAATCCCGGTGGGAATCTTGTAGAATCCCAAGAATTTTGGGGAATTCAAGGAATGTTTGGGAATTCTGAGATCCCCAGCTGGAGGTTTTGGGGCAGCTGAGGGGTTTTTTTGGGGGGTTTTGGGTGGATTTGGGATGAAATTTGCACAGAATTCCTCCAATTTTGGGCCTCTCCTGGTTCTCTGAGGAAAATCCCAGTGGGAATTTTGGGGAACTCTGGGATATCCATTGGGAGGTTTTGGGGCAGCTGAGGGGGTTTTTAGGGATTTTTGGGTGGATTTGAGATGGAATTCCCCTGATTTTGGTCTTCTCCTGGTTCTCTGAAGAAAATCCCAGTGGGAATCTTGTAGAATCCCAAGAATTTTGGGGAATTCCAGGAATTTTTGGGATTCAATTCTGGGACTACCATTGGGAGGTTTTGGGGCAGCTGAGGGGGTTTTTGGGGATTTTTGGGTGGATTTGAGATGGAATTTCCCCAATTTTGGGCCTCTCCTGGTTCTCTGAGGAAAATCCCAGTGGGAATTTTGGGGAACTCTGGGATATCCATTGGGAGGTTTTGGGGCAGCTGAGGGCATTTTTAGGAATTTTTGGGTGGATTTGGGATGAAATTTGCTCAGAGTTCCTCCAATTTTGGGCCTCTCCTGGTTCTCTGAGGAAAATCCCAGTGGGAATCTTGTAGAATCCCAAGAATTTTGGGGAATTCCAGGAATTTTTGGGATTCAATTCTGGGACTTCCATCGGGGGGTTTTGGGGCAGCTGAGGGGGTTTTTGGGGATTTTTGGGTGGATTTGAGATGGAATTTCCCCAATTTTGGGCCTCTCCTGGTTCTCTGAGGAAAATCCCAGTGGGAATCTTGTAGAATCCCAAGAATTTTGGGGAATTCCAGGAATTTTGAGGATTCAATTCTGGGATTTCCATCGGGAGGTTTTGGGGCAGCTGAGGGTGTTTTTGGGGATTTTTGGGTGGATTTGAGATGGAATTCTCATGGAATTCCCCCAGTTTTGGACCTCTCCTGGTTCTCTGAGGAAAATCCCAGTGGGAATCTTTGGGAATTCTGGGATATCCATTGGGAGGTTTCGGGGCAGCTGAGGGGGTTTTTAGGGATTTTTGGGCAGACTTGAGATGGAATTCCCCCAATTTTGGGCCTCTCCTGGTTCTCTGAGGAAAATCCCAGTGGGAATTTTGGGGAACTCTGGGATATCCATCAGGATGTTTTGGGGCAGCTGAGGGTTTTTTTTTTGATTTTTGGGTGGATTTGGGATGAAATTTGCACAGAATTCCTCCAATTTTGGGCCTCTCCTTGTTCTTTGAGGAAAATTCCAGTGGGAATTCCGTGAATTCTGGGATCCCCATCTGGAGGTTTTGGGGTAGCTGAGGGGGTTTTTAGGGGCTTTTGGGTGGATTTGGGATGAAATTCGCACAGAATTCCTCAAATTTTGGGCCTCTCCTGGTTGTCTGAGGAAAATCCCAGTGGGAATCTTGTAGAATCCCAAGAATTTTTGGGAATTCCAGGAACTTTTGGGATTCAATTCTGGGATTTCCATCGGGGGGTTTTGGGGCAGCTGAGGGGGTTTTTGGGGCCTGCCGCCCCCGCGGCTCCCCAGGGCCCTGCCCGCTGTCCCCGGGCCGGCCTCACCTTGCTGAGGGCCCCGCGCCGCGGCCTCACCTTGTTGAGGGCCTCACCTTGTTGAGGGCCAGGCCCTGGCGGGCGCTGGCCGGGGTCACCTCGTGCAGGATGGCGGCGCCCACGACGCCCCCCAGCAGCTGGGCCGCCACGTAGAAGAGGGCGCGGAGCAGGGAGAGCTGCGAGCCCAGCAGGCAGCCCAGGGTCACGGCGGGGTTGATGTGGGCGCCGCTGACGTGGCCCAGGGCCTGCACCAGCGTCCCGATGGCCAGCCCGAAGGCCAGCGCGATCTGCAGCATGCTCGGGGCCGGCGCCGAGGGCCAGTTGAGCGCCGAGCCCAGGCCGAAGAGCACGAAGACCAGAGTGGCCAGGAACTCCGCCAGGACGGCCCTGGTGAAGGCGATGGAGCGCAGTTCCCACATCATGGGGCCTCCCAGCAGTGATCCTGCCCGCGGTGCCCTCGGTGCCCACCTCCTGCCGTGTCCCTGAGCGTGACCTGGGCCGACATTTATATACCTGGAGGAGGGGGGGGCTGCAGGATCAGCTGCTGAAGGGGATGGGATCACAGTCCCAGGAAATCTGATGCTTTTTTTCCTGCTGTGTTCCAGCTGAGGGAACATCAGATCCTGCCCCTTCTATTAGAGCCAGGGAATGCAGCACTCGCTGCCCTGGGGAGGTCATAGATCAGCCTCCAGCAGTGCTGGGAAGGACTGCTCCCCTTCCCCTGGGAAGGACTGCTCCCCTTCTCCTGGGACTGACTGCTCCCCTTCCCCTGGGACTGACTGCTCCCCTTCCCCTGGGACTGACTGCTCCCCTTCCCCTGGGACTGACTGTTCCCCTTCTCCTGGGACTGACTGCTCCCCTTCCCCTGGGCTCGCCTACCTGGAAAGGACTGCTGCCCTTCCTCTGAGCTCCCTTACCTGGGAAGGACTGCTCCCCTTCCCCTGGGACTGACTGCTCCCCTTCTCCTGCTCCCCTTCTCCTGGGACTGACTGCTCCCCTTCTCCTGGGACTGACTGCTCCCCTTCTCCTGGGCTCCCTTACCTGGGAAGGACTGCTCCCTTTTCCCTGGGAAGGGCTGCTCCCCTTCTCCTGGGACTGACTGCTCCCCTTCCCCTGGGACTGACTGCTCCCCTTCCCCTGGGACTGACTGCTCCCCTTCCCCTGGGACTGACTGCTCCCCTTCTCCGGACTCCCTTACCTGGGAAGGGCTTCTCCCCTTCTCCTGGGACTGACTGCTCCCCTTCTCCTGCTCCCCTTCTCCTGGGCTCTCTTTTCCCTGGAAAGGACTGCTCCCCTTCTCCTGCTCCCCTTCTCCTGGGCTCTCTTTTCCCTGGAAAGGACTGCTCCCCTTCTCCTGCTTCCCTTCTTCTGGGCTCCCCTTCCCCTGGGAAGGACTGCTCCCCTTCTCCTGCTTCCCTTCTTATGGGCTCCCCTTCTCCTGGGAAGGACTGCTCCCCTTTCCCTGGAAAGGACTGCTGCCCTTCTCCTGCTCCCCTTTCCCTGGGCTCCCTTACTTGGAAAGGGCTTCTCCCCTTCTCCTGGGAAGGACTGCTGCCCTTCCTCTGAGCTCCCTTACCTGGGAAGGACTGCTCCCCTTCTCCTGGGAAGGACTGCTCCCCTTCTCCTGCTCCCCTTCTCCTGCTCCCTTTCTCCTGCTCCCCTTCCCCTGGGCTCCCTTACCTGGGAAGGACTGCTCCCCTTCTCCTGCTCCCCTTCTCCTGCTCCCCTTCCCCTGCTCCCCTTCCCCTGCTCCCCTTCCCCTGGGCTCTCTTACCTGGGATCTACCCCAGAGCTGCTCTTGCAGCTGGACCCTGGGAGCATGGAGAGGGCAGGAAGCCAAGGGGGGTTTGTGGAGCTGGAGCTGAGGTTGGGTTGTGTTGAAAATCAGGCCGTGGGGCTGTGATTGAACAACCAAAAAAATCCAGGAGCATGGAGGGGTTCCTGGGGGTGTCCTGTGTGGGGCCTGGAGCTGGAGTCAATGATCCTGGAGGGTCTCTTCCAGCCGAGGATATTCCATGATTCCATGAACAGTGAGTGCAGGGGAGGCACAAAAGTGATCACTACAGTTCAGCTCCTCAGAGCACCAGAGTTTTGCAGCCTGGGCACAGATTTCCCACCCAGAAAATTGGGAACCAATCCCAAAGCAAAGACTGTCAGAAATCCCCGTGTGAAAATGTGACCCCGGAGCTGGAGCACCAACTGTGCCCTAATTATGGCCATTTTGGCCAACTCAGCTCTTCAGAATCGTCCTTTTCTTGGTGTCAATCCCAGAGTGAGAATTTCTTCTCTGGGATTTGGTTTTTCCCATCTGCTCCTTGCCCAGAAAGTTTCTTTCCCTTTTCCTCCATTTCCTGTCCCTGAGGGATGTCTGCAAAACCTTTTCCTCACCTTGTCACTGGGGTTGGTGGCTTTACTGGAAATTGAGGAGCTGGTTTTTCCTCTCCAGAGCCGACTCTGAGATCATTTTGTCCCAGAGGGATGCAGACCAGCAGGACCAAGTGTCCATTTTTGGGCTCTAACAAAGGCTCTTGCTCTACAATAAACTGAATATTTTTCCCTTCCAGAGGAGCTGTGCAAGTGCCATGGCACTGATGTTCCATGTTGGTGGGATTATATCATGGGATGAGGTGTATCCCAGGCTGGAAGGGACCCACAGGGGCTTGTGAAGGTTCTTTTCTCCAAGGCAGGGGGGGAACAGCTCCAGGTGGAGCAGAGGATGGACACAGGTCTCTTCCAATGGAACTGCTCTTCTCATCTTCCTCCTTCTCCCTTCTTGTCTCCCTTCCTTCCTCCTCCTCTTTCCCCTTCCCCTTTTCTTTCTCCTTCTCCCTTCTTTTTTCCATTCCCCTTCTTTTTCCCCTTCCTCCACCCCCTTTTCCTTTCTCTTTCCCCCTCCCCTCTCCTCTCCCTCTCCCTTTTCTTCCCTCTTAAAAAAGGTTTTTTGGGAACATCGCTCTTAACAAGAGAGGGACTGTGGGAAAAACAAGTCCAGCCCATGGCTGAGTCTGAGCAAGGTGGGACTGTTTTCCAATAAAACCTTTTCCTCTGAAAATCCTCCCCTGGGACTGTGTCCCGCCCCAGCATCTCTCCAGCCAGAGCTCTTCCATCAGTGGAGTCAGTCTCGTAAAACAGGTTTGGAGGCTAAAGGGATTTGGGTGCTGCTGAGCCTCGGGATCATGGTCCCGGCCAGGCTCGTGCTCCACATGCCTGGCACAGGGCTCAGCCCTACTCAGGGCTGCAATTACTGCAGGGAGGATGGAGAGCAAATCCAGGTAATTACTGGAGCTCATACCCTGCCTGATTAGTGGTTACTCGCGGGGAGCGTGGGGATGTCTCAGTGCTCAGGACTAATTAAAAGGAAGGAGAAGTCAGCAGGATTAGTTCTGAGCCACTTAGAAGTCCAACCCCATGGTCCTGACTTTTGTCTGGAGATGCAAAACTCATTGCAGCTCGTTTGTACTGAGCTTAGAGATGCTGGTGCTGAAATCTGAGACGTTTGTTTCGAGCTTGGAGCAGTCTGTGCCATTTCTGGGGGGTTCCTGTGCTGCTGGACTGTGGGGAAAGGGTCAGAGCTGCATTTTGAGACCGGCTGTAGTGGTGTCCATGGCATTTGCTGGGAGATGGTGTTTTCTAGCAAGAACAGCCCATCCCAGCTTTGCCCAGAGACCTCCAGCACTGTAATTCCACTGGTTTTACAGAGGAATCCATCCACGGCACACAACCAGACCCTGGTGACTGCAGGCACTGAGTCAGTGGCAGAGCCAAGGTTTCCTGGCAGTGCCATGGTTTGGCATTGCCCTGGAAAAATGGGAGATCCCACAAGCTGAAGGGTTGGGAATGGGCTGTTGAATCTGTGCTTGTGTCTAGAAGGGGGTCCTGGAGCTGCTGGAGATGATGGAAATGTGGCTTTCCACCTCACCCCAGCTGTGCTGCTGCTTTGGGAGCAGCCAGGAGCATTCCAGCCCTGCAGGGAATCCAATGAGTTTGGGAAAGTGCATTATTTCACCTGTCAGCCCCAGCCCCTGGAGTGTGACGGTGTTATCAGCCCTCCCTGGGACCAAGTGCAAATTTAATGATCTTGAGGAGCAGGTTGGCATCTGCAGGAAGTTGGAACCCCTGTGGGTGCCTCATGCTGGTGCTCTGTGCTGGAGCCCCACGTTGATGTCTCACGTTTGGAGCCCCATGTTTGGAACACCATGTTGGTGCCCTGTGCTGGTGCCTCGTGTTTGAGCCCTGTGTTGGTGCCTCATCTTCATGTCCTGTGTTTGGAACCCCATTTCGGTGCCCTGTGTTGGAACCCCATGGTTGGAACCCTGTATTGGTGCCCTGTGTTGGTGCCCATGTTTGGAGCCCCATGTCTGGAACCCCGTGTTGGTGCTCACGTGGGTGCTCCAGGTCTCAGCCCTGTGTTTGGAGCCCCATGTTTGGAACCCTGTATTGGTGCTCACGTGGGTGCTCCAGGTTTGAGCCCTGTGTTTGGAGCCCTGTGTTGGATCCCCGTGTTTGGAACCCCATGTTAGTGCCTGTGTTCCAGCCCATGGATTCCCTGTGTTCATGTCCCATGTTGGAACTCCACGCTGGAACCTCATGTTTGGAGCCCTGTGTTGGTGCCAATGTTTGGAACCCTGCATTTGTGCCCCATGTTGGTGCCCATGTTGGAGCCCTGTGCTGGTGGCCAGTGTTTGCAGCCCTGTGTTGGTGCCCATGTTTGGAACTCCATTTTTGTAACGGTGTGTTGGTGCCCTGTGTTTGACCCCCATGGTGGTGCCTGTGTTTGGAGCACCATTTCGGTGTCTCATGTTGGAACCCCGTGTTTGGAACTCCGTGTGGGTTCCCTGTATTTGGAACCCCATCTTGGTGCCCTGTGTTGGAGCCCTGTGATTGGAACTCCGTGTTGGTGTCCCATGTTGCAGCGCTGTGTTTGGAACCCCTTGCTGGTGCCTCCTGTTGGTGCCCCATCCTGGTGCCCAGTGTTTGAACCCCGTGTTTGAAACCCCGTGTTTGGAGCCCTGTGTGGGTTCCCTGTGTTTGGAATCTGCTGTTGGCGCCCCATGTTCGGAACTCCCTGTTTGAGCCCCGTGCTGGTTCCTGTGTTGATGCCCTGTGTGGGTGCCCTGTGTTTGGAACCCCATATTGGTGTCCGTGTTTGAAACCCCGTGTTTGGAGCCGTGTGCAGGTTCCCTGTGTCTGGAATTTGGTGGTGTCCATGTTTGAACCCCGTGTTGGTGCCCCGTGTTTGGAACCTCATGTTTGGAACCCTGTGTGGGTTTCCTTTGTTTGGAATTTGGCGTTGGTGTCTGTGTTTGGAACCCCGTGTTTGGAGCCCCATGTTTGAGCCCTGTGTTGATGTTTGTGTTCAGAACCCCATGTTTGGAACCCCGTGTTGGTGTCTGTATTTTGAGCCCCGTGTTTGAGCCCTGTGTTTGGAACCCCATGTTTGGAATCCCCTGTTTGGAGCTCTGTTTTGGTGTTTGTGTTTGAAACCCCCTGTTTGGAACCCCATGTTTGGAACCCCCTGTTTGGAACCCCCTATGTTTGAGCCCCATGTTGGTGTCTGTATTTGGAACCCCGTGTTTTGAGACCCGTGTTTGAGCCCTGTGTTGATGTTTGTATTTGGAACCCCATGTTTGGAACGTCATGTTCGGAACCCCATGTGTGGAACCCCGTGTTGGTGTCTGTATTTTGAGCCCCGTGTTTGAGCCCTGTGTTGATGTTTGTGTTTGGAACCCCCTGTTTGGAATCCCCTGTTTGGAGCTCTGTTTTGGTGTTTGTGTTTGGAACCCCCTGTTTGGAATCCCATGTTTGGAACCCCCTGTTTGGAACCCCCTGTGTTTGAGCCCCATGTTGGTGTCTGTATTTGGAACCCCGTGTTTTGAGCCCCGTGTTTGGAACTCCCTGTTTGGAACCCCCTGTTTGGAACTCCCTGTTTGGAACTCCCTGTTTGGAACCCCCTGTTTGGAACTCCCTGTTTGGAACCCCCTGTGTTTGAACCCCATGTTGGTGTCTGTATTTGGAACCCCGTGTTTTGAGCCCCGTGTTTGAGCCCTGTGTTGATGTTTGTGTTTGGAACCCCATGTTTGGAACCCCATGTTGGTGTCTGTATTTTGAGCCCCGTGTTTGAGCCCTGTGTTTGGAACCCCATGTGTGGAACCCCCTGTTTGGAGCTCTGTTTTGGTGTTTGTGTTTGAAACCCCCTGTTTGGAATCCCCTGTTTGAGCCCCGTGCTGGTGTCATTGTTTGGAACCCCATATTTGGAACCCCGTGTTTGGAACCCTGTGTTTGGAACCCCCTGTGCTTGAGCCCCATGTTGGTGTCTGTGTTTGGAACCCCGTGTTTTGAGACCCGTGTTTGAGCCCTGTGTTGATGTTTGTGTTTGGAACCCCATGTTTGGAACCCCCTGTTTGGAACCCCTTGTGCTTGAGCCCCATGTTGGTGTCTGTGTTTGGAGCCCCGTGTTTTGAGCCCTGTGTTGATGTTTGTGTTTGAAACCCCCTGTTTGGAACCCCATGTTTGGAACCCCATGTGTGGAACCCCCTGTGTTTGAGCCCCATGTTGGTGTCTGTATTTGGAACCCCATGTTTGGAACCCCCTGTTTGAGCCCCATTCTGGTGTCATTGTTTGGAACCCCGTGTTTGGAACCCCGTGTTTGGAACCCCCTGTTTGAGCTCTGTGTTTGGAACCCCGTGTTTGGAACCCCCAGTTTGAGCCCCGTGCTGGTGTCATTGTTTGGAACCCCGTGTTTGGAACCCCCAGTCTGAGCTCCGTGTTTGGAACCCCCAGTTTGAGCCCCGTTCTGGTGTCATTGTTTGGAACCCCGTGTTTGGAACCCCCAGTTTGAGCCCCGTGCTGGTGTCATTGTTTGGAACCCCGTGTTTGGAACCCCCAGTTTGAGCTCCGTGTTTGGAACCCCCAGTTTGAGCCCCGTGCTGGCGCAGCAGGAAAGGCGCTGCTGCCGCGTTTCAAAGAACGTTTTCAAGGTGCCGTATTTTGAAGAACGTTTTGCAAGGCAGGGAATGGTTCTTGCACAACCAGGAGCTCCTCCAGTGCTTTAGATGGCCCTGATATCTCTGCTCCCCTGGCTTCCAGGAAAGTATAAACATCCCGAGGTATCTCCATTCCATCTGAAATACCTTGGAGCCACAAAAACACTTATTGCATAAACAACGTGCAGTTTTCCTGCTTGGATCCGACCTGTCACAGGAGTCCCATGTGCTGCCCAGAGCCTGCTGGAAATCCCATTTTCTGCTCTTTTCTGGGAGCAGGGAGCACCTGCAGGCAACTCCCACTCCTCTAAAACAACACCTGAGGGACAACCTGAACTGCTGCTTCCCAAGGCAGACAAAGCCCTTTTCGCTGGACACTGGAGAATCCGCCACTGGAATAAGGCTTAGGAGAAAATTTTATAGAAACTTGAATGGTTTTGGTTCTGCTGTTCCTTGAAATGCAAGATTTCTGTCCCACAAAGGAGGGGGAAAACTGGAATGTGTAAAATGGGAATAGGTAAAACTGGAGTGAGTAAAACTGTAGTGGGTCAAACTGAAATCCTGTCTCGGAGAGTTCTCCAGGAGCAGCCCTTAAAAGAAAAAAAAAAATACATTCTTGTATTGTGACAAATGCTGTTCTTGATTCTCTGTTGGCTGCCTGGAAAAATGGATGTGCCTGAGCATTTGGTCCCATCCTGCTCCCCAGCAGAGCGTGGGGAACGGCAGCTGTGGGCTTGGGAAGCAGATGGGAATGAAGGAAAGGACTCATCTGTCTTGGGATCAGCAGGAAATGTCCAAGGAAGTGTCCTGGAAGCCCCTCGGCCTGGCCTCCATCTGGGAATTGGAGCAGCAGCAGCATCAGTTGCACCCTGCAGGTCCTGATGCTGGTAGGATCTCCAGACAGGAGGGGCTGTGAGTGGGGGTCCCTCAGCAGGGACAGGACCAAACAGAGTTCCATCACTGTGGGAGGGAGCCTGTGATGGGTTTTTTTCCAGGATTTGGCTCCTGCTGCCTGATTCCAGACTGGTTTGGGTTGGGAAGGGTATTAAAAACCATCGAATTCCAGCCCCTGCCATGGCAGGGACACCTCCCACTGTCCCAGGCTGCTGCAAGCCCCATCCAGCCTGGCCTTGGGCACTGCCAGGGATCCAGGGGCAGCCCCAGCTGCTCTGGGAAATCCATTCCAGGGCCTCCCCCCTCTCCCAGGGAGAATTCCTGCCCAATATCCCACCTAACCCTGCCCTCTGGCAGCGGGAGCCATGCCCTGTGTCCTGGCCCTCCATCCCTTGTCCCCAGCCCCTCTCCAGCAGGGAGCTGTGGCAGCCAGGGAGGGCTTTAAGGTCCCTTTTGGTGACCAGCAGAAGGGATTTTCTCCCGGCGCCCAATTCCATCCAAAGACATTTACCCAGAGGAACAAAGCAGGGAAAGAATCCCCACCTTCCCTGCCTTTCACCTCAAGTCCTAAATCCCTTTTTTGCACAGCGCTGCTGTTGGCTCTGGCTGTGTTTGTTGTTCCTCAGGGAGGCACATGGATTATTGCAGCCCCGATTCCCTCCAGTGCCTCCCGAAGGGACCTTGGGCGCGGGCCAGGAGCAGAACCTGCCCGAGAGGCTTTGCTTGGTTCCTTTGTCCCATCTCAAGGACTTGCAAGTTCAGTCCTGAATGTTTGCCCAGGCTTTGGTGCAGGCAGACAGCAAGACTGGTGCTGCCAGAGCCAGGCTGTGGATCCTGCTGGGATCAGGACATTCCCGTGGCTGTGGAGACCACGGAGCCTTTTGGCCCAGCTGGAATCATGGAACTGTTGGGGTTGGAAAGGACTTTAAAGCCATCCTGTCCCACCGCTGCCACGTCAGGGACACCTCCTGCTATCCCAGGTTGCTCCAAGCCCTGTCCAGCCTGGCCTTGGACACTTCCAGGGATGGGGCAGCCACAGCTGCTCTGGGATTTGGCCATTCCCAACATCCCATGACATCAGAGATGGAAGCTGGGACCTCCCTTCAGTCCCACCTCAGGGATGGCAGAGAGGAGAACGTTCTTCCCATGGTTGGGTGCTGAATTTCAGGCCAGGGCATAGAAACATTTATAGGAAAATGAATGCTTTTCTCTCAAATCCATGAAACAACTCCAGCCAGACTCCAGGATATCCAGAAACCAGAGACTCCTGTGGGGGTCCCAGTCGTTGGTTTTCCTGGGTCTGGATTGAAGGCACTTGTAATTAATGTTCGGACTCAGGTGTTTATTCTTTCTTATCAGTGAAACAGTCTCACTGCTGTGAGTTTGGCAGCTCTTCATTAGACGGCACAAAATGGCCAACAATCTCTTGTTACAAGGTCTTTTAAGACTAAACTATCCAATTAAGAACTGACACCTGGATTGTTTTCACTTTTAACCCAATAACTGATCCCAAAGATCCCCCAATGCAGACTTTTCTGCCCAATTACAAAATGCCACCCAAACCCATGAAGAAGAAGGAAGAAGAAGCCCAGGACAGCACCCTGTGCCCTCCATCTTGCATACTAAAAATCCCCAAACCTACATTTCTCCCCAAGTGATACACCCACACTGCTCTCTATAATTCATTTCACACTTTTGTGGATTCTAATCTATCTTGAAGTCCAGGAAACTTTCTCCATGAATGAAGGTCAAAGTCAGGGCACCCCTGGGGATCAGGGCACCCCAGAGCAGACAGAAATATTCCCAGTGCCCTGGGTTTCCACAGACTCCCAAGTGATGGAGCCCCCATGGCCGTGCTGGCTGCTGGAAGCTCTTTGTCACCTGCCTGGGCAGGAATGTGGCATCAGTGAGGAGCAGGGAGGATGGGACACGGCCCTGGTGGCAGAGCTGGGCAGGAGAGCTCGGCTGGGCTGCCCGGGGTTTGTTTGCACAACCAAAGAGTTCAGAGAGCCCCAGAGCCGCGGGTGGGACTGGGGAGTGGCGGTGACATGGCGCGGTGACACCGAGCAGTGACACGGGGCAGTGCCAGCCCGAGCTCAGCTTTCCTCATTTTATGTAAATCTCAGTAATCCGGGGCTGTGGGCTGGAAGGGAATGAGCTCTGGGAGATGCCAGCTCCAAGTGACCCCAGAGTTAAAAAGGAAATTAAAACCGGTGTTGGATGCGCCTGGGAATTGGTCCTGGTGGTGGCTCTGGCAGTGACGTCCCCTATTTCCTCCTCACCTGGCACCTGCAGCCCCTTCTCCCTGTCCCCTCCAGCCCCGGGGATCCAAGGTCCTCATTCCCTGTCCCCTCCTGTCCTGTCCCCTGCACATTATCCCTGTGCCAGTGCCCTTCATGGGGACCTGCTCCTGCTGAGGAGGGGCAGGGAAAGAAGAGGCTTATTGCAAAAATCCCTCTAAAACCAGCTGGGACTGAGGCAGAAAGGAAAACATTTTTGGCCTCTCTCACCTGAGCCCAAGCTCGGTCCATGGCCCTCATGGACCAGACACAGCAGAGACAGAGCAGGGGACTCTGGGGTCCACAGGGGGGGAAAAACCAAGGATCATTTCCAGGCTGAGGTGCAGCAATCACAGGAGGCTGGAGGAAATGTTGGAGTGCACCAAATACCTCCCAGCCTTTACATGGAACATCTTCAAAGCAATTCAGGAGCAAGAGCTGCTCCTGCGTCTGCTTTGGGGGAGTGTGGAACTGGGATCTGGGTGTGGAGCTGGGATCTGGGTGTAGAGCTGGGATCTGGGCACTGAGCTGGGATCTGGGTGTAGAGCTGGGATCTGGGCACTGAGCTGGGATCTGCATGTGGAGTTGGGATCTGGGCACTGAGCTGGGATCTGGATATGGAGTTGGGATCTGGGTATGGAGTTGGGATCTGGGCACTGAGCTGGGATCTGGATGTGGAGTTGGGATCCAGGTGTGGAGTTGGGATCTGGGCACTGAGCTGGGATCTGGGTGTGGAGTTGGGATCCAGGTGTGGAGTTGGGATCTGGGCACTGAGCTGGGATCTGGGTGTGGAGCTGGGATCTGGATACTGAGCTGGGATCTGCATGTGGAGTTGGGATCTGGGCACTGAGCTGGGATCTGGGCACTGAGCTGGGATCTGGGTGTGGAGCTGGGATCTGGATACTGAGCTGGGATCTGCATGTGGAGTTGGGATCTGGGCACTGAGCTGGGATCTGGATATGGAGTTGGGATCTGGGTATGGAGTTGGGATCTGGGCACTGAGCTGGGATCTGGATGTGGAGTTGGGATCCAGGTGTGGAGTTGGGATCCAGGTGTGGAGTTGGATCCAGGTGTGGAGTTGGGATCTGGGTGTGGAGCTGGGATCTGACAGCCCCAGCATTCCCAGTGCTGGGTTCCTGAGCCCAGTGGGGTTTTGCAGGAGCAGTTGATCACTGAAGGTCAATCCAGGGATTGGGATGGGATCCAGGGAAGTCTCTGTGCCCAGAGCCAGGAGGACGGGGACAGTTTCTGTCCTCCAGCAGCTTCTCCCTGCCTGGAGCTGTCCCTCCTGGGGCTGGAAGGGATTGGAAGCCATTCCTGGGCTCTGGGACAGCATCAGGAGCAAGGCTGGGAGCTTGTGATGAATTCCCAGAGCTCCATCCCACCAAGCTGCCTCTGGAAGCTGCTCTGACAACCCCCAGACACAGCAAACGAAACCCTCACACTTCTCGTGATCCCTATGTTGCTTCAGGAAGGTTTTCCCATGGGGAGTGAATCTGGGAGTGTGGGAGAAGCAGGCAAAAGGGCAGAACAGCTCCACAAGCTGGAAACCCCCATGGAAAGGCCTCCACAGCCATCAGAGTTGGCTGCAGCCCTTCCCACCAGCCTGGATTCTGCAGAGGTCTCTGTGTGATCAACAGCTGGAAAAGGGCTGGGACAGGCTCCAAAACTGCTCCCAAAACTTTTGTTTTTACACAGGAGGTGCAGGCAGGAGATCCAACCTCTTGCTTTTCAGTTTTCAGAGGAAGGGCCATTTCTCTTCCCTCCTTCCATCTCTTTTCATCACCTCCTTCACCTTCCATCCTCCATGTCCCTCCTGCTTCCTGGTCCTTCCCAGACCCCTCCTCAATGCTGAGGCTGAAACGACAGAAGCCCCAGGTGGGTTCTGCAAAGCCTCTGCCTCCTTCTCCCCGTGGAGGAGAAAGGGGAGGGCGAAGCTTCAGGGTGGGATATTTTTGTTTGTGGTGACTGGATTTCATTGGGGCTTGGGCGTGGTGAGGCCTGGGCTGGGATTTGCCCTCCTGCCACGGTCCAGAGACTTTTGGAGGAGTTTTGTTTTTAAATCTGGGCTGTGGCTCTGATTTCCTCCCGTGCCCATGCCCGTGCTGATGGGATTTGGCCCCGCTGTCACTGTGATTTGCTTTGGCTCTCTGAGCTGTGCTGAGGCTTGGGAGCCCTGGCAGCTCCTCGAGGCCGTGCCAGCCAGTCCAGCGTGAGGAAAGCTCCGAAATCCTCTCCTGGGTGGGGACAGAGCTGCCCAGGGAGCTCAGAATTTCATTCTGCTGCTCCAGTGGAGTTGGTGAATCTGCTGCCCTGGAATCCGAACGGGGCTGGGCCTGGCTGGGGGTGGAGGAGCTTTGCTGTACCCCAAAACCTGGGGCAGCCCACCCAAAGAGCACAGACTAAACGAGTTCTGCCTGGAGGCTTTGGGGGTATAAAGGTCCCAGCGCGGGACAGGGAGAGCTGGGGGCAGCCCCAGGTCCATCCTGGGTGGGATGGAGCTGTTCCCTCGTGGTGGAACAGGGGAGAGAAAGAAATCTGCCCCCATTTAGGGGCTGAAGGGGCTTTTTCATGTGAGGGATGCAAGGATGTCATGGGAAAGGAGGGGGAAGGAGAAGAAGGAAGGGGATTTTGGGATGTCTGGAGGAAAGTGAGGTCTTTGTCTCCCAGGGATGGAGGTCGGGGAGGCATCAGCCACAGGCCTGGTTTACAAAGTGCTGCAAGAACCTGGAGAGGTGCAGTTCAGATGTTGGGAGGGAATTCCTCCCTGTGAGCGTGGGGAGGCCCTGGGATGGATTTCCCAGAGCAGCTGGGGCTGCCCTGGGTTTATTGTGTACAAAATGCAGTTTATTGCATACAAAATGCCATTTATTGTGTATAAAATGCAGTTTATTGTATCCAAAATGCAGTTTATTGTACACAAAATGCAGTTTATTGTACACAAAATGCATTGTTGTATACAAAATGCAGTTTATTACATACAAAATGCAGTTTACTGTATCCAAAATGCAGTTTATTGCATACAAAATGCAGTTTATTGTATAAAAAATGCAGTTTATTGTGTACAAAATGCAGTTTATTGTATTAAAAAATGCAGTTTATTGCATACAAAATGCATTTTATTGCATACAAAATGCATTTTATTGTATTCAAAATGCAGTTTATTTTATCCAAAATGCAGTTTATTGTATCCAAAATGCATTGTTGCATACAAAATGCAGTTTATTGTATCCAAAATGCAGTTTATTGTGTACAAAATGCAGTTTATTGTGTATAGAATGCAGTTTGTTGCACACGAAATGCAGTTTATTGCATACAAAATGCAGTTTATTGTGCACAAAATGCAGTTTATTGCACACAAAATGCAGTTTATTGTGCACAAAATGCAGTTTATTTTATCCAAGGCGTTACAGCAGCCCAGGGTCATGGGGACAGAGCTGTGCCCACAGCTGTCAGCTCCAGCTGCAGCCCTGGAGACCCTTTGGCTTTGGTTACAATGCATTATTTACTTTTCTCTGCTGAGCATCTTAATACAGCAGAACCAATCTACACCTTAACTTTTACCTACAACCTATCATAACTACTGTAATTACCATATTCCTGTTACTGTTCTCCAATCACTAAAAGTCAGTACATTACAGTTTAAGACAGAAGTTGTTTTTCAGTTTTCTTGCAGTGGAAAATTCTGAGACCTTTTTCCTATTTGCAACTTTGCTGCCTTGTTTGCCTGTGCTATCTTCCTGCTTGGTAAAAACATCTTCTTGTTTGAGGTGGGTTTATCCTTTGCTCCAAGTCATAAAAACCCCTTCAACTAACACACCTTTGCCTCCTTGGTTATCAGCAAGACTGGCTCAGCAATCAAAACTTGCTTCCATCTCTATTCCTTCTTCAGGTTCTACACTCAAATATCCTTCAGTATCAATGTATTGAATATATTGATATATATTATATATTAAATATATATATCTATATCAAAACTTGCTTCCATCTCTATTCCTTCTTCAGATTCTGCATTCAACTATCTTTTCAATATCAATATATTGATATATATTATATATCAGATACGTATATCTATATTAAAACTTGCTTCCATCTCTATTCCTTCTTCACATTCTACATTCAAATATCCTTCAGTATCAATATATTGAATATATTGATATATATTATATATCAAATATATATATATCTAAAACTTGCTTCCATCTATATTCCTTCTTCAGATTCTGCATTCAAATATCTTTCAATATCAATATATTGAATATATTGATATATATTATATATCAAATATCTATATCTATATCAAAACTTGCCTTCCATCTATATTCCTTCTCAGATTCTACATTCAAATATCTTTCAATATCAATATATTGAATATAATGAGTATATATTATTATATTAAATATATATATCTATATCAAAACTTGCTTCCATCTCTATTCCTTCTTCAGATTCTACATTCAAATATCTTTCAATATAAATATATTGAATATATATATTATATATATTATATATATATTTATATATATTATATATATATTTGATATAGACATATATCAAATATATATCAAATATCTATATTTATATCAAAACTTGCTTCCATCTCTATTCCTTCTTCACATTCTACATTCAAATATTTTTCAATATCAATATATGGTATATATTATATATCAAATATATGTATCTATATCAAACTTCTCTTCCATCTCTATTCTACATTCAAAATATCTTTCAATATCAATATATGGAATATATTGATATAGATTATATTTCAAATATCTATACCTATATCAAAACTTGCTTCCAACTCTATTCCTTCTTCATATTCTACATTCAAATATCTTTCTGCCAAGCACACATATACTGTGAGGCTTCCTTGTCAAACTCCTCATCCTCCCCAGCGTTATATAAAGTCCCTGCGGAGCAGCTGGGAGCAGCAGGAACTGCTCTGGTGGCTCTGCCCGTGTCCCCAAAACCTGTTCTGCTCCCCCTGCCCAGCCGGGGCCGGCAGCTCTTGAGCAATTCCTGCCCCGCAGCAGCCGCGCTGCCCCCGGGGGCAGGACAGGGAGCGCTGCCAGGGCCCGAGAGCCGCACGCTTTAATCCCGGGCAGAGCCGGGCTGGCCTGCGGTGTTTGCCGTGTTTGCTCGGGCACCCGGAGCTGCTGCTCTGACGTGGCAGCGCCCATCTCGCTTCCGTTCGCTCCTTTGTGTCCGCACTGCCGGGAAAATTAATCCACAAACACCAGAGGTTTGTGTCCAAGAGGAGACGGAGGAGCCCTTTGGCTTTATTCCAATAAAGGGAGAGGCCATGGGGCGTTCCCCTGGGGTCTCTCAAGATTTTGGAGGACGCAGCTTCCTTTTTATCCCAATTTCCTTCTCTCTTTCTCCCCATTTCTGAGGTGCCTTGAGAGGTTCAGACTTCCCAGAACACCTGAAACCAAAGATTCCCCTGTAACGTATAACCCGCCCTTTAATTTTAATTCTTATGGAATTTAGGGGATTTTCCCATTTCTGAGGTACTTGAGAGGTTCAGACTCCCAGAACACCTGATACCAGAGATTCCCCTCTAATGTACAACCCCCCGCCCTTTTCATTTTAATTCTTATGGAATTTAGGGGTTTTTCCCCATTTCTGAGGTACTTGAGAGGTTCAGACTTCCCAGAACACCTGATACCAAAGATTCCCCTGTAACGTATAACCCCGCCCTTTAATTTTAATTCTTATGGAATTTAGGGGTTTTTCCCCATTTCTGAGGTACTCGAGAGTTCAGACTTCCCAGAACACCTGATACCAGAGATTCCCCTGTAACATGTAACCCTGCCCTTTTCATTTTTAATTCTTAGGGAATTTAGGGGTTTCCCCATTGTTTCTTTCATCTTTCAATATCCCAGTTTCATTCATCCGCAAACCTAAAGTTTATTGTAAAAGCAAATCTCTTTTACCATTGATCAATCAGTGGAATCCTTCCCATTGATTTCTTTTGTCTCCCAGTGCTGGTTTTATCCCCCAGCAGACCCAGAGCTGGTTTGGAAAGACAAATCCCTCATTCCTCCTCAACACCGTGCCCTGTGACCCATGGAAATCTCACACCACAGCCCTGGAGGTGTTCAAAGAAATAAACCAGCCCCAAGTTCTCCAAACAGGAGAAAATTTCTTATTTCCAGGCCAAATTTCTCCAAACACCCCAACTGCCTTGGTCCCAAGGCAGGGATGAAGCAGGAGCTTCCTCACCTGCTGCTCCTCACAGGCGCTGCCCACCACGGCAGGCCAAGCTCTTATTAATTAAAGTGGCTGCTCAAGGTTATTAATTAATGTTTCCCTGGGAGCCCAGGAGCGGGGGAACAGCTCAGTTTGTGGGATTCCCTCCAGGCAATGGAAAACTGAGGCACACAGGGGGTTTGGGGTCAGCAGGGGGGCTCTCCAGCCTGAGTGCAGAAACCCAGGAGGACATTCCCACCCCAAAGGGTCAGGCCTCATCCAGCTCCTTCCCCCACGGGTTTAGGGGGTGTTGTCCCACCCTTCAGGAACATCCTGGGTAGGAAGGAGGGAAGGTTTCAGTGGGAATAAAGAGGCAGGAGCTGGCTGGGAATCATGGAAAGCTTGGGGTGGGAAGGGCCCTTAAAGCCATCCAGTCCAGGGCAGGGACACCTCCCTCTGTGCCAGGCTGCCCCAAGCCCCTCCAGCCTTGCCAGGGATCCAGGGGCATCCTCTGGGCAATCCATTCCAGGGCCTCCCCACCCTCCCAGGGAGGAATCCCTTCCTCACATCCACTCTAAATCTTTCCTGCTTTAGTTTGAAACCTTTTCTCCCTCGTCCTGTCCAGGTTTCCGTCTCCCACAGCCCTAGGAAGCTCCCTCGGGTGTTGGCAGGGCTCTGCCCCTCAGGACAAGGAGGGTTTCATTTCTTTTATTCTCCGAACCCTTCTCTGTGCATTCCCTGAAGTTTCCAGCCTGCAGGTTAATCCCCCACCCAGGGACCAGGGATTTAGCATTAATAATCCCCGATAATTCAGCGGCCTGGGGTAAATTCCTGAATTTTCAATGTTTTTATTTTGAAGCCCACAGCCCAGCTTTCACCGCCAGGAATTTTTTTTTTTCCCTCTTGGGATGGGGGAAAGAGTATTTGCTGAGGGCTTCTGGGTGTGCCACTATGGATGTTGGTGCAGCAAATCCCTTAATTATCCCATCAGGTTCCCTTTCCTTTGTTTTTGATGTGATTGAGTGTTCAGCCAAAGTTGTTTTAATCCTGCAAAATCCCTGGTGGATTTGGCTGGGTGTGGCCTGGACGGAGGTTTTTTTATTGCCATTATTTCCCAGTGTGAGTGTTGAAGGGAAGAGTGAGGAGGGGAATGGCCAGAGCTGGAGCTGGATGGGTGTGCCAGACACCTGCACCTGGGATCTTCTCCCTGTGGGATGGGCCCTGGGGACAATTAACGCCTTGGGAGGACTCTGGCACCTTCGGGAGCTGCCAGCTCCAACAGGAGAACAAGGATCCAGGCTTGGAGCAGGGTTTGGGGGTCCCTGCAGGTCCCTGAGGGATCTGCTCTCCATCCATCAGCTCAAACAGAACAAGGATCCAGGCTTGGAGCAGGGTTTTGGTGTCCCTTCAGGTCCCTGAGGGATCTGCTCTTCATCACTCAGCTCAAACAGAACGAGGGATCCAGGCTTGGAGCAGGGTTTGGGGGTCCCTGCCAGCCTGAGGGATCTGCTCTCCATTAACTCAAGCAGAACAAGGATCCAGGTTTGGGACAGAGTTTGGGGGTCCCTGCCAGCCTGAGGATCTGCTCTCCATCCCTCAGCTCAAACAGAACAAGGATCCAGGCTTGGAGCAGGGTTTGGTGGAAGGGATGGTCCCCTGCCAGCCTGAGGGATCTGGTCTCCATCGCTCAGCTCAAACAGAACAAGGATCCAGGCTTGGGGCAGGGTTTGGGGGTCCCTGCCAGCTTGAGGGATCTGCTCTCCATCCATCAGCTCAAACAGAGCAAGGATCCAGGCTTGGAGCAGGGTTTGGTGGGAAGGGATGGTCCCTGCAAGCCTGAGGGATCTGCTCTCCATCAGCTCAAACAGAACAAGGATCCAGGCTGGCTTGGAGCAGCTTTAGGGGAAAGGGATGGTCCCTGCCAGCCTGAGGGATCTGCTCTCCATCCTTCAGCTCAAACAGAACAAGGATACAGGCTTGGAGCAGGATTTGGGGGTCCCCTGCCAGCCTGAGGGATCTGCTCTCCATTGCTCAGCTCAAACAGAACAAGGATCCAGGCTTGGGGCAGCTTTTGGGTGGGAGGGATGGTCCCTGCCAGCCTGAGGGACCTGCTCTCTGTCACTGCAGGCTGGGCAGAGTCCTCCTCCTCCTCTCCAGGAGCAAGCAGAGCCCTGAGGGCTCTCCCAGGTGCTTTTCCCGGCTCAGGAAGGACCTGGTGGCTCCTCAGAGCCCCGTGGGCTGGATTTGGTGCCAGGCTGGGCCAGGAGGGGAGGCCGGGATTCCCTAGGTGGGATGGACCTTGGGCACCCCTGGGGCTGGGGGATCAGGGCAGGGCTCTCCCCAGAGGGTTCTGAACGGGCTCCCCAGGGATTGGTCATGGCCCCAAGGCTGCCAGAGCTCCTTTGGGACACCCCTCTCAGGCCACAGGGTGGGATTTTGGGGTGTCTGTGCAGGGCCAGGGGTTGGACTGGATGATCAGGGTCCCCTGATTTTTTAAGATTTTTTTAAGCCTTCTGATGTTTACATTTTTGTAATGAGCTTTCTCGCACGCTTTTTGTAAGTAACTCATTGTTTTGCGTTCTTTTATGGAAAAAAGAGAATTTTAATAGGCTGCTAGTTTATCCAGTGTCATTGGAGAGGCGGCATTTCCCCTCCAACCCGCCGTCACTTTGGAAATCTGTAAATATTGAAGTCAAAAAACAAACTTCCCTTTTTCGCCTTGAGAACAGCAGCCGTGTCCACGTCCTGTTATTTCATGTCATCCAGTGACACCTCCCCACTGAGGGGTGCTCCCTGAGCAGGGCAGGCAGGGCCTGCAGTCCTTTCCCCTGCTGTTTTTACCCAGGAGGAGCTGCTGGGGCTGTGGCTTTGCCGGGAGTTTTTCCCCTCCCAGAGCAAAGGTTTCCCCTCTTGGAGCCTTTCCAGCCTGGGATGGAGCTGTGGGATTGGGGTGAAGGCTCCAGGGTTCCTGTAGAGCCCTGGGCTGTGACCGTGTTCACAGGGAGGATGAGGGGAGAGGCGAGGATCTGACTCCGTGTTTCAGGAGGCTGATTTATTATTTTATGATCTATATTATGTTAACACTAATAGAAGTGTTAACATAATATATATCATAAAATAATAAATAGAAGAATAAAAGAATAGAAGATATAGAATAGAATATATAGAGAATGGAAGAAAGGATTTCATCAGAAGGCTGGCTAACAATAGAGAAAGAAAGAATGATAACAAAGTTTGTGGCTTGGACTCTGAGCAGCTCGCTGTGATTGGCCATTATTTAGAAACAACTAACACGAGACTCATTAAAGATCTACCTGTTGCATTGCACAGCAGCAGATAATCAGTGTTTACATTTTGTTCTTGAGGCCTCTCAGCTTCTCAGGAGGAAAAACCCAAAGGAAAGGATTTTCCATAAAGGGTTTTTCATAAAGGATTTTTCATAAAGGATTTTTCGTAAGGATTTTTAATAAAGGATTTTTCATAAAGGATTTTTCATAAAGGATTTTTCTGCGACCCTGAGGCACTGGGCTCACAAAGCACCTGAGCTCCTGTGAGGGTGTCACCCCCTGTGTGTGCTGGAGTTCTTCACCCATCCCTGTGCTCAGTAATTTACCCGTGGCTGTTTATCCGTCCCTGTTCTCGGCTGTTTGTCCATCCTCACCCTCGCAGGGCACCACCCCGGGCTCGGTTTCTCTCCCTCCCTCCCTCGGGCCCTGCCCAGCCCCGGGAGAACGGAGCCCTTGAGGTGAAGCGGCCCTTAATTGATTCGGAATAATCCTGACAGGTCCTGCGGAATCGCCCCTTTCCGACTGAATGGCTCGGGCTGGGTCCGTGCGGATGCCAGCGCTGCTTTGCTTGGCTGCATTCCTGCCCTTCCAGCTCGCGCGTTCCTTTTAACCCTTCCTTTCCCGGCTCCTCCGCACAATCCAGGAGCGGGGATGGTTTTCCCCACCCCGTTTCCCTGCAAAGATTCCTCACCTTCTCCGCGCTGGGCCTGGAGTTTGTCACGGATTTTTGTGGGGTTTTTTTGTTGTTGTTTGGTTGGTTTTTTGGGTTTTTTTGGGTTTTTTTCTTTTTTCCTTTCGGCAGAGTGCTCAGAACAGCTGATTTATTGTTTGTACCTCTGTTACCGACCTGGCAAACTCAGGAGTGACTGGAAGGGGCTGGGGAGGGGACGGGAGGGGGGGGATGGAGGCTCTCAGCTCCGAATTGTTCTCATTTTGGGGGAACAGAGCGGGCAGCTGCTCTGCTGAGAGCTCCCATTCACCCCCAGCCCCTCTCCTGGACTCCAGGTGGAGCCTGGGCTGTGTTTGCTCTGCCTGGGCCTGTGGGACCCCTTCACCCTTCAAAAGGGACAATTCCCCCCCATCCTGCTGCCTGTGGCACAAGAGCAGATCTCCCCATCTCCCTGTGCCCTGAGGTTGGATCTCCCCCCCAGGCTCTGTCAGAGCAGTGAAAGCCCCGATTCCCCCAGCGCCCCTTCCCCTGGGCTGGGAGATCCCCATTGTCCCCCTGCCCACGGGCTTGGATCAATAACTGATCAATAACTGGGATCAATAACTGATCAATAACTGATCAATAACTGATCAATAATCTGCTCTGGGGATGGAGCTGCCCCTGTCCATGGCCTTGGATCAATAACACTGATCAATAACTCGGGTCAATAATTGATCAATAATCTGCTCTGGGAGTGGGGCTGCCCCTGCCCGTGGCCTTGGATCAATTAACACTGATCAATAACTTGGATCAATAACACTGATCAATGACTGGGATCAATAACTGATCAATAACTGATCAATAACTGATCAATAACTGATCAATAATCTGCTCTGGGGATGGGGCTGCCCCTACCCATGGCCGTGGATCAATAACACTGATCAATAACTGACCAATAACTCTGATCAATAACTGATCAATAACTTGGATCAATAACTGATCAATATGGAGCTGCCCCTGCCCATGGTTGGCTCTGAGGCTGCAGCACCAGAGGCTCCTCAGAGCCTCCCTCCCCTTGCAAATCCCAGTCCCGAGGTTCAGCAGCTCTGGGGCAGCCGATCCCAGCCCTGCAGCGGGACCCTGTCCCTGCACCCTCCCCAAACCGGGATCGTCCCCGTTCCTGGATCCCCACATCCTCCCTAACCCTGGATCATCCCCGTTCCTGGATCCCCACATCCTCCCCAAACCGGGATCATCCCCGTTCCTGGATCCCCACATCCTCCCCAAACCCGGATCGTCCCCGTTCCTGGATCCCCACATCCTCCCCAAACCGGGATCATCCCCGATCCCAGCCCTGCAGCGGGACCCTGTCCCTGCATCCTCCCCAAACCCGGATCATCCCCGTTCCTGGATCCCCACATCCTCCCTAACCCTGGATTATCCCTTCCCTGAATCCCCACGTCCTCCCTAACCCTGGATCATCCCCGTTCCTGGATCCCCACATCCTCCCTAACCCCGGATTATCCCTTTCCCTGAATCCCCACATCCTCCCTAACCCTGGATTATCCCTTTCCCTGAATCCCCACGTCCTCCCTAACCCTGGATCATCCCTTTCCCTGAATCCCCACATCCTCCCCAAACCCTGGATCATCCCCGTTCCTGGATCCCCACATCCTCCCTAACCCTGGATCATCCCCGTTCCTGGATCCCCACATCCTCCCTAACCCTGGATTATCCCTTTCCCTGGATCCCCACGTCCTCCCTAACCCTGGATCATCCCTTTCCCTGAATCCCCACATCCTCCCTAACCCTGGATTATCCCTTTCCCTGAATCCCCACATCCTCCCCATCCCTGCACGTTCCCCATTCCTGACCCCAACCCTTCACCCTCCTGGGTGCTGTGTCTGTCCATTCTCCCCATCCAACCCTGCATCCTCCCTATCCCATCCCCCCAGGCTCTGCATCCCTGCATCCTCCCTAACCCTGCATCCTCCCTATCCCTGCATCATCCCCATCCCTGCATCCTCCCTAACCCTGCATCCTCCCCATCCCTGCATCCTCCCTAACCCTGCATCCTCCCTAATCCATCCCTGCATCCTCCCTAACCCTGCATCCTCCCTAATCCATCCCTGCATCCTCCCTAACCCTGCATCCTCCCTAATCCATCCCTGCATCCTCCCCATCCCTGCATCCTCCCTAATCCAACCCTGCATCCTCCCTATCCCTGCATCCTCCCTAATCCATCCCTGCATCCTCCCTAACTCTGCATCCCATCCCATCCCATCCCATCCCATCCCATCCCATCCCATCCCATCCCATCCCATCCCATCCCATCCCATCCCATCCCTGCATCCTCCTCATCATCCCAACTCTATCCTCTCCATCCCTTAGCATCCCCTCCATCCCAACCCTCTCTCCATCCCAACCCTCTCTCCATCTTTCCCATCCCGACCTTCTCTCCATCCCGACCCTCTCCCCATCCCAACCCTTTCTCCATCCTTCCCATCCCGACCTTCTCTACATCCCGACCCTCTCTCCATTCCCCCATCCCAACCCTCTCTCCATCCTTCCCATCCTGACCCCCTCCCCATCCTGACCCTCTCTCCCCCCATCCCAACCCTCTCTCCATCCCTCCCATTCTGATCCTGTCTCCATCCTGACCCTTTCTCCATCCCTCCCATCCCGACCTTCTCTACATCCCGACCCTCTCTCCATCCCTACCCTCTCCCATCCTGACCCTCTCTCCCCCCCATCCCAACCCTCTCTCCATCCCTCCCATCCTGACCCTGTCTCCATCCTGACCCTTTCTCCATCCTTCCCATCCTGACCCCCTCCCCATCCCGATCCTCTCTTCATCCCAACCCTCTCCCCATCCCAACCCTCTCTCCATCCCTCCCATCCCGACTCTGTCTCCATCCCGACCCTCTCTCCATCCTTTCCATCCTGACCCCCTCCCCATCCCGATCCTCTCTTCATCCCAACCTTCTCCCCATCCCGTCCCTCTCCATCCCGGCCCTTTCCCATCCCTCTCTCTCCCGGCCCTTTCCCATCCCCGTCTCTCTCCCGGCTCCCCTGCTCTGCGGGCTGCCAGTGGTACAGCCCTGCCTCCCTGCCTGCCTTGCCCGCTGCTCGGGGACGCTGCTGGGAGCGCAGGCAGCGCTGCGGGGGCTGCGGCGGCCGCCTCCAGCCCCAGAGCCGCCGAGAAGGGCTGGAAGGGCCCCCGGTTCCGTCCCGACCCGTGCCCGGGGCAGGCAGCAGCCATGACCCAGGGGAAGGTACGGACGGGGCCGGGCCGGGCAGGGCGAGCCCGTCCCTGTTGCATAACGGCGCGTTCGGAGGGGAGGGAGCGGCGCGGGGAAGGGGTTTGGGAACACGAAGGGATTTAGGAACAGAGCGATGGGCGCAAGGGGAGCGGGGTACCCGTGCACGGAACCTGCCACGGGGCTGGGGGGCTGGTTTGGGGGTTGGGGGCTGGTTTAGGGATGGTTTTGGGATTGGAGGCTGGTTTGGGGTTGGTTTGGGGATCGGGCTGGTTTAGGGGTGATGGATGCACAGCTCAAACCCCGTTGGACAGGACCTGTGGCCGTTTTACCCCCCTGTGCCCCCCACATCCCCGGTGTGGGGGGGCTCCGTGAGCTGTTCGTGCTGTCCCACCCCCGTCCCCATCTTGCAGCACCTCCTGCCCGGCCCGGGATTTTGGGGGTTTTTGGGGATTTTGGGGCTCTCCAGTGCTCTCAGACCGAGGAGGGGGGGTTGTGGATCCTGTGCCAGCTCATGCACCATCGCCATGGCAACGCTCTGGATGCAGCTCCATCCCTCTGGATCTCCTTGGATATCGGGGGGGGTGGGGAGGGGGCTCGCAGGATCTCGGCCCCCTAAACCCAAGGGACAGGGAAGGACAGGGAAGGACAGGGAAGGACAGTGCCTGGGGCTGCCAGGGGAGGTGGCACAGCTGGATCTGCCCGTGGGACTCATCCCAGCCCGGCTCTGCTGTGTTTTCAGGGCCCCTTCAGCTGGATTCCTCCTCACTCTGCCGTGCTGAAGCCCCCCCTGTTTTGGGGCTCATTGCCTCTGCAGCCCCCCCGAGCTGTGGGCAGCAGAGTTATCCTGGCACTTCATCTACCCCAGCCCAGCTGGGAGGTTAAAGGGATCATGTTCCCAAGGAGAGGAGAGTGCTCAGGTGGCCCCAGGTTGGCTCCTTGCTGCAGTCCCGGGTCCTTGGAATGCCGGGAAGCAGCAGAGCTGAGCCTCCTCACGGGCACGGGGGAGAAAATTCTGGAGGGCCAAACCAGAGCATTCCTGGGAGCAGCTGACCCCAAATGGGGTAAATGGGAATGAAGAGCTCAGGATTTTCTGCCCAGGAGCTGAAAGCTCTTTTTAAGGAGCAATGTAGGAAGTTTGATGAGAAGCAGAGAATTCCTTGGATGTTTTTGGTGTCACGTTGAGCCCGAGGCACCGCAGGGGCTCAGGGTCTCCCCTCAGAGCTCCCTGCCTGGAACTTCTCATCCCAACGAGCACCTCCAGGGCTTTCCCATCTCCCCTCAGCCATGGATGCCCTTCCAGGGTGCAGGGATGGGCCCGTGCGCAGCCACCAGGAATGCCTGGGGGGCTCCCAGTTCCCATAGCTCCCAGTTCCCATGGGTCCCAGTTCCCGTGGCTCCCAGTTCCCCTGGCTCCCAGTTCCTGGGGCTCCCAGTTCCCAAGGCTCCCAGTTCCTGTGGCTCCCAGTTCCCATATCTCCCAGTTCCCATGGCTCCCAGTTCCCAAGGCTCCCAGTTCCTTTGGCTCCCAGTTCCCATAGCTCCCAGTTCCCGGGGCTCCCAGTTCCTGAGGCTCCCAGTTCCCGTGGCTCCCAGTTCCCATATCTCCCAGTTCCCATGGCTCCCAGTTCCCATGGCTCCCAGTTCCCCTGGCTCCCAGTTCCTTTGGCTCCCAGTTCCCCTGGCTCCCAGTTCCCCTGGCTCCCAGTTCCCATGGCTCCCAGTTCCCCTGGCTCCCAGTTCCCCTGGCTCCCAGTTCCTGTGGCTCCCAGTTCCCGTAGCTCCCAGTTCCCCTGGCTCCCAGTTCCCGTGGCTCCCAGTTCCCGTGGCTCCCAGTTCCCGTGGCTCCCAGTTCCCCTGGCTCCCAGTTCCCCTGGCTCCCAGTTCCCGTGGCTCCCAGTTCCCGTGGCTCCCAGTTCCTTTGGCTCCCAGTTCCCATAGCTCCCAGTTCCTTTGGCTCCCAGTTCCCGTGGCTCCCAGTTCCCGTGGCTCCCAGTTCCCGTGGCTCCCAGTTCCCTTGGCTCCCAGTTCCCGTGGCTCCCAGTTCCCCTGGCTCCCAGTTCCTTTGGCTCCCAGTTCCCGGGGCTCCCAGTTCCCCTGGCTCCCAGTTTCAGTGCCTCCCAGTTCCCATAGCTCCCAGTTCCAGTGTCTCCCAGTTCCCATGGCTCCCAGTTCCCATGGCTCCCAGTTCCCATAGCTCCCAGTTCCTTTGGCTCCCAGTTCCCATAGCTCCCAGTTCCCGGGGCTCCCAGTTCCTTTGGCTCCCAGTTCCTTTGGCTCCCAGTTCCCGTGGCTCCCAGTTCCTTTGGCTCCCAGTTCCCATGCCTCCCAGTTCTCATGGCTCCCAGTTCCTGAGGCTCCCAGTTCCCGTGTCTCCCAGTTCCTTTGGCTCCCAGTTCCCGGAGCTCCCAGTTCCTTTGGCTCCCAGTTCCTTTGGCTCCCAGTTCCCATAGCTCCCAGTTCCTTTGGCTCCCAGTTCCTGAGGCTCCTAGTTCCCATGGCTCCCAGTTCCTTTGGCTCCCAGTTCCTTTGGCTCCCAGTTCCTTTGGCTCCCAGTTCCCATATCTCCCAGTTCCCATGGCTCCCAGTTCCCATGGCTCCCAGTTCCCATGGCTCCCAGTTCCCATGGCTCCCAGTTCCTTTGGCTCCCAGTTCCTTTGGCTCCCAGTTCCTTTGGCTCCCAGTTCCCATAGCTCCCAGTTCCCATGGCTCCCAGTTCCCATGGCTCCCAGTTCCCGGGGCTCCCAGTTCCCAGGGCTCCCAGTTCCAGTGTCTCCCAGTTCCCATGGCTCCCAGTTCCCCGGGCTCCCAGTTCCTTTGGCTCCCAGTTCCCATGGCTCCCAGTTCCTTTGGCTCCCAGTTCCCGTGGCTCCCAGTTCCTTTGGCTCCCAGTTCCCATGCCTCCCAGTTCCAGTGGCTCCCAGTTCCTTTGGCTCCCAGTTCCTTTGGCTCCCAGTTCCCATGCCTCCCAGTTCTCATGGCTCCCAGTTCCTTTGGCTCCCAGTTCCCATAGCTCCCAGTTCCCATGGCTCCCAGTTCCCGTGTCTCCCAGTTCCTTTGGCTCCCAGTTCCCGGAGCTCCCAGTTCCTTTGGCTCCCAGTTCCTTTGGCTCCCAGTTCCCATAGCTCCCAGTTCCTTTGGCTCCCAGTTCCTGAGGCTCCCAGTTCCCATGGCTCCCAGTTCCTTTGGCTCCCAGTTCCCATGGCTCCCAGTTCCTTTGGCTCCCAGTTCCTGAGGCTCCCAGTTCCCGTGGCTCCCAGTTCCCATGGCTCCCAGTTCCCATGGCTCCCAGTTCCCATAGCTCCCAGTTCCTTTGGCTCCCAGTTCCCATGGCTCCCAGTTCCCATAGCTCCCAGTTCCCATGGCTCCCAGTTCCCATGGCTCCCAGTTCCCGGGGCTCCCAGTTCCCAGGGCTCCCAGTTCCAGTGTCTCCCAGTTCCCATGGCTCCCAGTTCCCGGGGCTCCCAGTTCCTTTGGCTCCCAGTTCCCATAGCTCCCAGTTCCCATGGCTCCCAGTTCCCATGGCTCCCAGTTCCCAGGGCTCCCAGTTCCCATAGCTCCCAGTTCCTGTGGCTCCCAGTTCCCATGGCTCCCAGTTCCCGGGGCTCCCAGTTCCTTTGGCTCCCAGTTCCCATAGCTCCCAGTTCCTTTGGCTCCCAGTTCCCGAGGCTCCCAGTTCCCATGGCTCCCAGTTCCTTTGGCTCCCAGTTCCCATAGCTCCCAGTTCCTTTGGCTCCCAGTTCCCGAGGCTCCCAGTTCCCATAGCTCCCAGTTCCTTTGGCTCCCAGTTCCTTTGGCTCCCAGTTCCTGTGGCTCCCAGTCCCCATAGCTCCCAGTTCCTTTGGCTCCCAGTTCCCAGGGCTCCCAGTTCCTTTGGCTCCCAGTTCCCGAGGCTCCCAGTTCCCATAGCTCCCAGTTCCCATGGCTCCCAGTTCCAGTGTCTCCCAGTTCCTGTGGTTCCCAGTTCCTTTGGCTCCCAGTTCCAGTGTCTCTCAGTTCCCGTGGGTCCCACTTCCTGGGGTTCCCAGTTCTAGTGTCCCCCTGTTCCAGTGTCTCCCAGTTCCAGTGTTCCCCAGTTCCCGTGTCCCCCAATTCCAGTGTCTCCCAGTTCCGGACCCCTTTTTCCAGAGCCCCTCCGTGCCAGCCTCTCTTCCAGGGCAGTTTCTGGGATGCTTTTACTCATCTCTCTCTCTCTCTTTGCCCCTCTCTGTGCAGCTCTCTGTGAACAACAAACCCCCCAGCTCTGAGGGGCAGGGTGACAAGAAGGACAATGGCACAGCCCCCCCGGCGCCCCCGTCCTACGAGGAGGCCACAGCGGGAGAAGGGATGAAGGCCGGGGCTTTCCCTGCCCCGCCCGCCGCCCCGCTCCACCCCAGCTGGGCCTACGTGGATCCCAGTAAGTCCTTGAATGGGGTGGAATGGGGGCGAGCCCTGGAGAGGGGCAGAGATCTCCCAGGATGGAGAGGAGAGGGGGAGCAGGGGTGAGAGAAAGAGCAGGGATGAGAAGGGAACCAGGATAAAAGGGGGAGAAGGGATAAGATGGGGAGCAGGGATAAGATGGGGAGCAGGGATGAGAGGGAGAGCAGGGATAAAAGGAGGAACAAGGATAAGATGGGGAGAAGGGATGAGAGGGGGAGCAGGGATGAGAGGGGGAGCAGGGATAAAAGGAGGAACAGGGATAAGATGGGGAGAGGGGATGAGAGGGAGACCAGGATAAGAGGGGGAGAAGGGATAAGAGGGGGAGCACGGATAAGAGGGGGAGCAGGATAAGAGGAGGAGCAGGGACAAGAGCGGGGAGCAGGGATAAGAGGAGGAGCAGGAATGAGAGGAGGAGCAGGGATGAGAAGGGAACCAGGATAAGAGGGGGAGCAGGGACAGGAGCGGGGCCCAGGGATAAGAGGGGGAGCAGGGATGAGAGGGGGAGCAGGGATAAAAGGAGGAACAGGGATAAGATGGGGAGCAGGGATGAGAGGGAGACCAGGATAAGAGGAGGAGCAGGAATGAGAGGGGGACCAGGGATAAGAGGAGGAGCAGGAATGAGAGGGGGAGCAGGGATGTGGTGCCCACTTTGGCCCAGGGCAGAGCTGCAGCTGTGAGCTCTGAGCCTCTGTCTGCACAGGAGAGTCTCTATCGACGTGTAAAAGTGTCCATCTACACATAAAAGCCTCCATCTGCAGATACAGGTCTGTATCTGTGAATAAAAGCCATTCCAGCCATCCCAGAGACCTCACCCCCTGCCAGATGAGGAGAGAGTAAACTCCTTCCCAGTCCCATGGTGGGAGAAATCCCCATTCCCAGCTCGCTGCCCTGGGAGATCCCAGCTCCTGGGGCTGGAGGGAAAGCCCTGGAGCAACTGCAGGGATCCCCCCACCCCCTCCTGCAGCTCCTGCTCAGCCCCAGCTCTCAGAGCAGCTGAGGTGGCACAGTTGGTGTCACAAGGGGTGGCACAGCCCCGAGTGTGGCCGTTGGCAGCTGCTGGCAGAGCCAGGGACACGGCTGGGGCCAAAGGCTGGATTGTTCCAGCATCCTCGTGGCCATTCCTGGGCAAACCAGCAGTTTTTCCAGCACCAGAAGCTCCCCGGGGCTGCTGCTGGGCTGTAGCAAGGACAGAGCCCTGGCTGGGCCCAGGGAATGGCTGCAGGGCTGGAGCAGGATGGGGTGGCTGGGAAGTGACCCTGGGGACGGCCAAGTGCTCGCTCAGCACAGTTCCAGCCAGAGAAAACGCTGGGATTTTGGGATTGAGGGACTCCCGGGCTCTTGCCCTGCTCCATCCTTTGCTGCCTGTTCTGTCCAGCTGGATGCTTGGGGAAGGGGAAGGAGTGAAAACCTCCCCTGCTGTGTCTGAGCTGGCACATCCTGGTGGCTTCTCAGCCTTTCCCCTGAGGAACAGGATAAATCCCCCCAGGTGCCCCTGGGCATCATCTGGGTTTCTCTGCTCTTGCAATGAATTTGGGGGGGTGAGGCCTAAGTGGGGTGGGATGGGGTTCTTGGGGTTTAGGGGTGGGATGGGGTTTAGGGGTTTAGGGGTAGGATGGGATGTTTTGGGTTTAGGGGGTGGGATGGGGAATTTGGGGTTTAGGGGGTGGGATGGGGTATTTGGGTTTAGGGGGTGGGATGGGGTATTCGGGGTTTAGGGGGTATTTGGGGTATTTGGGGTTTATGAAATGGGATGGGGTATTTGGGGTTTAGGGGTGGGATGGGGAATTTGGGGTTTAGGGGTGGAATGGGGAATTTGGGGTTTATGAAATGGAGTATTTGGGGTTTAGGGGGTGGGATGGGGTGTTTGGGGTTTAGGGGGTGGGATGGGGAATTTGGGGTTTATGGAGTGGGATGGGGTATTTGGGGTTTATGGGGTGGGGTATTTGGGTTTAGGGGTGGGATGGGGAATTTGGGGTTTAGAGGGTGGGATGGGGTGTTTTGGGTTTAAGGGTGAGATGGGGAATTTGGGGTTTATGGAGTGGGATTGGGAATTTGGGGTTTAGGGGTGGGATGGGGAATTTGGGTTTAGGGGTGGGATGGGGTATTTGGGTTTAGGGGTGGGATGGGGTATTTGGGGTTTATGAAATGGGGTATTTGGGGTTTAGGGGTGGGATGGGGTATTTGGGGTTTAGGGGGTGGGATGGGGAATTTGGGTTTAGGGGTGGGATGGGGTATTTGGGTTTAGGGGTGGGATGGGGTATTTGGGGTTTATGGAAAGGGATGGGGTATTTGGGGTTTAGGGGTAGGATGGGATGTTTTGGGTTTAGGGGGTGGGATGGGGAATTTGGGGTTTATGGGGTGGGATGGGGTATTTGGGGTTTAGGGGTGGGATGGGGAATTTGGGGTTTAGGGGGTGGGATGGGGAATTTGGGGTTTAGGGGTGGGATGGGGAATTTGGGGTTTAGGGGTGGGATGGGGTGTTTGGGGTTTAGGGGGGGAGTGGGGTGTTTTGGGTTTAGGGGGTGGGATGGGGTATTTGGGGTTTAGGGGTGGGATGGGGTGTTTAGGGTTTAAGGGGTGGAATGGGGTATTTGGGTTTAGGGGTGGGATGGGGTATTTGGGGTTTAGGGTGGGATGGGGAATTTGGGGTTTAGGGGTGGGATGGGGAATTTGGGGTTTAGGGGGTGGAGTGGGGTGTTTTGGGTTTAGGGGGTGGGATGGGGAATTTGGGGTTTAGGGGTGGGATGGGGTGTTTGGGGTTTATGGAGTGGGATGGGGTATTTGGGGTTTAGGGGGTGGGATGGGGTATTTGGGGTTTAGGGGGTGGGATGGGGAATTTGGGTTTAGGGGGTGGGATGGGGAATTTGGGGTTTATGGAGTGGGATGGGGAATTTGGGTTTAGGGGGTGGGATGGGGAATTTGGGGTTTAGGGGTGGGGTATTTGGGGTTTAGGGGGTAGGATGGGGTGTTTTGGGTTTAGGGGTGGGATGGGGAATTTGGGGTTTAGGGGTGGGATGGGGAATTTGGGGTTTAGGGGTGGGGAATTTGGGGTTTAGGGGTGGGATGGGGTATTTGGGGTTTAGGGGTGGGATGGGGTATTTGGGGTTTATGAAATGGGATGGGGTATTTGGGGTTTGTGGAATGGGATGGGGTATTTGGGGTTTAGGGGTGGAATGGGGCATTTGGGGTTTAGGGGGTGGGATGGGGTATTTGGGGTTTAGGGGTGGGATGGGGAATTTGGGGTTTATGGAGTGGGATGGGGTATTTGGGGTTTATGGAGTGGGATGGGGTATTTGGGGTTTAGGGGTGGGGAATTTGGGGTTTAGGGGTGGAATGGGGTATTTGGGGTTTAGGGGTGGGATGGGGTATTTGGGGTTTAGGGGTGGGATGGGGTATTTGGGGTTTATGGAGTGGGATGGGGTATTTGGGGTTAAGGGGTGGGGAATTTGGGGTTTAGGGGTGGAATGGGGTATTTGGGGTTTATGAAATGGGATGGGGTATTTGGGGTTTGTGGAATGGGATGGGGTATTTGGGGTTTATGGGTGGAATGGGGCATTTGGGGTTTAGGGGGTGGGATGGGGAATTTGGGTTTAGGGGTGGGATGGGGAATTTGGGGTTTATGGAGTGGGATGGGGTATTTGGGGTTTAGGGGTGGGGAATTTGGGGTTTAGGGGTGGAATGGGGTATTTGGGGTTTAGGGGGTGGGATGGGGTATTTGGGGTTTATGAAATGGGGAATTTGGGGTTTAGGGGTGGGATGGGGTATTTGGGGTCTCCAGGTGGGAAGCCAATCCCGCTCTATGGGATGTCTCACACCTGACTGGGAGCACCTGGAGGGAAGGGATGTGGGTTTGGGGTTATTTCTGTGACCGTGATCTCAGGACACACCGTCCTGCTGCGGCCTTGGAGGGGGGGACAGATGTGGGGACACCAGGAGGGAGGAGGATGGAACCCTCTGGATGCTGGCAGGGAGGGAGGGAGGAGGGTAAAACCCTTCAGTTCCTCGGGGCACTGAGGTGCCAGCCGGGGGTTTAGGGGCCAATTTGGTGTTTAGGGGACAATTTGGTGTTTAGGGGCCAGCTGGAACTTTAGGGGCCAGTTGGGAGTTTAGGGCACAATTGGGTTTTTAGGGGCTAATTTGGTGTTTAGGGGACAATTTGGTATTTAGAGGTGAGCTGTGAGTTTAGGGGCCAGTTGAGTGTTTAGGGGCCAACTGGTGTTTGGGTGCCAGCTGGATGTTTAGGGGCCAGTTGGATTTTTAGGGGCCAATTTGGTGTTTAGGGGACAATTTGATGTTTAGAGGTGAGCTGGGTGTTTAGGGGCCAGTTTGGTGTTTGGGTGCCAGCTGGGTGTTTAGGGGCCAGTTGGGTTTTTAGGAGCCAATTTGATGTTTAGGGGCCAATTTGATGTTTAGAAGACAATTTGATGTTTAGAAGACAATTGGGTGTTTAGGGGACAATTGGATGTTTAGGGTCTGGAATTCCCAGGGATTCTCCCTGCCCAGGTACTCGGGGACTGATGAGGGATCCAGGAGGTTCAGCTCCAGCGGGGCAGGAAGGAAGGACCAAGGGATTTACTGACAACAGAGCAGGACCAGGGACTTGTTTCCTGCTGGGGTCACCTAAGTGAGGCTCCTGCATTTTGAATGAGCAACTTTAACCAGGAAAACAGGAGAAAATCAGGATCAGGACCTTGAGTTTGGCTCTCTGGGTGTCTGCTCTGAGACTGAGAGGGTCTTTGCTCCATTTTCCTGAAGGATTTGGGCATCCCTGAGCTCAGAAGCGTTAGGAGGAGGGGAAGTGCCTGTGGACCAGGACTGTAAAGCAGGAAAATCACACAAAAATCCTTCTGTGGCAACCCAGCAGGAGGACTTCAGTGACACAGGAGGGGACATCAGCAAGGGAAGCACAGAATGGTCATGGAGTCATGGAATGGTTTGGGTGGGATGGGACCTTTCAGCCCATCCAGTGCCACCCCTGCCATGGCAGGGACACCTCCAGGCTGCTCCAAGCCCCATCCAGCCTGGCCTGGGACACTGCCAGGGATGGGGAAAGGAAAACAGCAACAGGAGCTTCTCTTCCAGTTTTGGCACAGCAGAGATGACTCGTGCAGGGATCTGAGGCTTTGGGGGAAGGTTTTTCTCACTGGTAGCGTTGGAGCTGTGTTCTCCATTTTCAGGCTCGGTGCTGAGCTGTTTCCCGAGTCCCTGCATGGAAATGGGGCTGAGGGACGGAGCTCAGGGAGCTGCCAGGAGCTGCTCTCGGAGCAGGGGCGTTGTTGACAAAGCCACGATGCAAACACAGCTCGGGAGAGCAGCGAGGGACTGGCTCCTCCTGCTCCTGGGAATGCTGAGTCACAGCTGCTCCCCTGGGGATGCTTTAGCATCCAGTGAAAGGAGAGCAAGGGCTGATCCCAGCCCTCCCATTGCTGTGGAAGCTTTGGTGTTTGCTCGGACAGGGATTCAGCCTGGGGTGGGGATGGTTTGTGGGAATGTTCCCCCTCTGATCCCAGGGATGGTCCTGAGGAGCAGCAGGAGTGGGAAGGGAGCAGAGGAAGTTTTGTATTTGCTGGGAAATGTCCCAACGAAGGCAGGAATGATGAAATCTTATTCTGTGCTCTCAGAAGGCTAATTTATTACTTTATTTTTTTATAATAATATAAAATTATATTATAATTATACTATATTATATTAAGAATACTATAATACATTATATAATAGAACAATACTAAAAATAATATATTCAATATTTTAATATTAATATTCTTTAATATATTATATTAAAGAATACTATACTTTAATATAGTATATAATATAACTATACTAAAGAATAATGTATTTAATATTGTTTAATAGTATTATTCTTATATTAATATTCTTTAATATATTATATTAAAGAATACTATAATTTAATATATTATATAACCATAATACAGAATGATGTATTTAATATTCTTTAATGTTATTATTCTTATAATAATATTATTTAATATATTATATTAAAGAATACTATAGTTATATAATATATATATATTTAATATAATATACCTATACTAAAGAATACAGAAATACTCACTAAATGCTAAAAAAACTAATAATGAAAACTCGTGACTCTCTCCAGAGTCTCAACACAGCTTGGCCCTGATTGGCCAAAGACTCAAAACAATTCACAGCAGAATCCAATGGAACAATCACCCGTGGGTAAACAATCCCCAAACACATTCCACACGTGAGCAAAACACAGGAGAAGCAAATGAGATGAGAATTGTTTTCCTTTTCTCTGAGGCTTCCCAGGAGAAAAACCCTGGGTGAAGGGATTTTTTTCAGAGAATGTGAATGCCACAAGGAACCTCTGGGGGTTTGGGGCACTGAATTGAGCCGTGGTGGCCGTGGTGGCTCCCTGGGCTCAGGTCTCACAGCTGGGAGGGGTTTGGGATTTGGCCCCAAGGAACCTTTGGGGGTTTGGGGTACCAAACTGAGCCGTGGTGGCTCCCTGGGCTCAGGTCCCACAGCTGTGGGGGATTTGGCCACAAGGAACCTTTGGGGATTTGGGGCACCAGATTGAGCCATGGTGACTCCCTGGGCTCAGGTCTCACAGCTGGGAGGGTGTTGGGATTTGGCCACAAGGAACCTCTGGGGATTTGGGGTGCCAAACTGAGCCGTGGTGGCTCCCTAGGCTCAGGTCTCACAGCTGAGGGGGGATTTGGGATTTGGCCCCAAGGAACCTTTGGGGATTTGGGGCACCAGACTGAGCTCTGGTGGCTCCCTGGGCTCAGGTCTCACAGCTGGGGGTATTTGGCCCCAAGGAACCTCTGGGGATTTGGGGCACCAAATCCCGTGGTGGCTCCCTGGACGCAGGTCCCACAGCTGAGGGAGGATTTGGGGATTTGGGGCACCAGACTGAGCCGTGGTGGCTCCCTGGGCTCACGTCCCACAGCTGAGGGGGGATTTGGGATTTGGGGCACTGAATTGAGCCGTGGTGGCTCCCTGGGCTCAGGTCCCACACCTGGGGGAGATTTGGGATTTGGCCCCAAGGAACCTTTGGGGATTTGGGGCAGTGAATTGAGCCATGGTGGCTCCCTGGGCTCAGGTCCCACAGCTGAGGGGAGATTTGGGATTTGGCCCCAAGGAACCTCTGGGGATTTGGGGTACCAGACTGAGCCGTGGTGGCTCCCTGGGCTCAGGTCTCACCGCTGTGGGGGATTTGGCCACAAGGAACCTCTGGGGATTTGGGGCACCAGACTGAGCTGTGGTGGCTCCCTGGGCTCAGGCCCCACAGCTGGGAGGGATTTGGGATTTGGCCCCAAGGAAGCTCTGGGGGTTTGGGGCGCCAAACTGAGCCATGGTGACTCCCTGGGCTCAGGTCCCACAGCTGGGAGGGATTTGGCCCCAAGGAAGCTCTGGAGATTTGGGACACCAAATCCCGTGGTGGCTCCCTGGGCTCAGGTCCCACAGCTGGGGGGGGATTTGGGATTTGGCCACAAGGAACCTCTGGGGGTTTGGGGCACTGAATTGAGCCGTGGTGGCTCCCTGGGCTCAGGTCCCACAGCTGAGGGGAGATTTGGGATTTGGCCACGAGGAACCTCTGGGGATTTGGGGCACCAAACTGAGCCATGGTGGCTCCCTGGGCTCAAGTCCCACAGCTGAGGGGAGATTTGGGATTTGGCCCCAAGGAACCTCTGGGGATTTGGGGTACCAGACTGAGCCGTGGTGGCTCCCTGGGCTCAGGTCCCACAGCTGGGAGGGATTTGGTCCCAAGGAACCTCTGGGGGTTTGGGGCACCAAACTGAGCTGTGGTGGCTCCCTGGGCTCAGGTCCCACAGCTGGGAGGGATTTGGTCCCAAGGAACCTCTGGAGGTTTGGGGCACCAAACTGAGCTGTGGTGGCTCCCTGGGCTCAGGTCCCACAGCTGAGGGGAGATTTGGGATTTGGCCACAAGGAACCTCTGGGGATTTGGGGCACTGAATTGAGCCGTGGTGGCTCCCTGGGCTCAGGTCCCACAGCTGAGGGGGGATTTGGCCCCAAGGAACCTCTGGGGATTTGGGGCACCAAACTGAGCCGTGGTGGCTCCCTGGGCTCAGGTCCCACAGCTGGGGGGGGATTTGGGACTTGGCCACAAGGAACCTCTGGACATTTGGGGTGCCAAACTGAGCCATGGTGGCTCCCTGGGCTCAGGTGCCACAGCTGGGGATGGGGATTTGGGTGGGAGCTGCTCCTTTGGCCCCTCTGCAGGCAGCAGCCCGAGCTATGGCAGCGGGGGCTACCCGGGGGACACGGAGCTGCTCACCACCTTCAGCTGGGACGACCGCAACGTGCGCAGGGTGTTCATCAGGAAGGTGAGGCAGGGACGCGTCCCTCACCCTCGGGGCTGGCAGAGCTGGACCCCCAGCCCTGGAGGAGGGCCCGGCTCTGCTGGATTCTGGATCCATGGGTCACACCTCTCCCTGCAGGTGTACGCCATCCTGATGGTCCAGCTCCTGGTCACCGTTGTCATCGTGGCTTTCTTCACCTTCTGGTGGGTGCTGGGTGTGTCCTGGGTCACCTGGGCAGGTTCCTGGGGGTTGTGTCACACCTGGATTCCTTCTGACTATTCCAAGAGAAAAGCAAAGCTGAGGGAGCACTCAGAGGTCCCTCAGTCCTTTTGCCCCCGTTCCCACCCACGCTCAGGTTTGGATTCCCCATCCTGGGTGATCTCCAGGGCTGCTGCCCTTGGCAGTGGCTGCTGGGTTTTCCCTGTGGGAGTTACCAGATCCCAGCTCCAGGGGCTGCCTCCCCTCCCCTGCTCATCCCCCTCTCCAGCTCGGATGACCGAGCGCTCTGGGTGTGTGTGGCTCATGTTGCCTCCAGAATAAATAATGGATCAGGGCCAGCCTGAGGATTTGGGCTCCCTAATCCCCTGTGGGAGCCATTCCCAGCCAGCTCCGGTGTGGAACTGGGGGAGCAGCGCTCCCTTCCCACCTGGCAGCTGGAATTCCTCTCCACAGGCTCAGGCTGCCGAGAGGATTCACCCAGGGCTGGGTTTTCAATCCCCTGCTCGGGTTCATTGGGCAGGGAGCTCTGAGGGTTCTCCCTGCTCAGGATCTTTCCTTGTCTTGCAGTGAACCAGTCAAGGGCTACATCCAGACCCACTCTGCCTGGTACTGGGCTTCCTAGTGAGTATCCCTGGCTCCTCCTGTGGCCCTGTGTGCTCCAGACAGCCTGGGTGGGACTGTGGGGACGTGGGGAGGGTCTCCAACGCTTCCCAAACACCGTCCTGCACGTGAAGCATCGCTCCAGAGAGTGCAGGGGCACCTGGGGGAGGTCATGGAATCATGGAATGGGTTGGGTTGGGTTGGGTTGGGATGGGTTGGGTTGGAAGGGACCTCAAAGCCCATCGAGTGCCACCCCTGCCATGGCAGGGACACCTCCCACCATCCCAGCTGCCCCCAGCCCCAGCGTCCAACCTGGCCTTGGGCACTGCCAGGGACCCAGGCCCAGCCCCAGCTGCTCTGGGCATCAATCCATGGTGAGCCTGAGGTGAGCAGGTGGGAAACCTCACCTGAATGAGCAAGAGACACCTGAGAGGAGAACTCCCATAACTTCCCCAAAAACGGCTCTGGAAACCAGGGTAGAAATAAATACCTGAATATTTCCTGCAGAAAGCCAGAGAAAACTGGGGAGTTTCCAGGGAAACAGAAACTCTTAATGAGACCTGGAGGGATGTCCAGGGTACCTTAGAGGGTTCATTTTGGGAAGGTCCCTGGGAAGCTCCAGAGGCCTCCTTGCAGAGCATTCAGGAACACCTGGAAGGATGCTCAGGGCACCATGGAGGCTGAATTCTGGGATTTTCCCCTTGGAAGCCAGGTGGTTGTCAGGGTTTCCATTAGATAATATCCAGTGGGGTGGATTTGGAGGTGTTGGGATGTTCCTGGCCATGTCTGGGTGGGGCTGTCACTCCTGGGGCTCCAGAAGATTCCATTCCTTGCTTCCCCCAGCCAGCCCAGCATGGAGCTCCCAGGCATCTCCTGGCTCCGTGGTTTCCAGGCTGCTGGCGGGGTCAGCGCTGCTCACTGAGTGTGAGGTGAACTCAGCATTAATCAGTTCACACCCAAATCAGCAGATGAGACACAGGCTTATGTAACCTGGGAGAACCAGCAGCAGTGGGAGCTCCGGGCACCAGGAGGGAGCCAGAGGTGCTCCAGAGGCTTGGAGAGGCGCTGTCACCTCCCAGGGGACAGGGGAGGAGCCTCAGCCCTGCTCAGGTGCCCACCTGGGCCTCTGGGGTCTCCTCTCCAGCTCCCTGCCCAGATGGAGTGGATTCCCTCCTGTTTCCCAGCAGGAACAACCCTGGGGCAGCTGGGGGGGTCCTGTCCTGCAGGAATCCCCCCCTGGTCATTGTCCCCCTGTGCCCAGGTGAGACCCCACCTGCAGAGCTGCTCCTGCACGGGGAGGGTGAGGAGAGAGCCCAGAGGAGGCCCCGGAGCTGCTCCAGGGCTGGAGCCCCTCTGGGGCCGGGCTGGGAGAGCTGGGGGTGCTCACCTGGAGAGGAGAAGGGAAAGGAGACCCTGGAGCCCCTGCCAGGCCTGAGGGGGCTCCAGGAGCGCTGGAGAGGGGCTGGGGACAAGGATGGAGGGACAGGACACAGGGAATGGCTCCCAGAGGGCCGGGATGGGTGGGAATTGGGCAGGAATTGCTCCCTGGGAGGGTGGGGAGGGGCTGGGATGGATTTGGATGGCTGCCCCTGGATCCCTGGCAGTGCCCACGGACGGGGTTTGGAGGAACCTGGGACAGTGGGAGGTGTCCCTGCCCACAGCAGGGAGTGGGATGGGATGGGTTTTCAGGTCCCTTCCCTCCCAGCCCATTCCATGACTTTAATTTTGTCTGGTTTTTTCGCTGCTCAGTGAGCCAAGCCCTTCCCTTCATTCCAGTGTCTCCAAATGTTTTTCCTGCTTTTTGCCTGCGTCTCCTTCCCAACCGGAGACCTCTGTAATAAACCCTGGGAGCCCCAGGACGTTTTCCCACTGCTGGGATGGCACCTCAGTGGGGATCAATCCAGATTTGCAGCCAGGGATGGACGGCCCTGCAGGCCCTGTGCTCCCAACAGCCTCTTCCCAGCTGCTCAGCTGTGTCCAGGCTGCTCCCACTGGGCTTTCCTGGTTTCCCAGTGGGAGAGCTGGGCCTGGGTTTATCTCTGTGCCCTCCCTGCCCTGGCCGAGGGTCAGTGGCTATCGGGAGCCATCGGCACGCCCAGAACTGCTGCCCTGGGGGGAGCAGCTCCCAGAGCCTGGAAAAACACCCGGCTCTGGGCAGGAGAGCCTCCAGCAGCTCTGGGGCTGCTGTGCTCGGACAGGCTCAAACGCTGGGAGCTAAAACCTGAAACCTGCCGGGACCTGGGTGGGGCTGGGCAGCCCCTGCACCTCGGGCTCCTCTGAGCCAGGAGGATCCTCCTGCCCTGAGCCCTTCCCTGAGCCCTGAACGGATCCTCCTGCCCTGAACCCTGTTCTGAATGGATCCTCCTGCCCTGGGCTTGTCCCTGAGCCCTGAACGGATCCTCCTGCCCTGGGCTCATCCCTGAGCCCTGAACGGATCCTCCTGCCCTGGGCTCATCCCTGAGCCCTGTTCTGAATGGATCCTCCTGCCCTGAGCCCTGTTCTGAATGGATCCTCCTGCCCTGAGCCCTGTTCTGAATGGATCCTCCTGCCCTGAGCCCTCTTCTGAATGGATCCTCCTGCCCTGAGCCCTTCCCTGCCCTGAGTTCTTCCTCAAGCACTCCAGCAGTGGAATCCTGGAATGGGTTGGGTTGGAGGAGCCTTCAAGTCCACCCGGTGCCACCCCAGCCATGGGCAGGGACACTTTCCACTGTCCCAGGTTTCTCCAGTCTGTGTCCAGCTGGGCCTTGTGCACTTCCAGGAATGGAAAGCCCAAAAATTCCCATTTCTGGAGGGATGTGCTATGGGAGCAGCTCCCTCCTCCAGCACAGCCCCTCCAGCCCTGCCTGAGCCCGGCCACTTTGCCAGCCCTTGGTTTAAGAACCTCCAGCCTTGACACCCCCAGGCTGGAAAGGGTTTGGAAATGAGGGGCAAACCTGGAAACGAGGGGCAAACCTGGAAATGAGGGGCAAACCTGGAAATGATGGCAAACCTGGAAATGAGGGGCAAACCTGGAAATGAGGGGCAAACCTGGAAATGATGACAAACCTGGAAATGAGGGGCAAACCTGGAAATGATGACAAACCTGGAAATGAGGGGCAAACCTGGAAATGATGGCAAACCTGGAAATGAGGGGCAAACCTGGAAATGATGGCAAGCCTGGAAATGAGGGGCAAACCTGGAAATTATGACAAACCTGGAAATGATGGCAAACCTGGAAATGATGACAAACCTGGAAATGAGGGGCAAACCTGGAAATGAGGGGCAAACCTGGAAATGATGACAAACCTGGAAATGAGGGGCAAACCTGGAAATGATGACAAACCTGGAAATGAGGGGGCAAACCTGGAAATGAGGGGGCAAACCTGGAAATGATGACAAAACTGGAAACGAGGGGCAAACCTGGAAACGAGGGGCAAACCTGGAAATGATGGCAAACCTGGAAATGAGGGGCAAACCTGGAAATGAGGGGCAAACCTGGAAATGAGGGGCAAACCTGGAAACAAGGGGCAAACCTGGAAATGAGGGGCAAACCTGGAAATGAGGGGCAAACCTGGAAATGATGACAAACCTGGAAATGAGGGGCAAACCTGGAAATGATGGCAAACCTGGAAATGATGACAAACCTGGAAATGAGGGGCAAACCTGGAAATGATGGCAAACCTGGAAATGAGGGGCAAACCTGGAAATGAGGGGCAAACCTGGAAATGATGGCAAACCTGGAAATGATGGCAAACCTGGAAATGATGACAAACCTGGAAATGAGGGGCAAACCTGGAAATGATGACAAACCTGGAAATGATGACAAACCTGGAAATGAGGGGCAAACCTGGAAATGAGGGGGCAAACCTGGAAATGATGGCAAACCTGGAAATGAGGGGCAAACCTGGAAATGAGGGGCAAACCTGGAAACGAGGGGCAAACCTGGAAATGATGGCAAACCTGGAAATGAGGGGCAAACCTGGAAACGAGGGGGCAAACCTGGAAATGAGGGGCAAACCTGGAAACGAGGGGCAAACCTGGAAATGATGGCAAACCTGGAAATGATGGGGAAAACCTGGAAATGAGGGGCAAACCTGGAAATGATGGCAAACCTGGAAATAAGGGGCAAACCTGGAAATGAGGGGCAAACCTGGAAATGATGGCAAACCTGGAAATGAGGGGGCAAACCTGGAAATGATGACAAACCTGGAAATGAGGGGCAAACCTGGAAATGAGGGGCAAACCTGGAAATGATGGCAAACCTGGAAATGATGACAAACCTGGAAATGATGACAAACCTGGAAATGATGACAAACCTGGAAATGAGGGGCAAACCTGGAAATGAGGGGCAAACCTGGAAATTATGACAAACCTGGAAATGATGGCAAACCTGGAAAGGATGACAAACCTGGAAATGAGGGGCAAACCTGGAAATGAGGGGCAAACCTGGAAATGATGGCAAACCTGGAAATGAGGGGGCAAACCTGGAAATGAGGGGCAAACCTGGAAATGATGACAAACCTGGAAACGAGGGGCAAACCTGGAAATGAGGGGCAAACCTGGAAATGAGGGGCAAACCTGGAAATGAGGGGCAAACCTGGAAATGATGACAAACCTGGAAATGAGGGGCAAACCTGGAAATGATGACAAACCTGGAAATGAGGGGCAAACCTGGAAATGATGACAAACCTGGAAATGATGGCAAACCTGGAAATGAGGGGCAAACCTGGAAATGATGACAAACCTGGAAATGAGGGGCAAACCTGGAAATTATGACAAACCTGGCACCACCAGGTGAGAAACTCACAGAGCCATGGAATCCTGGAATCATGAAGGTGGGAAAAGCCCCTGGAGACCATGGAGTCCAACCACCAGCCCTCCCCTCACCACTGACCAAGTGTCCTAGGTTGATAAGTGAGTTTTTTGGGAGGTTGTGGTCAAACCAATCAGTGCTCAGATTTGAATGTCCCCCAGTGCCACTTCCAAAGGCTTTTGGACACTTCCAAGGATGGGATTCCACCACTCTCCCAAAGCCTGACCTCCCTCTCCATGAAGGAACATTTCCTCAGAGCCAACACAAGCCCAGCTCCTGCCCTGTTTGTCACCCACCCATTTGGGTGCCCTGCTCCAAATCCTGCCCTCAGCTTCTCCGGGGATGTTTTGTCCCACCCTGGGGACGGGCAGAGGCAGAGGAGGCTCCTGAGGGGAGGAAGGAGCTCAGTGAGAGGGACCAGGGGTGGGAACCAGCCTGATCCAGCCTGCTGGGTGTTTGCATTTCCAGCATCCCCACCCCAGGCTGCTTTTCCAGGGAATTCCACCATCCCAGGCTGCTTTTCCAGGGAATTCCATCCCACCCCCTGCACCTCCATCCCAGGCTGGTTTTCCAGGGAATTCCATCCCAGGGAATTCTCCCCTGTTCCACCACCCCAGGCTGCTTTTCCAGGGAATTCCATCCCCACCCCCTGCACTTTTCCAGGCAATTCCATCCCAGGGAATTCCACCACCCCAGGCTGCTTTTCCAGGGAATTCTATGCCCACCCCCTGCACCTCCATCCCAGGCTGCTTTTCCAGGGAATTCCACCATCCCAGGCTGCTTTTCCAGGCAATTCCATCCCAGGGAATTCCACCATGCCTGGCTGGTTTTCCAGGCAATTCCATCCCAGGGAATTCCACCATCCCAGACTGGTTTTCCAGGCAATTCCATCCCAGGGAATTCCACCATCCCAGACTGCTTTTCCAGGCAATTTCACCCCAGGGAATTCCCCCCTGTATCACTCTCCCAGGCTGCTTTTCCAGGGAATTCCATCCCAGGCTGCTTTTCCAGGCAATTCCACCCCAGGGAATTCCACCATCCCAGGCTGCTTTTCCAGGGAATTCCATCCCAGGGAATTCCCCCCTGCTCCACTACCCCAGGCTGTTTTTCCAGAGAATTCCATCCCCACCCCCTGCACCTCCATCCCAGGCTGCTTTTCCAGGGAATTCCACCCCAGGCTGCTTTTCCAGGGAATTCCATCCCAGGGAATTCCACCATGCCTGTCTGGTTTTCCAGGCAATTCCATCCCAGAGAATTCCACCATCCCAGGCTGCTTTTCCAGGGAATTTCACACCAGGGAATTCCCCCCTGTATCACTCTCCCAGGCTGCTTTTCCAGGGAATTCCACCCCAGGGAATTCCACCATCCCAGGCTGCTTTTCCAGGCAATTCCACCCCAGGGAATTCCATCCCACCCCCTGCTCCACCCTCCCAGGCTGTTTTTCACCCCCAAATTTTCTCTCTCTCTCTCTCTCTCTCTCTCTCCTTGCAGCGCCGTTTTCTTCGTCACCTACCTGATCCTCGCCTGCTGCTCCGGGCCCAGGTGAGGAGGGGATGCTTTGGGATCTGGGGCAGCCTGGGAAGGCAGCAGGAATGTTTTCCTCGGGTTTCCAGCCCTGTTGTGGGGCAGGGGTGCAGCTGCTGTGTTTCCACGGGATCGTGGAAAGGTTTGGGTTGGAAATCCCACCCAGTGCCGTGGGCAGGGACACCCCCAGTGTCCCAGGGTGCTCCACTGTCCTGGCCTTGGACACTTCCAGGGATCCAGGGGCAGCCACAGCTGCTCTGGAACAGCTGTTCCAGATGCTGGAAACAGCTGTTCCAGGCCTTGGGTTGCTGCAGCTCAGGAGTCCAATTGCAGCTGGAACTTCCAGCAGACTTCCAAGCCAACCCATTCCAGCAGTGCTGTGAGGGCCCCGACGAAGGGGGAATGGTGCATCTGACTCCATGGACAGCAGAAGGCTAATTAATGACTTTATTAATCTGTATTATGTACATTTCATCCAAACTGAGCCTGCCAAGCACTCACTCTGTGCACACTGCGCAGAATCTCGTGACTGTCACGACATGCACACACACACCTGGAAACAAAACATCCTCACTTAGGTTAAACCATCTCCAAATTGCATTCTACACAGGCACAGCAAGGGATAAGAGTTGTGTTTTCCCTTTCTCTGAGGTTCAGAGAATGTGAATCTCAGAAATCCTTGGGAAGAACTGTGCCTTGCTTTTTCTCTGTGAAGAGAAATGTGGCAGCACCGCCCCGTTTGCAGCTCTGGGTTCTGGGAATTAACCATTCCAGAGGATGCTCTTGTCAGAGGATCCATGTCCTGGGGACCTCTGTCCTGCTGGCCCAGAAGGACCCCAAATGTCCTGGGGCTCCCAGCAGGGTGTTAGCAGACAGTCCACACACACACACCTGGCCCTGACAGGCCAAGGAAACAAAACAAACCATCCTCACTTTGTGTAAACAATCTCCAAATTGCATTCTACGAAGGCACAGCAAGTGATGAGAGTTGTGTTTTCCCTTTCTCTGAGGTTCAGAGAACGTGAATCTCAGAAATCCTTGGGAAGAACTGTGCCTTGCTTTCCTCTGTGAAGAGAAATGTGGCAGCACCACCACATTTGCAGCTCTTGGTTCTGGGATTCTGGGAATTAACCATTCCAGAGGATGCTCTTGCCAGCTCCCAGGGGAGCAGGAATGTCCTGGGGACCTCTGTTCTGCTGGCCCAGGAGGACCCCAAATGTCCTGGGGCTCCCAGCAGGGTGTTAGCAGACAGTCCACACACACACACCTGGTCCTGACAGGCCAAGGGAACAAACCATCCTCACTTTGGGTAAGCAATCTCCAAATTGAATTCTGCTTTGGCACAACACAGGCACAGCAAGTGGTAAGAGTTGTGTTTTCCCTTTCTCTGAGGTTCAGAGCGTGTGAATCTCAGAAATCCTTGGGAAGAACTGGGCCTTGCTTTTCTCTGTGAAGAGAAATGTGGCAGCACCACCAGATTTCCAGCTCTGGGATTCTGGGAATTAACCATTCCAGAGGATGCTCTTGCCAGCTCCCAGGGGAGCAGGAATGTCCTGGGGACCTCTGTCCTGCTGGCCCAGAAGGACCCCAAATGTCCTGGGGCTCCCAGCAAGGTGTTAGCAGACAGTCCATACACCACACACCTGGCCCTGACAGGCCAAGAGAACAAACCATCCTCACTTTGGGTAAACCATCTCCAAATTGCATTCTACGAAGGCACAGCAAGTGATAAGATTTGTGTTTTCCCTTTCTCTGAGGTTCAGAGCATGTGAATCTCAGAAATCCTTGGGAAGATCTGTGCCTTGCTTTTCTCTGTGGAGAGAAATGTGGCAGCACCACCACATTTCCAGCTCTGGGTTCTGGGAATTAAACATTCCAGAGGATGCTCTTCCCAGCTCCCAGGGGAGCAGGAATGTCCTGGGGACCTCTGTGCTGCTGGCCCAGGAGGACCCCAAGTGCCCCTGGTGACACTTCCCCAGCACTTGTGCACAGGGCACTAATGACCAGCATGGATATTAATTACCCAGCAGGGTCATTAATGGCCATTAATTACCCTCACAATCACTACTCACCCCATGGTCAGGGATTCCCTGGCTGACTGACCCCTGTTTGCTTTGCAGGAGATACTTCCCATGGAATCTGATCCTGCTCAGCATCTTTGTGAGTGGCACATCTGGCCAACACCTGCCCTGGGGTCAGGGTGGCTCCCGGGACAAGGCTGGAATTCCTGGGGAAAAGTGGGAATTTCATCCCCTTGTTGTCCTGGGCTTGGGCTGAGGAGCCGGGGTTGTGCTGGGATGGGAGGAGCTGGAAAGGAAGGGAGCCTCTGTTTGTTAAAAAATAGCAAAAAATGATCTGTGGGGTGTGGTGGGAGCTGGGATTGGAGCTGGGAGGAGAACTGGGATGGGAGCTTGGATGTGGGATGGGAGCTGGGATGGGAGCAGGGATGGGAACTGGGATTTGGGATGGGAGCTGGGATGGAGCTGGGATGGAGCTAGGATGTGGGGTGGAGCAGGGATGGGAACTGGAATGGGAACTGGGATGGGAGCAGGGATGGGAACTGGAATGTGAGATGGGAGCTGGGATGGAGCAGGGATGGGAACTGGAATGTGGGATGGAGCAGGGATGGGAGCTGGGATGGGAGCAGGGATGGGAGAAGGGATGGGAGCTGGAATGTGGGATGGGAGCTGAGATGGGAACTGGAATGTGGGATGGGAGCTGGGATGGAGCTGGGATGGACCTGGGATGTGGGATGGAGCAGGGATGGGAACTGGAATGGGAACTGGGATGGGAGCAGGGACGGGAACTGGAATGTGGGATGGGAGCAGGGATGGGAGCTGGGATGTGAGATGGGAGCTGGGATGGGAGCTTGGATGTGGGATGGGAGCTGGGATGGGAGCTGGGATGTGGGACAGGAGCTGGGATGGGAACTGGAATGTGGGACGGGATGTGGGATGGGAGCTGGGATGTGGAAGGGAAGCTGGGATGGGAACTGGGATGGAGCAGGGATGGGAACGGGGATGGGAGCAGGATTGGGAGCTGGGATGGGAGCAGGGATGGGAGCTGGGATGGAGCTGGGATGTGGGATGGAGCAGGGATGGGAACTGGAATGTGGAAGGGAACTGGAATGTGGAAGGGAAGCTGGGATGGAGCAGGGATGGGAGCTGGGATGGAGCAGGGTTGGGAGCTGGAATGTGGGATGGGAGCTGGGATGGAGCAGGGATGGGAACTGGGATGGGAACTGGGATGGGAGCAGGATTGGGAGCTGGGATGGGAGCTGGGATGGAGCTGGGATGGAGCTGGGATGTGGGATGGGAGCAGGGATGGGAACTGGAATGTGGAAGGGAAGCTGGGATGGAGCAGGGATGGGAACTGGAATGTGGGACGGGAGCTGGGATGGGAGCTGGGATGGGAACTGGGAACTGGGATGGAGCAGGGATGGGAACTGGGATGGAGCTGGGATGGAGCTGGAATGTGGGATGGGAACTGGGATGGAGCAGGGTTGGGAGCTGGAATGTGGGATGGGAACTGGAATGTGGGATGGGAACTGGGATGTGGAAGGGAATCTGGGATGGCGGCTGGCTCCTGTGTGGGAGGGATGCAGGAGCAGGGGCTCCTCCCGTGCCGTTTGCCCTCCCTCTGCCCTCTCCTGTGCCCATCAATCCCTGGAGGGTTCCAAATGCTGTTCCCTTCTCCTGAGAGCCTGGGAGGCTCCCCTGCCCTTTTCCCTGGGGCTGAGGGATTCCCTGTGGTGCCTGCTCCGGGGCAGGGGGCACTAACCAGGCTGTGTTTTCCCCCAGACCCTGTCCATGGCCTATCTCACTGCCATGCTCTCCAGGTGGGTTGGGCACTGCCCCGTCTCTTCCTGAGAACATTCCCCGTTCCCGAGGTGCCTGAGCTGCCTGGGGCTCCCAGCACAAAGCTGAAGTTCCCAAGGGAGGCAGCACTGGGGGATTCCCACATCCCAAATCCTGCAGGAGGGTCGTGATCACCGAGGGGACCTGCAGCCCCTCCAGGTGACCACGCAGGGATCCCACGCTTCTCCCTGGGCAGGTCCCAGGCAGGTGGGGCTGCAGGGAGCCAAGGGATTTGTTCCAGCAGTTTCAGGAGTTTGTACCCCAGAGCCTGTTCCCTTCTGCTCACTTGCACCAGGAAATCTGAAATCTGCTCCTGGCTCACGTGGGAGCCTGCAGAGAGGGCCGCGATCCAGGCTGGGTGACGGATGGATGGGGACAAAGGAATCCCTGGCCTCAGCAGCTCCAGGGGGAAAACTCCAGAGTTTTCTCCACACAAATCCCCAAGGGCTGAGCCTGGCGCTGCAGCCAAAATCCTGATGCAGCCTGGAAACCCTTCCAGCCTGAGCCCTGTCCCTGCTCCAGCCCCTCCTTGTCCCAAAGTGTCCCAAAGCCAGGCTGGGGCTGCTCCTTTGCTGTGGGGACTTTTGTCACCCTGGTTTTGTCACCTCCTGTCAGGATCTTCCCTGTCTGTCTGTGAGCAGTGGGATTGGTGGGCTTGGAGCTGCTCCCAAGCTCTGGGAGGCCCAGATGGACCCTCCGTCCTTCAAAACAGCAGGAAAACCCATCCAAGCTTTTCCCCATCCTTCCTTTTCTACCATCAGTGTGGAATGTTGATCATTCCAGCGCTGTTGGTGCCCGTGGGATTCCTTGCCCAGCTCCTGCCTGTCTGAATCCCCCTTTCCCATCCCTGGAAATGACCCCGGTTTGATTTTTTGGGTCGTTTGGCAGCTACTACAACACCAAGTCGGTGCTGCTGTGCCTGGGGATCACGGCCCTGGTCTGTCTGTCCGTCACCATCTTCAGCTTCCAGAGCAAGGTGGGGACATCCCTGGGGCAGGGCAGGGGACGCTGGGGGGTCTGCAGGGCTCTGCAAGGGGGACCAGCCCCGGGGATGTGGGGATGCCACGAGGGGCTTGGGGTGGATCAGGGCGTGTGCTGGGGAGGGATGAAAGTGGGGCTAGAAAATGGTGATCAATGGGAATAAAATGAGATTTTTTTTTTTTGTGGATTAAGGGCTAGAATATGCTGATTTATGGGAATAAAATGAGGTTTTTTTTGTGGATTAAGGGCTAGAAGATGGTGATTTATGGGAATAAATTGAGATTTTTTTTGTGGATCAGTGTGAGGACTAGAATATGGTGATAGCTGGGAATAAAATGAGGGTTTTTTTGTGGATTAAGGGCTAAAAAATGCCAATTTATGGGAATAAAACGGGATTTTTTTGTGGATTGGGGTGGGGGCTAGAAGATGCTGATAAATGGGAATAAAATAAGATTTTTTTTGTGGATTAGGGGCTAGAAGATGGTGATTTATGGGAATAAAATGAGGTTTTTTTAAATGGATTGGGGTGGGGCTAGAAGATGCTGATAAATGGGAATGAGATTTTTTTGTGGATTGGGGTGGGGGCTAGAAGATGCTGATATATAGGAATAAAATGAATTTTTTTTTTTTTTTGTGGATTAAGGGCTAGAAGATGGTGATAAATGGGAATAAATTGAGATTTTTTTGGTGGATTGAGCTGGGGGCTAGAAGATGCTGATATATAGGAATAAAATAAGATTTTTTTGCGGATTAGGGGCTAGAAGATGCTGATTTATGGAAATAAACTGAGATTTTTTTGTGGATTGTTATGAGGGCTAGAATATGGTGATATATGGGAATAAAATGAGATTTCTTTTTAATGGATTGGGATGGGGGCTAGAAGATGCTGATAAATGGAAAAAAAATTTTTTTTGTGGATTGGGGTGGGGGCTAGAAAATGCTGATTTATGGGAATAAAACGGGATTTTTTTGTGGATTGGAGTGGGGGCTAGAAGATGCTGATATATGGGAATAAAATGAGATTTTTTTTGTGGATTAAGGGCCAGAAGATGGTGATTTATGGGAATAAATTAAGATTATTTTTTTGTGGGTTGGGGGCTAGAATATGCTGATTTATGGGAATAAATTGAGATTTTTTTTGTGGATTGGTGTGAGGGCTAGAATATGGTGATAGATGGGAATTAAATGAGATTTTTTTTTGTGGATTAGGGTGGGGGCTAGAGGATGGTGATTTATGGGAATGAGATTTTCTTTTTTTTTTTTGTGTGTATTGGGGGCCAGAAAATGGGAATTAAATGAGATTTTTTGTGGATAGGGGTGGGGACTAGAAGATGGTGATATATGGGAATTAAATGAGATTTTTTTGGATTGGGGTGGGGGCTAGAAGATGCTGATAAATGGGAATGAGATTTTTTTGTGGATTGGGGGCTAGAAGATGCTGATTTATGGGAATAAAATGAGGTTTTTTTAAATGGATTGAGCTGGGGGCTTGAAGATGCTGATAAATGGGAATAAAATGAGATTTTTTTTAATGGATTGGGATGGGGGCTAGAAGATGCTGATATATTGGAATGAGGTTTTTTGTGGATTGAGGGCTTGAAGAAGGCGATAGATGAGAATAAAATTAGATATTTTTTTGTAGATTGAGGTGGGGGCTAGCTTTAATTTTGGAGAAATCCAGCAAATTTAACAAATTTCTAGCTTGGCACTGTGTTATTGGCAAGTGCGAGTGGCCGCAAACTGGGGCCATTTTCCATGGGGAAAAGAAATAATTTCCACAGGATCTGAGTATCAGATGAAAGGCCAGCTTTGGGGCTCAAAAACTTGCACGCTCCTAGTTGCTGGCAGCTTTAATTTTGGGGAAATCCAGCAAAGTTTGCCAATTTCTCACTTGACTCCGCCTTGTTGGCCAGGGCGGGTGGCCGCAAACTGGGGCCATTTTCTATGGGGAAAAGAAGTCATTTCCACAGGGTCTGGGTGTCAGCTCAGAGGTAGCCTTTAGGGCTCAAAGGGCTTGCAGGGTCCTCCTTGATGGCAGCTTTAATTTTGGAGAAATCCAGCAAAGTTTGCAAATTTCTAGCTTGGCGCTGCATTGTTGGCAAGTGCGAGTGGACGTAATGGGGGGCCATTTTCCATGGGGAAAAGAAGTCATTTCCACAGGATCTGGGTATCAGATGAAAGGCCAGCTTTGGGGCTCGAAGGACTTGCACGCTCCTCCTTGCTGGCAGCTTTAGTTTTGGAGAAATCCAGCAAAGTTAACAAATTTCTAGCTTGGCGCTGTATTATTGGCAAGTGCGAGTGGACGTAATGGGGGGCCATTTTCCATGGGGAAAAGAAGTCATTTCCTCAGGGTCTGGATATCAGATTAAAGGTGGCATTTGGGGCTCTAAGGACTTGCACGCTCCTAGTTGCTGGCAGCTTTAATTTTGGGGAAATCAGCAAAGTTAACAAATTTCTCACTTGACTCCGCCTTGTTGGCCAGGGCGGGTGGCCGCAAACTGGGGCCATTTTCCATGGGGAAAAGAAGTCATTTCCACAGGGTCTGGGTGTCAGCCCCTTTAGGGCTCAAAGGGCTTGCAGGGTCCTCCTTGATGGCAGCTTTAATTTTGGAGAAATCCAGCAAAGTTTGCAAATTTCTAGCTTGGCGCTGTATTGTTGGCAAGTGCGAGTGGCCGCAAACTGGGGCCATTTTCCATGGGGAAAAGAAGTAATTTCCACAGGATCTGAGTATCAGATGAAAGGCCAGCTTTGGGGCTCAAAAACTTGCACGCTCCTAGTTGCTGGCAGCTTTAATTTTGGGGAAATACAGCAAAGTTTGCAAATTTCTCACTTGACTCCGCCTTGTTGGCCAGGGCGGGTGGCCGCAAACTGGGGCCATTTTCCATGGGGAAAAGAAGTCATTTCCACAGGGTCTGGGTATCAGCCCCTTTAGGGCTCAAAGGATTTGCAGGGTCCTCCTTGGAGAGGAGATTTTGGAGAAATCCAGCAAAGTTTGCAAATTTCTAGCTTGGCGCTGCATTGTTGGCGAGTGGCCGCGTTGGAGGCACTTTCCAGGGAGAGAGAAATCCTTTCCCAGGGCCCGGGTATCAGCTCGGGGGTGGCATCTGGGGCTCCCCCCGGTGCAGCCCCTGGGACAGAACCCCCTCCCTGCCTCCCTCCCCTCTGCAGTTCGACTTCACCTCGTACCAGGGCGTTCTCTTCGTGCTGCTCATGGTGCTGTTCCTGGGCGGGCTGGTCCTGGCTGTCATCCTGCCCTACCAATACGTGAGTGGTGCCAAACTGGGCCAAACTGGGCGTGCTGGGAGAGGGGGGCCAGCTGCCTGAGAGTGGGTGGGAACCCCATGGAGGGATGGGAGAGCAGGGGCCATTCCCTGGGATGGACCGTGGGATGCAAGGATGGAGCTGGCCCAGGGCTGGGGACGTTTCCTGCTGTTCCTGGTGGTGGAATCGTGGAATGATTTTGGGCAGGAGGGACCTCAAAGCCCATCCCATCCCATCCCATCCCATCCCATCCATTCCATCCATCCCATCCATCCCATCCCATCCCATCCCATCCCATCCCATCCCATCCCATCCCATCCCATCCCATCCCATCCCATCCCATCCCATCCCATCCCATCCCACCCTATCCCATCCCATCCCATCCCATCCCATCCCATCCCATCCCATCCCATCCCATCCCATCCCATCCCATCCCATGGGTGCTGGGGCCAAGGGCTGTTTGCAACAAGGAGCAGCTGATGGAGAAGTTCAGGGGCTGAATGGACACAAGGGCTCAGGGAGGGAGGCTCCAAGGCCCCGTGCCCTGCTCTGTGCCACACAAACATTCCCAGGGAGCTGCACCAGCTGCAAACCCAGCCTGGGCTTCTGGGGCGTCTCCCGCCTTTCCCCTCCAGCTGAGAGCCAGGGACCTGGGCAGGGAAGTCCTGGGTAGCCCAGTCTGTGCAGCTCTGACGGCTGTCTGTCTGTCCCTGGCTGTGTCCGTCTGTGTCTGTGTGTCCATGTCCGTGTGTCCCTGTGTGTCCGTCTGTGTCTCTGTGTGTCCCTGTCTGTGTGTCCCTGTCTGTCTGTGTGTCCCTGTCTGTGCGTCTCTGTCTGTGACCATGCGTCCATGTCTGTGTCCGTGTCCATATGTCCGTGTGTCCCTGTCTGTGTGGCCGTCTGTGTCTGTGTGTCCATGTCCGTGTGTCCCTGTCTGTGTCTGTGTGTCCATGTCCGTGTGTCCCTGTCTGTGTCCATGTGTCCCTGTCTGTGTGTCCCTGTCTGTGTCTGTGTGTCCATGTCCGTGTGTCCCTGTCTGTGTCCGTCTGTCTCTGGCTATATGTCCGTCTGTGTCTCTGTCTGTGTGTCCATCTGTCCCTGTCTGTGTGTCCACCTGTGTCTCTGTGTCCATGTCCGTGTGTCCCTGTCTGTGTCCATGTGTCCCTGTCTGTGTGTCCCTGTCTGTGTCTGTGTGTCCATGTCCGTGTGTCCCTCTCTGTGTCCATGTGTCCCTGTCTGTGTGTCCCTGTCTCTGTGTCCCTGTCTGTGTCTGTGTCCATATGCCCATGTGTCCCTGTCCATGTGTCCCTGTCTGTGTGTCCCTGTCTCTGTGTCCCTGTCTGTGTCTGTGTCCATATGCCCATGTGTCCCTGTCCATGTGTCCATGTCTGTGTGTCCATGTCCGTGTGTCTGTGTCCATGTCTTCGTGTCCCTGTGTTCGTGTGTCCCTGTCCCTATGTCCATGTGTCCGTGTCCATGTGTCCGTGTCCCTGTGTCCGTGTGTCCCTGCCCGTGTGTCTCTGTCCCTGTGTCCGTGTGTCCCCTGTCCGTGTGTCCCGCAGGTCCCATGGCTCCACGCAATCTACGCTCTGCTCGGGGCTGGGATCTTCACCATGGTGAGTGGCTGCTCCTGGAGCCTGGCGGGGAAAGGAGCTGGAGCCTGGCGGGGATGGAGCCGGGGGAAGGAGCCGGGACAGGGATGGAGCCTGACGGGGATGGAACTGGAGAAAGGAGCCGGGGCAGGGATGGAGCCGGGAAAGGAGCCGGGGGAAGGAGCCGGGGCAGGGATGGAACCTGGCGGGGAAAACAGCGGGAAAGGATCTGGGAGCCTGGCAGGGAAGGAGCCGGGGCAGGGATGGAACCTGGCGGGGATGGAGCTGGGGGAAGGAGCCGGGGCAGGGATGGAACCTGGCGGGGGATGGAGCTGGGGGAAGGAGCCGGGGCAGGGATGGAACCTGGCGGGGATGGAGCCGGGGAAGGAGCCGGGGAAAGGAGCCGGGGCAGGGATGGAACCTGGCGGGGATGGAGCCGGGAAAGGAGCCGGGGCAGGGATGGAACCTGGCGGGGATAGAGCCGGGGGAAGGAGCCGGGGCAGGGATGGAGCCTGGCGGGGATGGAGCCGGGGAAGGAGCCGGGGCAGGGATGGAGCCGGGGAAAGCAGCCAGGGCAGGGATGGAGCCTGGCAGGGAGCTGGGGCCGGGATTGCGGAGCTCGGAGCCGCGATCCCGGCGGGAGGCGCCGGTGCCGGTTTCGGTTTCGGCGCAGGGCCCGGTGCGAGTGCCGGGCTGTGTGGGTGAGCAATCCCGGCCGGGTCGCTCTGCAGGGGACCGGGGACGGGCCAGAGGCGCCTCTGGGGTGGAGCAGGCAGAGCTGAGCTCGCCGAGCGAGGGGGATCCGGGGATGAGGCTGCACGGTCGAGTCGGGGCTGGGTCGGGTGGGAGCGAGCCAAGGTTTGGCATGAGTTTGGCTCACGGAGGTGCAGAAAACCAGGGAAGGCTGAGACTGGGGATTAGGAGGGTTTACACAGGCGGGAAAAGCCCCGGAGCTGGGCAGCTCCTCCAAGGGAAGGCTTGGGCAGCTCCCGGGGGTCCATCCCCAGAGCCCCTTCCCGAGCGAGTCCCGGTGCCTGCGGGGATCCAGCCGGGGATCAGGTGCCCGAGGGTTCCCGGTGCTCCCGGGGCTCCGAGGCGGTGCCCATTGGGCATGTGGGGAATGGGAGCAGTTGAGCAATTGCCTTTATCACCCGTAAAAAGTCACTCCGAGGGAGCGCGGGGAGCTCGGCGCTGATTCATGGCTCAAGAGCCCTCTGTAAAATACAAGGAGGCTTCAACATCTGATAATTACCCCATAAACATCAGTCAGAGCCTGGGCCTGGCCCTGCCGGGGCAGCTGGGCTGGGATTTGTTCTGGGGGGATAAATGAGCATCTCTGGAGGATGGTGCAGCCCTGGAGAGCTCTGGGCCCGTGAGGGGCAGCAGGATGGCAAAAGGGGGAAAGGGAGGGAGGGGAGGAGAAAGTGGTGGATTTCAGTCGCACCTGGGCTTTCTGGTGGTGCTGCTCTGTATCCTGTTGGGGCCAGGTCGCCCTGTGACCACCTCATTCCCTGGCAGGCGTTTCCCACCCGAGGGAAGTGTGGGAATAACAAGCTATGGGCTCTGGGATGAGGAGGAGGAGGGAGGGTGGCTCCAGAGCTGACCCTGGGATGGAGGAGCCTGAGGGAAGAGGGCCTGGAGTGGGAGCTGCCCGTGGGGTTTGATTGTCAGGAGGGGAATGAGGGAAGGGGAAAGATTGCAGCTCGTTCAGTGCCTTGTTCTGAGCTCTTAAACTGTGGCTACAGCGCGTGAAAAGGGGCTGCACCCCCAATCCAGGGGACTTCTGTGTCATCAGAGCCTTTCTTGCCTCCCTGGGCCAAACCTCCCTGTCACTGTCCCGGGCTTTCCTCCCTTCCCTTCCAGTTCCTGGCCCTGGACACGCAGATGCTGATGGGGAAACCGCCGGTACTCGCTGAGCCCCGAGGAGTACATCTTTGGAGCCCTCAACATCTACCTGGACATCATCTACATCTTCTCCTTCTTCCTGCAGTTCTTTGGCTCCAGCCAGGAGTGAGGGCAGCGGGGCAGGATGCTCCCCGTGCTGGCAGATGCGAGGGGTTAGATTGAAAAGCAGAGGTGAAAGGGTTCAAACCCGCCAGCCTGACCCAATCCCTCCCTTTCTGGTCCATCTGAGGGGCCCCGGGCCCTCCTGCAGCTTTGTACATTTGCTGCCAGGCCTTTGTGACCCAGAGAGCAAAGCAGGGCTTCAGTGTCGTGTCCCTTCTGTTCCCCCCAGTCCCGCCCAGACCAGTCCAGAGGCTGGGGCAGGAGCTGGGACCCTTCCTGGCCCCAGGGGCTGCTGGAGGTGCCCTCTGAGTGCTGCCCATCATGGGGGGAAAGCTGTGACCAAACAGCAGAGCAGGAGTTTGGTTAGATCCTGGCAGGAAAAGCCTTGGGGAATCCTGGCATTGCCCTGTTCCCCACAATCCACTGGAGCTTGGTGGCCTCTGTGCTGTTCCTGGTGACTCCTGCTGTTGGAAAGGTGGGGTGTGGGATCACGTAGCTGGATTTCAGTGCTCCAGGCACAGGGAACCTGTTTGTTCAGGACGTGCAGCTCTCTGAGGTCATCCTGGTGCCACTGCAGGGAAAATTCCCCTGGATCCCTTGCATCCGGCTGAGTGTGTCCTTCCCTTCCCTTCCCTTCCCTTCCCCTTCCCTTCCCTTCCCTTCCCTTCCCTTCCCTTCCCTTCCCTTCCCTTCCCTTCCCTTCCCTTCCCAAAACTTCCCAAAACCTTCCCAAAACTTCCCTTCCCTTCCCTTCCCAAAACTTCCCAAAACTTCCCTTCCCAAAACTTCCCTTCCCAAAACTTCCCAAAACTTCCCTTCCCTTCCCAAAACTTCCCCTTCCCTGATCCATAACTCCCACCCAGGGGAGCGTGCTGGTTCTTTTTGGAGTGTGGCTCCTCGCAGGTGGGTTTGGGATCCCAGGGAAGGAATATTTCAGGGAATGGCAGAGAAGAGCTGGAGGAGGCTGAGTTTCCCTGCTGGGAAATGCCATTCCATGTGGGAAATGGGCTGGGATCCCGTGACCCACCCCGAGGCTCTGACACCCTCACAGAACCGCCCTGCTTGCTCCGAGTTTGGGTTCCTGAGGGGTTCTTCCAGGGGCTGAGGCCAGTGGAGCAGCGAGGTTCCCTCTCCCTGGCTGTTCTCCATTTCTCCTCTCCCAAACGGGAACTCTGGATGTGCTCGGGTAACTTTCCACCGTGCCCCGCTCACATTCCCTGTTTGGGGCTCAGCCGGCCGATCTGGGGCTGTAAAGCTCCCCGGGGAGATAAGGGCCCTTTTGCTCTCATTCCAAGGGTGATCCCTCCTGCAGATAGGAGCTGCTATCTCCCATCTCGCTGGGAATGCTGCGTCAGGGAGCTGCCTCCAGCAATTCCTGCTGCACAGAGGGCTCTGCCAGAACGCTGGAACGTTCCTGCTCCTTCTGCCCCGGGTTTTACCCCGCACATGCCCTGTCCTCCTGCCACACGTGTCCAGGGAAAGTTACTGGGCAGGGGATGGAAACGCTCCGGCCCCTCTGCGGCTGCAGCGATGAGCAGAAGCGGGTGCCTTCCCCCTGTCTTCCTTCCTTCTTCAACAGCCCCCCAAAAAAACCCCACAACCAGACCAAAAATCCCTCAGATGCAAAAAAAACCCCAGCCAGACCAAAAAAATCTCATCCAGATAAAAAAAAAAACAAACAACCAGACCAAAAAATCTCATCCAGATAAAAAAACAAATAACCAGACCAAAAAATCTCATCCAGATAAAAAAAAAAACAAATAACCAGACCAAAAAATCTCATCCAGATTAAAAAATACAAATAACCAGACCAAAAAATCCTCATCCAGATAAAAATACAAATAACCAGACCAAATCTCATCCAGATAAAAAAACAAATAAGCAGACCAAAAAATCTCATCCAGATAAAAAAACAAATAACCAGACTAAAAAATCTCATCCAGATAATAAAAACAAATAACCAGACCAAAAAAAAATCTCATCCAGATAAAAAAAAAAAAACCAACCCAGACCAAAAAAATCTCATCCAGATAATAAAAACAAATAACCAGACCAAAAATCTCATCAGATAATAAAAACAAATAACCAGACCAAAAAAAATCTCATCCAGATAAAAAAAACCCAACCAGACCAAAAAAACCCCAGTGAGACACAAAAAACTCCAACCAGACCAAACAATCACATCCAAATTAAAAAAAAAAAACTCAACCAGACAAAAAACAAACAAACAAAAAACCAAAAACAAACAAACAAAAAAAAAAAACCAAAAAAAAAAAAAAAACACAAAAACCCAGTCAGACATAAAAAACCCCAACCAGACCAACAACCCCACAACCAGACCAGAAAATCTCTGACCGGGACAAAAAAAAACCCCAACCAGACCAAAAATTCTCAATCATATCAATAAAAGCCCCAACCAGACAAATAAGACCCCAGTCAGACACAATAAATTCCAACCAGACAACCAGACCAAAAAAAATCTCATCCAGATCAAAAAAACCCAGTCAGATACAAAAAACCCCAACCAGACCAACAAATCTCAAACAGATAAAAACAAAAAACAAAGAGACAAATAAAGCCCCAGCCAGACACAAAAATCCCCCAACCAGACAAAAAAAAATCCCCCAACCAGACCAAAAACCCCCCAACCAGACAAGAAATTCCCAACCAGACCAAAAACCCCAACTCGACCAAAAATCCCAGTCAGACACAAAAAACCCCAGATCAAAATCTCAACCAGATCAGAAAACCCCAACCAGACCACAAAACCCGAACCAAAACTGAATTATTTTTGGGATGAAGGACAGCACGAGGTGATGGCAGCAGGAAGTTCATGCTGAGGAGAACCAAACCCTTGGATTGCTGAGCAGGCAGGGCTGGGAATGGCACGGGAGGAACCCTAAAAAACGGATGAGGATTGGAGTTCCAGGAGGGAATTTCCTGCCCCTCAGCAGCTTTTCCTTGCTCACAGTGATTTCCTGTAGGGATTTGTGCTTTCCAGGCTTGGAGGGAGGAGTGTGGAGCTCCATGATGAGCTCTGGCTCTGAAATAGTCCCAAAACTCCTCCGAAATGCCCTGCTGGGAGCTGGGGAGGAACACAGGGACCTGCAGCCCCCTCTGGAATTGTTCCTTTTCCTTCTGCTCTGGAGTAACTTTGCTGCTGCTGCTGCATCCTGGCTTTGCTGCTGATATATCCTGGCTTTGCTGCTGATATATTCTGGCTTTGCTGCTGATATATCCTGGCTTTGCTGCTGATATATCCTGGCTTTCTGCTGATATATCCTGGCTTTCCTGCTGATATATCCTGGTTTTCCTGCTCCTATTGGGAAACACCTGGCATGACCCCGCTCCGGGCACCTGGCTGGAGGATCTCTACCCTCCTGTGTCCCTTGCACATGTCCTGGTCCCTTTTCCACCCTGATCCCCCGCCCCAGCCAGCCCTGCTGGATGCTGAGCACTGTCCTGCTTGGGGAGCTGGAGCTCCTCAGGAGGGTGAGGGGTGCAGGATTTGGGGTGGGATGTGGAGGGCTGCTCCCCCTCCTCCTGTGTCCTTCGCCCCAAGTCCTCATCCAGCTCCGAATCCCAAACCTTCGGAGAGGTCCTTCCTGTGATTTCACTGTAAATAGGATTTTGTATCTTCTCTGACTATTGCTAATAAATGGTTGCAAAACTGCTCCCGTGCCTGTTGCTGCTCTGGTTGTGCAGGTGCTGCTTCGCCCCTTCGGATGTAAACAAGGTCCTGGCATGGCCCAGAGGTTTAACGGAGCCAGAGTCACCTCTTCCCTGGTTTATGAGTAAGGAGAACATCCCACACACAGCCATAAAAAGCCCAGGGATCTGGAACAGGGTGTCATGGGCGAGGAACAGCTGGGAACTGAGGGCCAAGGGGCTCCTGGAATGAGGGATTTGCTCCCTTTCCTGCAGGATTCAAAATTCAGGGAGTGGGGCATAAAGCTGTGGGAGGGCTCCAGCTCCAAGGGAATTTTCTGGCCGTGCTGGAGAGCAGCTGGAGCTTTCCCAAGAGTAAATGGAGGAAAAAAATTCCTCCTGGGACAATCCACCACCACAGAGCAATAAAAAGCACAGGGATCTGGAACAGGTGTCATGGGGGAGGAGGGAACAGCTGGGAACTGAGGGCCAAGGGGCTCCTGGAATGAGGGATTTGCTCCCTTTCCCACTTTATGTGGCCACAGGATTCAAAATCCAGTCAGTGGGGATAAGTTGTGGGAGGGCTCCAGCCCCAATGGAATGTTCTGCCACCTGGAGCTTTCCCAAGGGTAAATGAAGGAAAAATATTCCTCCTGGGACAATCCACCACCCAAAATGAGAGGTAAACTCCCATCTGGGAGAGGCAAACTGCACTGGGAGAGGTAAACTCCCATCTCATTCTCAGCTCTGAATGGATGGTTGTCCAGGACAGAAATCCCAGTGCAGCAGGGATTGGAACATTCCCAGAAGCAGTCTGTGCTTTTGGGAAGGAGTCAAACCCAAAATGTGGGAAATGTGGCTCCTGGGAAGTGATGCTGAACAGCCAGGAGGGATTTCCCTGCATTTTCTGTAGTAAAAAAGGGACTGAAGTAGAACATTGCCACACAAATAATGAGGTGTCCGAGAGCAGGTGGGTGAGGCATCATCAGTGTTCCCTGAAATGACCACAGACATGATGAAAGGCTGATGATTCCATCCAATTTCAGCTTTGGGCTTTTAGAGGCAAAAATTTGGATTAATCAGGCTGGAACCATGAAGGGAAGGATGGAGGGATGCAGGATAAGGGGGAAGTTTGGTCAGGGTGTGGGGCATGCTGGAGGGAGGAAGGGATGGAGCTGCTTCCAGAAAAACAGAAATTTGGGGGTCCTAAATCCAGCCAGGGAGAGTCAGAGGAGACTTCAAACCCCTGAATTCCATTGCCTGGAGGAGGGGCGAAATTGTATTTATTTTTGCACCTTTTTTCTGCCTTTCTTCTGTGGCCAGGGGTCCCACACAGGGAGGATGAGGAGCTGCTGGAGAGAGCCCAGAGGAGGCCCCGGAGCTGCTCCAGGGCCTGGATGGGATGGGATGGGATGGGATGGGATGGGATGGGATGGGATGGGATGGGTGGATGAGATGGGTTGGGTTGGATGGGATTGATGGGATGGATGGATAGGATAGGATTTATGGGATTTGTGGAGTGGATTGGATGGATGGGATGGGATTTGGGATGGATGGATGGATGATGGATGGATGGATGGATGGATGGAGATGGATGATGGATGGATGGATGGATGGATGGATGGATGGATGGGATGGATGGGATGGATTTTAAGGTCCCTTCCCACCCAAACTCTGGGGCCAGGCTGGGAGAGCTGGGGGTGCTCAGAGCCCCTGCCAGGGCCCAAAGGGGCTCCAGGAGAGCTGGAGAGGGACTGGGGACCAAGGGATGGTGTCACAGAGATATTTTCTGAAAATCCTTTCACTAGGCTCTTTTCTCCTGAGAAGATGGGAGGCTCCAGCTTCTCCACGTTTTGCTGCTTTGGGATGTGATTTGGAGAATCGTTTAGCCAGCATGTGAAGGGTTTTTAATTGATGACCAATGACAGCCAGCTGTGTCGAGGCTGTGAGCAGTCCAGGCAGGGAGGTTAGGCTTGCCCTGAGAACTTCTGTTAATTTAATAAAACTTTTTAAATCCATGGCCCCATTACCCAAAGTATATGGTGCCATTTCAATTTCAAATGAAATTATAATCTATATTTTTTTGTTTGTTCTTGAGCAGTCACAAGAATTTATTATTCCTTTCTTTGCTAGCCTTCTGATGAAATCCTTTCTCTTTCTTTAGTGTAGTTTTAGTGTAGCATTTTTAATATAATATACATAATAAAATAATAAAATAATAAAATAATTAAATCAGCCTTCTGAAATAGGGAGTCAAGATTCTCATCTCTTCCCTTGTAAGGATTGCCTGCAAATTCCACAGGATGGAGGGACAGGAGCCAGGGAATGGCTCCCAGAGGGCAGGGATGGGTGGGAATTGGGCAGGAATTGCTCCCTGGGAGGGTGGGGAGGGGCTGGGATGGATTTCCCAGAGCAGCCGTGGCTGCCCCTGGAGCCCTGGCAGTGCCCGAGGCCGGGCTGGAGCCCCTGGCACAGAGGGAGGTGACCCTGCCATGGCAGGGGTGGGATGGGATGGGATGGGATGGGATGGGATGGGATGGTTGGATGGATGGGATGGGATGGGATGGGGTGGGATGGGATGGGATGGGATGGGATGGGAATGGGATGGGATGGATGGGATGGGATGGGATGGGATGGATGGGATGGATGGGATGGGATGGGATGGGATGGGATGGGATGGGATGGGATGGGATGGGATGGGATGGGATGGGATGGGATGGATGGGATGGGGTGGGAAGGGATGGGATGGGATGGATGGGATGGGATGGGATGGGATGGGATGGATGGGATGGGATGGGATGGGATGGGATGGGATGGGATGGGATGGGATGGGATGGGATGGATGGGATGGATGGGATGGGGTGGGAAGGGATGGTGATGGGATGGGATGGGATGGGATGGGATGGGATGGGATGGGATGGATGGGATGGATGGGATGGGGTGGGAAGGGATGGGATGGATGGGATGGGATGGGATGGGATGGGATGGGATGGGATGGGATGGATGGGATGGGATGGATGGGATGGGATGGGATGGGATGGGATGGGATGGGATGGGATGGGAATGGGATGGGATGGGATGGAATGGAATGGGATGGGATGGGATGGGATGGGATGGGATGGGATGGGATGGATGGGATGGGGATGGACTGGGGTGGGATGGGATAGGATGGGATGGGATGGGATGGGATGGGATGGGATGGGATGGGATGGATGGATGGATGGGATGGGATGGGATGGGATGGGATGGGATGGGATGGATGGGATGGATGGGATGGGATGGGATGGGATGGGATGGGATGGGATGGATGGGATGGGATGGATGGGATGGGATAGGATAGGATTTATGGGATGGGATTGGATGGATAGGATAAGATTTATGGGATTTATGGGATGGATTGCATGGATGGGATGGGATTTGGGATGGATGGATGGGATGGATTTTAAGGTCCCTTCCCACCCAAACCATTCCCATGAAAACACCACAAGGGCCGATGCAGGGAGCCGGAGCCTTTCCCCTGCATTTGTGAGCTCCAGGCGCCCTCTGCTCCTCACGCCGTGCTTGAAACCAGCAGCAAATGAAACCTGGCCTGCTGTGCCAGCTTAACTGTGAAAAACACCGATCTCTTGTGTTTAAAATGTTAAAAGTTTAATACTAATAAAATGGTTATAAGAATTCTAATACAATTGGAGTAAGGAAAATTTGAACAGTTGAGATTAGGACAAATGAGACAATAAAACAAAGAGTTACAGACAGTCTGGGTACATTTTTTCGGGCAAAATAAGCCTGAAAAAGGACCCACGAAAACAGAGGATTAACCCTTAAAAGCAACAGCCTGTTGCATATTCAGACACTCATCCATGATGCACAAATTCCACTCGAACCCAGGATTCTGTCTGGGCAGTGTCAGCTTCTTCCTCTGAATCCTGGTGGGTCTTCAGGCTGAACAAGGTGGGGAATGTGAAAAACACCAACCACTTGTTTTAAAATTTTAAAAGTCTAATAGTGATAAAATGGTAATAAAAATAGGAATATAATGAGAGTACTAGTAATTTGGACAATTTGGATTAGGACAATATGAGACAATAGAAACAAAGAGTTACAGACCGTTTGGGTACCTCTTTCTGGGCAAAATAAGCCCGAAAAAGGGACCCACGAAAACAGAGGATTAACCCTTAAAAGCAACAGCCTGTTGCATATTCATACACCTCATCCATGATGCGCAAATTCCACCTCAAACCCAGGATTCTGTCCTGAGCAGTGTCAGCTTCTTCCTCTGGATCCTGGTGGCGACTTCAGGTGGGAAGAATTTCGTCTTCTTCTGATAATGGAGCAATAAATTCTCTTTTTCTGAAAGATTCAGGTGTCCTGTGGCTGCTGTCTTGCTGAGAGTCCTTTCTTTAACAAAATATATCCCACACACATAGTTTCTATCTTAACATGATGTTATAACCTAAAACTATATTTAGCACACTACTTAAGAGAATTAATGCAGCACAACCTTTCTAACATAACACATGTAATATTCATTTGAATATTTGCAAAAAGCCAAGCATAAAATACACATTTTTGACATTAACCCTAAACCTGTGCCAGGGCCCTTTAACCTGAACATCCCCTCCTCTTAATCCCCCCCTTTATTAGGGAACTTTCATTTTCTTCTGCTTTAAAACCTCTCTCACCTGCAGTCTGTGGGGTTCTGGGCATCCCCAGTGTAACCATGTGTTTAATTGTAATTTAAAAAACTTTATTTGTTATTGATGTGTGTATGGTATATTATTCTACTACTATATTACTATTTTACTGTTTATATTTTATTTTATTCATTTATTATTTGATTTCTATTTTATAATTTGTTACTATATTACTAGATTACTACACAGCACATTCACCACACTATTATTTCCAGAAGTGAAATTATATATATATATATATTTCCAGAAGTGAAATAATTTCTAAGTGGAAATTATTTCCACTCAGACATTATATTCATTTCACTACTATTTCCATGAGCAATACAGAGCACACTTAAGCTGATAGATCATATTGTACTAAAATGCAGCTTAAAGGAGTTATAATTGGTACTATTTCTAAATAGTCATAATCACTAACAACATGCATAGGCAATAACTGTGAAGGCCAATAGTATCTGGTCATTTTTCACAGGGTTGTGAAAAATGAGCACTTTAGGATTGGCTTTTTGCAAATATTAAATTGAATATTGTACGTGTTGTGTTAGAAAGTGATGCTGTATTAGTTCTCTTAAGTAGTGTGTTAAATACAGTTTTAGGTTATAACAAAATGTTAAAATAGAAACTATGCTATGTAGGATATTTTTTTTTCTAAAGAAAAGACTCGAACTGAGGTAGCAGCCACAGGACACCTGAATCTTTCAGAGAAAGAGAATTTATTGCTCCATTATCAGGAGAAACGAACTTCTTCTTGCCTTGTTCGGGCAGAACGACGCTGTCAGGATTCAGAGGAAGAAGCTGACACTGCCCAGACAGAATCCTGGGTTTGAGTGGAATTTGTGCATCATGGATGAGGTGTATGGATATACAACAGGCTGTTGCTTTTAAGGGTTCATCCTCTGTTAACCTGGGTCCTTTTTCGGGCTTATTTTGCCCAGAAAAGTTACCTGGACTTCTGTAATTCTTTGTTTTTATTGTCTCATATTGTCCTAATTCTTATTCCTCTCATTATATTACTATTTTTATAACCATTTCATTACCATTAAACATTTAAAATTTTAAAAACGGGCGTTTGGTGGTTTTCACATTCCCACTGACACTGCCCAGACAGAATCCTGGGTTTGAGTGGAATTTATGCATCATGGATGAGGTGTATGAATATGCAACAGGCCGTTGCTTTAAGGGTTAATCCTCTGTTAAAGTGGGGCCTTTTTTGGGCTTATTTTGCCCAGAAAAGGTACCTGGACTGTCCATAACTCTTTGTTTTTATTGTCTCATATTTCCTAATCCAAATTGTCCAAATTACCAGTACTCTCATTATATTACTATTTTTATAACCATTTTATTATCATTAAACTTTTAAAATTTTAAAAACAAGTGGTTGGCATTTTTCACATTGCCACCTTGTTCAGCCCTGAAGAGCCGTCAGGATTCAGAGGAAGAAGCTGACACTGCCCAGCCAGAATCCTGGCTTTGAGTGGAATTTATGCATCATTCATGAGGTGTATGAATATGCAACAGGGTTAATCCTTTGTTTTAAGGGTTAATCCTCTGTTAACCTGGGTCCTTTTTCGGGCCTATTTTGCCCAGAAAATGTACCCGGACCATCCGTAACTTTGTGTTTCTATTGTCTCATATTGTCCTAATCCAAATTGTCCAAATTATTATTACTCTAATTTTATTACTATTTTTATAACCATTGAATTACCATTAAACGTTTACAACTTTAAAAACAAACCATTGGCGTTTTTCACCAGGTTCTTTACACAAAATGTCGAAAGTCTGTTCTTCCCCCCCCCCCCGTCCCTGTCCCTGTCCCTCTGTCCCTGTCCCCCTGTCCCTGTCCCTCTGTCCCTGTCCCTGTCCCCCTGTCCCTGTCCCCTGTCCCCTGTCCCTGTCCCCTGTCCCTGTCCCCCTGTCCCTGTCCCTGTCCCTTGTCCCTTGTCCCTCTGTCCTTGTCCCTGTCCCTGTCCCTGTGTCCCTGTCCCCCTGTCCCATCCCTGCCCCTGTCCCTGTCCCTCTGTCCCTGTCCCTGTCCCCCTGTCCTTGTCCCTGTCCCCAGACCCTGTCCCTGTCCCCCTGTCCCTCTGTCCCTTGTCCCTTGTCCCTGTCCTTGTCCCTGTCCCCAGACCCTGTCCCTGTCCCTGTCCCCCTGTCCCTCTGTCCCTCTCCCCTGTCCCTTGTCCCCTGTCCCTGTCCCTGTCCTCTGTCCCTGTCCCCTGTCCCTTTCCCCTGTCCCTTTCCCTGTCCCTGTCCCTGTCCCTCTGTCCCTGTCCCTCTGTCCCTGTCCCTCTGTCCCTGCTCCGGACATTTCTGCCCCGGAACGTTTCTGCCCCGGAACGTTTCTGCCCTGGAACGTTTCTCTCCGGCTGCGGTTCCCGCCCGGCGCGGGAGCGGTGCCAAGATGGCGGCGCCCATCGGCCGCAGCGTTCCCGAGCCCGGCGCGGCTCCGTTCGGGAACTTCCCCCAACTATTCCCGCTTCCACCCGCCCGAGGGCCGCGTCCGCCTCCTGCCCCCGGGGCTCCTGCGCAGCCTCTTCCCCGCGGCCACCCGCCCGCTCCTCGGCCTCGACGTGGGCTGCAACTCCGGGGTGAGGGAGCGGCTTTGGGGTGCCTCGGGGGGGCAGCGCCCCAGTTTGGGGTGTTGGGGACACTGGGAAAGACGGGGCAGCCCTGGCGGGGGGTCCTGGGGGGCGCCGGTACAGACTGGTGCGGGGTACTGGGAAGCGCTGGTGGGGACACTGGGGCAGAGTGGCAGTGGCCTGGTACTGGGGGCACTGGGATGGCGCTGCTGGGGGGCACTGGGGGGCACTGGGACACACTGGGGAGGCACTGGGACACACTGGGGGCACTGGGACAGACTGGGGGGCACTGGGACACACTGGGGGGCACTGGGACACACTGGGGGGCACTGGGACAGACTGGGAGGCACTGGGACACACTGGGGAGGCACTGCTGGGAGCATGAGTTGGCGCTGGGACAAACTGGGGGCACTGGGACACACTGGGGGGCACTGGGATACACTGGGGGGCACTGGGACACACTGGGGAGGCACTGCTGGGAGCACGAGTTGGCGCTGGGACAAACTGGGGGCACTGGGACACACTGGGGAGGCACTGCTGGGGGGCACTGATCGGCACTGGGACAGACTGGGGGGCACTGGGACACACTGGGGAGGCACAAGTTGGCACTGGGACAAACTGGGGGGCACTGGGGGCACTGGGACACACTGGGGAGGCACTGTTGGGGGGCACGAGTTGGCACTGGGACAGACTGGGGGCACTGGGACACATTGGGGAGGTGCGAGCTGGCACTGGGACAAACTGGGGGGCACTGGGACACACTAGGAGGCGTGAGTTGGCACTGGGACAAACTGGGGGCACTGGGACAAACTGGGGGCACTGGGGGCACTGGGACAGACTGGGGACACTGGGACACACTGGGGAGGCACTGTTGGGGGGCACTGGGGGCACTGGGACAGACTGGGGGCACTGGGACAGACTGGGGAGGCACGAGTTGGCACTGGGACAGACTGGGAGCACTGGGGGCACTGGGACAGATTGGGGGGCACTGGGAGCACTGGGACACACTGGGGGCACTGGGGGCACTGGGACAGATTGGGGGGCACTGGGAGCACTGGGACACACTGGGGGCACTGGGGGCACTGGGACAGACTGGGGGGCACTGGGACACACTGGGGGGCACTGGGACACACTGGGGACACTGGGGGCACTGGGACACACTGGGGACACTGGGGGCACTGGGACAGACTGGGGGGCACTGGGACAGACTGGGGGCACTGGGACAGACTGGGGGGCACTGGGGTACACTGGGGAGGCACGAGTTGGCACTGGGACACACTGGGGGCACTGGGACACACTGGGGGGGCACGAGTTGGCACTGGGACAGACTGGGGGGCACTGGGGGCACTGGGACAGACTGGGGGACACTGGGGGCACTGGAACAGACTGGGGACACTGGGACACACTGGGGAGGCACTGCTGGGGGGCACTGGGGGGCACTGGGACACACTGGGGGCACTGGGACACACTGGGGAGGCGCGAGTTGGCACTCGGGACAGACTGGGGGGCACTGGGGGCACTGGGACAGACTGGGCGGGCACTGGGGGCACTGGGACAGACTGGGGAGGCACGAGTTGGCACTGGGACAGACTGGGGGCACTGGGACAGACTGGGGGGGCACTGGGACACACTGGGGAGGCACTGCTGGGAGCACGAGTTGGTGCTGGGACAAACTGGGGGGCACTGGGGGGCACTGGGACAGACTGGGGGCACTGGGACACACTGGGGAGGCACTGGGGCACTGGGACAGACTGGAGCACTGGGACAGACTGGGGAGGCACTGCTGGGAGCACGAGTTGGCGCTGGGACAAACTGGGGGCACTGGGACACACTGGGGGGCACTGGGACACACTGGGGGCACTGGGACACACCTGGGGAGGCGCGAGTTGGCACGGGACAGACTGGGGGCACTGGGGGCACTGCGGACAGACTGGGGGGCACTGGGGGCACTGGGACAGACTGGGGAGGCACGAGTTGGCACTGGGACAGACTGGGGGCACTGGGACAGACTGGGAGCACTGGGACACACTGGGGAGGCACGAGTTGGCACTGGGACAGGACTGGGAGCACTGGGGGACCATCCAGTCGCTGTGCCAACCCTAAGCTGCAGCAGAGCCCTTCACCCTGAACCTGCCCCTGCTCTCACCCCCCCTTTAACTGGGAACTTTCGTTTCCTTCTGCTCTCAAACCTCTCCCAGCTGCAGCCTGGGGTCCTGGGCAGCCCCATGGACAGGGCTGGGGATGAGGCACTGGGCTGGGCTGGTGCAGACTGGGAGCAACTGGTGGGGATGAGGGCAATGGGACAAACTGGGAGTGCAGGAAAGGCAGGGCTGGGGGAGGTGGAGGAGCCCAGGGAGGCAGATGGGAATGGGGGGGAAGCACTGGTGGGGAGTAAGTGCTGGGAGCACTGGGAGGGGGGGGGGGGGGGCACTGGGAAAGATGGGGGGCACTGATGGGGGGTGCAGGGGGCACTGGGAGAGGTGGGGAGCACTGGTGGGAAGCACTGGGAGAGATGGGGAGCACTGGTAGGGAGTACTGGGAGAGATGGGGAGCACTGGTGGGAAGCACTGGGAGCACTGGGAGCACTGGGGCAGGCAGTGCCCAGTGTGTGGCAGCACTGGGAGCACTGGGAGAGATGGGGAGCACTGGTGAGGAGTACTGGGGAGCACTGGGAGAGATGGGGGGCACTGGGAGAGATGGGGGGCACTGGTGAGGAGTACTGGGAGCACTGGGAGAGATGGGGGGCACTGGTGGGGAGTACTGGGAGCACTGGGAGAGATGGGGAGCACTGGAAGAGATGCGGGGCACTGGTGGGGAGCACTGGGAGAGATGGGGAGCACTGGGAGAGATGCGGGGCACTGGTGGGGAGCACTGGGAGAGATGGGGAGCACTGGTGGGGAGATGGGGAGCACTGGTGGGGAGTACTGGGAGCACTGGGTGGGAGATGGGGAGCACTGGTGGGGAGTACTGGGAGCACTGGGAGAGGTGGGGAGCACTGGTGGGGTGCACTGGGAGAGATGGGGGGCACTGGGAGTGCTGGGAGAGATGGGGAGCACTGGTGGGGAGCACTGGGAGGGATGGGGAGCACTGGTAGGGAGTACTGGGAGCACTGGGAGAGATGGGGAGCACTGGTGGGAAGCACTGGGAGTGCTGGGAGCACTGGGGCAGGCAGTGCCCAGCGTGTGGCAGGACTGGGAGCACTGGGAGAGATGGGGAGCACTGGGAAAGATGGGAAGCACTGGTGGGAAGCACTGGGAGCACTGGGAGTGCTGGGAGCACTGGCGCAGGCAGTGCCCAGCGTGTGGCAGCACTGGGAGCACTGGGAGTGCTGGGAGCACTGGGAGCACTGGGAGAGATGGGGAGCACTGGTGGGGAGTGCTGGGAACACTGGGGCAGGCAGTGCCCAGCGTGTGGCAGGACTGGGAGCACTGGGAGAGATGGGGAGCACTGGTGGGGAGTGCTGGGAACACTGGGGCAGGCAGTGCCCAGCGTGTGGCAGGACTGGGAGCACTGGGAGAGATGGGGAGCACTGGGAGCACTGGGAGAGATGGGGAGCACTGGTTGGAAGCACTGGGAGAGATGGGAGTGCTGGGAGAGATGGAGAGCACTGGGGCAGGCAGTGCCCAGCATGTGGCAGGACTGGGAGCACTGGGAGTGCTGGGGGGCACTGGTAGGGAGTACTGGGAGCACTGGGAGTACTGGGAGTGCTGGGAGCACTGGGGCAGGCAGTGCCCAGCATGTGGCAGCACTGGGAGCACTGGGAGAGATGGGGAGCACTGGGAGCACTGGGAGTGCTGGGAGCACTGGGAGCACTGGGAGAGATGGGAAGCACTGGGAGCACTGGGAGTGCTGGGAGCACTGGGGCAGGCAGTGCCCAGCGTGTGGCAGCACTGGGAGCACTGGGAGCACTGGGAGAGATGGGGAGCACTGGGAGCACTGGGAGCACTGGGAGAGATGGGGAGCACTGGGAGCACTGGGAGCACTGGGAGCACTGGGAGAGATGGGGAGCACTGGTGGGAAGCACTGGGAGCACTGGGAGAGATGGGGAGCACTGGTGGGGAGCACTGGGAGCACTGGGAGAGATGGGAAGCACTGGGAGCACTGGGAGCACTGGGAGCACTGGGCCCATCGCCTCCATGGGACGCTGGCAGGAGCGGGGCAGACTGGGCAGGAACGATGCCCTGGGCCTGGCATTCCCTCTGGGAACGGGGACTCCTCCCCTGCCCTGCCCGGCCCTTCCCAGGAGGGATTGTCCCTAAAACCGAGCCTGAACCTGCCCTGGATCTGCTTCCTCTCCTTCTGATCCCGACCCCTCCTGCTTGGAGAGTCAGGAGGTCCCACATGAGACCCCAGCCCCCCTCAGGGAGCTCCAGCCCTTTCCCAGCTCCATTCCCAGCTCCAGACACATTCCAGGCCTGCCCTGGATCCCGGTGTGGCCTCACCTGGCCCAGCCCAGGTGAATTATTGATCCCACCCCGAGGTGAATTATTGATCCCACCCTGAGGTGAATTATTGATCCCACCCCGAGATGAATTATTGATCCCACCCCGCTGGGACAGTGCTGGGGGTTGGAATTCCCCTGAGGCATCACCAGAGGGACAATTCCAGCTGCCATTCTGGCTGAGCTGGTGGAGCAGGTCAGTGAGAGGCACCTGCCACCACCAGAGGACATTCCCAGCCTGGAGCTCCACAGCACCTCCTCTAATGAAGGATGAATTCACTTTCCACCAGTTTGCACTGTGGGAAGAGATTCCAGGCTGGGCACCTGGACATTCCAGGGGCTTGGAGCCACCTGCTCCCATGGAAGGTGTCCCATGGCAGGGCTGGAGGGGATGAGCTGGGTTCCTCAGCCCAGAGCATTCCAGGATTCCCTGGTTTCTGGAGCAGGCCCTTGCTGTGGGGGTGTCAGCACTGTAATAATAACTGTCATAAATTACACAGACTCCATGCACTCACAGAAGGTTAAAGATCCATTTCTTTATATTTTCATTTATTTCTATCTTAATTTCTTTCTTTTGGGTTCCTCAGCCCAGGGCATTCCAGGATTCCCTGGTTTCTGGAGCAGGCCCTCGCTCTGGGGGTGTCAGCACAGAGAGGTCCCCTGTAGTAATAACTGTCATAAGTTACACAGACTCCATGCACTCACAGAAGTTTGAAGATCCATTTCTTTATATTTTTGTTTATTTCTATCTTAATTTATTTCTTTTGGATTCCCTGGTTTCTGGAGCAGGTCCTCGCTGTGGAGGGCACAGGGAGGTCCCCTGTAATAATAATAACTGTCAAGTTACACAGACTCCATGCACTCACAGAAGGTTAAAGATCCATTTCTTTATATTTTCATTTATTTCTATCTTAATTTCTTTCTTTATTAAGAAACTCATTGCTTTTTTGTACCCCAGTTCGCTACAGGTAGACCTAACTGGTCCTCTAATTAAAACACCACCACCATTGGTTAATTAAGAAATCCCCCTTTGGTGAACAGATCTCCACAACACATTGCACATGTTCACAGCACCAGGAGCAGCGAGTGAAGATAAGAATTGTTTCTGAGTTCCTCACAGCCTTTCCCATGCCTGGGAAGGTTGAGCCTCTCTCAGTGGCCAGAGCTGCTGCCCCATGGGGGATCCACTGCAGGTGCTCAGGGCTCCCAGCACAGATCTTGCTCAGATTTTCCTCGTGGTTCTGGGGAAAGCTGTGAGAAGATCAGAGAAAAGAATGAGAAACAATTCTTGTCTCCACTCGCTGCACCTGGTGTTGTGAACATGTGGAATGGTTTGGGTGAGAAGGGACCTTAAATCCATCCCGTCCCGTCCCGTCCTGTCCCGTCCTGTCCCGTCCCGTCCCATCCCATCCCATCCCATCCCATCCCATCCCATCAATCCCATCCCATCCATCCCATCCCATCCCATCCCATCTATCCCATCCCATCCCATCCCATCCCATCCCATCCCATCCCATCCCATCCCATCCCATCCCATCAATCCCATCCCATCCCACCCCATCCCATCCCATCCATCCCACCCCATCCCATCCCATCTATCCCATCTCATCCCATCCCATCCCATCCATCCCACCCCATCCCATCCCATCCCATCCCATCAATCCCATCCCATCCATCCCATCCCATCAATCCCATCCCATCCCATCCCATCCCATCTCATCCCATCCCATCAATCCCATCCCATCCCATCCCATCCCATCCCATCTCATCCCATCCCATCCCATCCCATCCCACCCCATCCCATCCCATCCCATCCCATCCCATCCCATCCCATCCCATCCCATCCCATCCCATCCCATCCCATCCCATCCCATCCCATCCCATCAATCCCATCCCATCCCATCCCATCCCACAGGGGACACCTTCCACCCCCGAGAGGCAGCTCTGGGGAGCTCCCTGAATTCCTGTTTTCCTGCTGCAGGAGCTCAGCGTGGCCCTGTACCAGCACCTGCTGGGGCTCCAGGACAGCAGTTCCAGCCCGGAGCCACCAGGAGCCGACAAGGAGCTGAAGCTGCTGTGCTGCGACATCGACCCCGAGCTGATCCGGAGGGCCCAGCAGAGCAGCCCCTTCCCTGCCTCCATCTCCTTTGCCAGCCTGGACATCATGGACTCGGCGGCCAGGGAGCCCTTCCTGAGCTCCTTCCTGCAGCGCTTCGGCCGCTCCTCCTTCGACATCGGCTTCTGCATGTCGGTCAACCATGTGGATCCACCTGAACCACGGCGACGGGGGGCCTGCTGGAGTTCCTGGCCCTGCTGGCCTCGCTCTGCACCTTCCTGCTGGTGGAAGCCCCAGCCCTGGAGGTGCTACCGGGGCGGCGGCGCGGCGGGCTGCGCAGGCTGGGCCGCCACGACTTCGAGCATTTCCGCTCGCTGCGCATCAACGGGGACATGGCCGAGAGCATCACCCGCATCCTGACCCAGGAGTGCGCCATGGAGCTCGTCTGCTCCTTCGGGAGCACCTCCTGGGACAGGAGCCTGCTGCTCTTCAGGTCCACGGCTGCCCACGGCCAGGGCCTCTGACTGAGGAACGGCCACGGGGGTCACGGCGAATTCCTGAATCCCTGCTGGGACTGCAGCTCGGCTTCCTGTGGGAATCCAGGGCAAGGAATGGCTGGGGACTGATCTTTTGGGGACAGTTAATTAAGAAAGCACCCTTTGATAAACACATCTCCACATGGAGCAGCCTGGGAGAGTGGAAGGTGTCCCATTGGATGGGATAGGATGGATTTTAAGGTCCCATCCCACCCAAACCACTCCACATGTTCACAACACCGGGTGCAGCGAGTGGAGACAAGAATTGTTTCTCATCCTTTTCTCTGATCTTCTCCCTGGGAAGGTTGTGCCTCTCTCTGTGGCCACATGGAGGATCCACTGCAGCACCAGTTTTGTGGGGTGGGAGGTTGTTCAAGGAAGTGTTCATGGAATCCCAAGTTCCTACATCTGTATCAAGAATATTCCCTGGAATTGCAGTCCCTCAGAGGCCTGCCCTGGATCCAGGTGTGGCCTTACCTGGCCCAGCACAGGTGAATTATTGATCCCACCTGAAACCCACCCTGCCAGGACAGTGCTGCTGCTCCTGGAATACCAGGGAAGATGCCCTAGGGAATGTTGAATGTCCTGACTGGAACGGCCTCACAAGGATCCTCCAGTCCAGCTCCTGGCCCTGAACAGAACATCCCCAAAAAAAAATCCAACTAATCCCAAAATCCTGATGCCCAAGTTATCCAGCCGTTCCCAGACCTCCAGAATCATGGAATATCCAGAGCTGAAGGGGACCTGTGAGGGTAACAGAGTCATGGAACATCCAGAGTTGGAAGGCACCCACCTGGATCATCAACTCCAACTCCTCACCCTGCACAGGACATCCCAAAATCCCACCCAGTGCCTGAGAGTGTTGTCCAAGCACTCCCTGACCTCCAGAATTATGGAAAAATCAGAAGTGAAAGGGACCCACAAGGCTCACAGAGTGATGGAGTACCCTGAGTTGGGAGTTTGAAGGGACCAGGACAACCCAGAAATGCCACTGATCCCAAAATCCCAGCACCCTGGGGCTGTCACCATTCCCTGGGGAGCTGTTCCCCTCTGGATGAGGAGCCTTTTCCCAAAATGCCCCCAAAACTCCCCCAGGGCAGGGCTGAGGCACCTGCAGGACAATCCCCTCCCTGGAGCCAGCAGCCCTGGCTGAGCTCTCCCAGGACAGGGTGAGTGCTCTTGGGAATGATGTCCTTGGAATAAAAATCACTGAATTTTATCCCAAATTCCGTGTTGGGGGTTTTTTAATCCCGTTTTTATTCCCATCCCTTTCAGCACCTGAGGGGTGCCAGGGACCTGAGCTGGTAATTCTGTTGTACTTCCACTTTTCCTGGCTGCAGTGGGAGCGAGGGAAGGCCAGGGCTGGGTCCCGACCCTTGTTCCAGGTGAGCTCCATTCCAGAGGGAGGGAGGTGGCACCTCCAGGAGGTGGTGCTCGTGTGTCGCTGCTCCTGCCCAGGTGAGCAGGGGAACACCTGCGTGGGTTTGTCCTTGTCCTTGCTGGGAATCCCTCGTTTCCTCCTGTGGGGGAGAGGGCAGGGGGGGAAAGGAAATGTGAGGGAAGGGAAGGGAAGTTTTGGGAAGGGATGGGAAGTTTTGGGAAGGGAAGTTTTGGGAAGGGAAGGGAAGTTTTGGGAAGGGAAGTTTTGGGAAGGGAAGTTTTGGGAAGGGAAGTTTTGGGAAGGGAAGTTTTGGGAAGGGAAGGGAAGGGAAGGGAAGGGAAGGGAAGGGAAGGGAAGGGAAGGGAAGGGAAGTTTTGGGAAGGGAAGTTTTGGGAAGGGAAGGGAAGGGAAGGGAAGGGAAGGAAGGGAAGGGAAGGGAAGGGGAAGGGAAGGGAAGGGAAGGGAAGGGAAGGGAAGGGAAGGGAAGGAGGGAAGGGAAGGGAAGGGAAGGGAAGGGAAGGGAAGGGAAGGGAAGGGAAGGGAAGGGAAGGGAAGGGAAAGGAAACCTTGGAGCCCCTTCTGGTGCCTAAAGGGGCTCCAGGAGAGCTGGAGAGGGGCTTTGGGGCAAGGGATGGAGGGACAGGACACAGGGAATGGCTCCCAGTGCCAGAGGGCAGGGATGGATGAGATATTGAGAAAGAATTCCTCCCTGTGAGGGGTGGAGAGGGGCTGGGATGGATTTCCCAGAGCAGCTGTGGCTGCCCCTGGATCCCTGGCAGTGCCCAAGGCCAGGCTGGACAGGGCTTGGAGCAGCCTGGGACAGTGGAGGTGTCCTGGTGATGGGATGGGATGGGATGGGATGGGATGGGATGGGATGGGATGGGATGGGATGGATTTTAAGGTCCCTTCCCACCCAAACCATTCCATGATCCCAGGTGTTTTGGGATGCTGAGCAGGGTTGCAGGAAAACTTTGAGCCCCTTCCCATAAACGCAACTTCCCCAGGGATCCTGCAGCTCCTCCAGCACGTGAATCCCTTTGGGAACTGAGCAGCTCCCTGACATTCCAGGAGCTCTGGGGAAGCTCTGCTGACTCCAGGGCTGTCATTCACGCCCTGTTTTCCTCCCTTTGCTCCTGCTCAGCTGCTCTTTCCCAGCTGGGGGCACTGGAGGATCATGCATCCCACACCCTTCCCCCCTGGAATGTTTCCCTTCTCTTGTGTCAATATTTGGTGCTGTTTTCTTTCACCTTTGAAACGTTTCTGAACCAAGCCCAGCTCTGTCCCTGCTTTAAAAAGGGAAAGAATTTCTGCCTCTCTTTTTCCTTTTGGGGATTTTCGTGCTTCCCTGTGAAAAATTCAAGGAAGAGTTGCTGGGAAGGTGCCTCCCAAACTGTTGTCCCTGCACGTGGCTGGAAGGATCTTCTCCTTCAGAGAGACCCTGGTTCGTGTTCCTTATTTCCTTATTTCCTGGGAATCCCCCCAGGATGTGCCTGGGGAATCCTCCTGGGCTGCTCTTTGAGGGAGCAGCGTTGAGGCTTGGAGTTGATAGTTCCTATTTCATTTTTATGGAGTTGATAATTCCTATTTTATTTTTATGGCGTTTACGCTTCTTCTTTTTCCGGCTTTTCCATGCTGCCCATGCCTGGTGTGTCTGTGACTGCACAGTGGTTCCTTATCTCTCATTCCTGGACTTTGGAATCGCTGATAAGGCTCAGGAGTGGCCCAGCTCCAGAATTCTCTCTGCTTGGCTCTGGCACAGCCAAATCCTTTGGGTTTTGCCACAAATACAGCTCAGAATGGTCAAAACAAGAATGGTCAAAACAAGAATGGTCAAAACGAGTCCCTGTGCTCAGCCTGGAGAAAAGGAGGCTTAGGGGGGACCCTCTCCCCAATTCCTTGACAGAGCCCTGGTGGAGCCAGGGGAGATTTGGGATCTGCTACCAGGGAACAAGGGAAAAACAGCCTCAAGTGGCACCAGGGGAAGTTTGGGTTGGATATTGAGAAAATTCCTTCCTGGAAAGGGTTGTAAAGCATTGGAAGGGGCTGCCCAGGGCAGTGGGGAGTCCCCATCCCTGGGACTGTCCAAGAAAAGGGTGGATGTGGCACCTGGGGACATGGTCAGGGGTGACCAAGGTGGTGCTGTGTTGTTGATGGTTGGACTCAGTCATCTCTGAGGGCTTTTCCAACCTGAAACAATTCCATGGTTGTGTGATCCCAGGACACTGCAGAGCTCAGCGTGGAGCCAGTCCTTCAGCAAAGAGGAGGAAAGATCACTTTGACTTTCCTTTCAGCTCCCGCTGCCCAGGAAGGTGTTGGGACTGGAGAGGTGGGAACAGCTCTGGGATACAGCCATGGCAGAGCCTGAGGAGATCCCACAGATCCCAGCTGCAGTGAGGACCTGGAGAATTCTGTGTTTAACACTCTGCGGTTTCCCATATCACTAAAATGTGTTCCCAGCTCTCCTGAGGATGGGACAGAGAAGGGTTAACCCCACCTCTGCTCCTTGGACAGCAGCAAAGCTCTGTGCTGGAAGTGGTCATGGGGAGATGGAGGTCCTGGACTTGGAGAAGGCTTTGGCTGGGAAGGGACTCCTGATATTGCATTCCTCCCCCTGTCCCAGGCTGCTCCCAGCCCCATCCAGCCTGGCCTGGACTTCCAGGGATGCTCTGGACAGCCTGACTCGGTTTCCTTGGGCCTCCAGGATTCAGGACACCTGGAGCAGGGCAGGAGAGGGATGTCCCTGGTGCCAGGATGGGCCTGCCAGTGCTGGCTGCTGCTGCTGAGGGAGCAGGAGCTTCCCTGGGAGTGCAGAGCTGCCCTGGAGCATCTGGCTGTGCTTGGGAATTGCCTCCCGAGCTCTGAGCTTTGGGGTTGTTCCTGAGCTTTGGGGTTATTCCTGAGCTTTGGGGCTGTTCCTGAGCTTTGTGGTTGTTCCTGAGCTTTGGGATGGTTCCTGAGCTTTGGGATTGTTCCTGAGCTTTGGGATTGTTCCTGAGCTCTGAGCTTTGGGATTGTTCCCAAACTCTGAGCTTTGGGATGGTTCCCGAGCTTTGGGATTGTTCCCAAGCTCTGAGCTTTGTGATTGTTCCCGAGCTCTAAGCTTTGGGATTGTTCCCAAGCTTTGGGATTGTTCCCAAGCTCTGAGCTTTGGGGGTTGTTCCTGAGCTCTGAGCTTTAGGATTGTTCCCAAACTTTGGGATTGTTCCTGAGCTTTGGGATTGTTCCTGAGCTTTGGGATTGTTCCCGAGCTCTGAGCTTTGGGGTTGTTCCTGAGCTTTGGGGTTGTTCCTGAGCTTTGGGGCTGTTCCTGAGCTTTGGGATGGTTCCTGAGCTCTGATCTTTGGGATGGTTCCTGAGCTTTGGGATTGTTCCCTTCCTGAGCTTTGGGATTGTTCCCGAGCTCTGAGCTTTGGGATTGTTCCCAAGATTTGGGATTATTTCTGAGCTTTGGGATTGTTCCCAAGATTTGGGATGGTTCCTGAGCTTTGGGATGGTTCCTGAGCTTTAGGATTGTTCCTGAGCTTTGGGATGGTTCCCAAGCTCTGAGCTTTGGGGTTGTTCCCGAGCTTTGGGATTGTTCCCGAGCTTTGGGATTGTTCCCGAGCTTTGGGATGGTTCCTGAGCTCTGAGCTTTGGGATTGTTCCCAAGATTTGGGATTGTTCCCAAGCTCTGAGCTTTGGGGTTGTTCCTGAGCTTTGGGGTTATTCCTGAGCTTTGGGGCTGTTCCTGAGCTTGGGATGATTCCCGAGCTTTGGGATTGTTCCCGAGCTTTGGGATTGTTCCTGAGCTCTGAGCTTTGGGATTGTTCCCAAATTTTGGGATTGTTCCTGAGCTCTGAGCTTTGGGATTGTTCCCAGCCTCCAGCCCAGTTTGCCTCTGTTTTTTCCATCCCCAGAATGGGTTTGATCCCCTGATGGGGATCCTGGCTGTGTGACTGCACAGCACTTTTGGGATGGAGAACCTGAGGAGCTGAGCTGGAGCCTGGGCTCAGAGCTGTGCCCTGTTCCCCATAATCCCTGCAGGATTAATTAGTTGCCCTGCCAAGTGCTGGGGCTCATTAAGGCTCCCCCTGCTCGGGGAGGTCACTCTCCCCTTCCTTGCATGGAGGAATCAAGGCAGGGGAGCTGAAGCATCAAAAATTCAGATGTTGGAGCTCCCACTTTCCAGGTGGTTCTGCAGGCACTTCCAGCCCTTGGGAGGAAGTGGAATTGGGTTGGGGTTGATGAGATTCTTTTTTATTTTTATTTTGGTTTTCTCTTTACTGTCGCTCCTGTGGCACTCAATGTCACTTCCTCCAAGGGACACTTTGCTGTCTCCCAGATGCCCGTGCTGAGTGAGCACAGAGGACACATTCCCAGGGAAGAATGGAGTGTGGAACTCTGGGCCCAGGCAGGAACTGGGACAACCTGAGAGCACCAAATGTCCTGGAGCTGCTCCCTTCCCCATCCAGCACTTCCTGACACAGCTGGAGAGGCAGGTCCCAGCCCTGGAGGGATTTCTGTGTGGATGTGGCACCTGGGGACACGGCCAGGGGTGGCCTTGTGGCTGCCTGGCCATGGTTGACTCCATGGTCTAAGGGGGCTTTTCCAACCCAAGCCATTCCATGATTCTGTGTCATTGTGCCATTTCCATGGCTGCTTTTCCTGAGCCCTTGGAGCAGAAGGAATTCTTCAGACTCCCTCAGCTCAGCTGGGATTCCTTCCCTTTCCCCCAGCCCTGGCCCTGGAAGGGATGAGTCCCCCCGGCTGCCCCTTTCCGTGCTCATCCAGCTTTTCATTCTCTACTTCCCCAATTTACCACATTTAGAAGTTTCTGTGACTTCCCCCTTCCTAGAATTGGGCTGGACTTTAGCAAATGGAATTGCATTTCCTCAAAGGGACTCTCCAAACCAGAGCTGGATCATATCCATAAAAGGCTTTCTCAGAGTTTGTTCAGCTGTGTTTGGCTTTGATGCTGAGGCATGGACAGCTCCCACCCCTGGCAATTCCTGGCTGGGAAAATGGAGGATGATTCTGTCAATGTTAAATCACGGCTGCTCCACCCCAGGAGGCGTTCAAGGCCAAGCTGGACAGGGCTTGGAGCACCTTAGGGATTGTGGAAGGGTGTCCCTGGGGACGTTAAAGCCCACCCTGGGACTGGGTGGGCTTTAATGTCCCTTCCCACCCAGGCCATCCCGTGATTTCTCACTGGGGGCACGGCAAAAAATGGATTAATTCAATTTCCAGTTTAATCCAAGCAGCCCAGGAGTGCAGGGACCCACCTCAGGAGCTGGGAGTTGGCAGCAGCTTCCTGGGCCCAGGAACTTGTCCCTGCAGGCCCCAGGGGGAGAGGTTTGGACTTCCTTGGCTCAGCTCAGGGCAGGTTCCTTCTTGCTCCTCCTGTCACTTTGGAATTACAGAGAAAAGGGAGAGGTGGCAACCTGTGGGCACCTGGAATCTGATTCTGGGCAGCTGGGAAAAAGAAGCAGTTCCAACCCAAACACACTCTGGGAGTTTGGCTTTTCCCTCCCAGTGTCGCCAGTTCTGGGGCAAAAGGCTGGGCTGGGGGGAGTGAACTGGAGAGGGGAGCAGAGCCTGGTGGGAAAACCAACCACAGATCCAAGGGTGAGGCTGGGGGTCCGCTCTGGCCCCAGCCCAGAGCAGCTGTGGCTGCCCCATGGGGCTGGAGCAGCCTGGGTAGGTGGGAGGTGTCCCTGCCCATGGTGGGGTGGGATGGGAGGGATTTTAAAGGTCCCTTCCCACCCAAACCATTCCAGGATTCCCTGACGTGCTGCAGGCAGGTCCTGCTCCGTTGGGTTACAAACAGGGAGAGTTTGGCTGTTCCCTTCCTCGGGCTGCCAGTGCTGGAAGTGCCTTGGCCATGGACCCCCAGGTTTAAATTCCACGTGGGAAAGGTTCCTTGGAGTCCCCAAGGCTTTATCCTTGCTGGTCCTGGTGGAGAAGCTGGCCCATTGTGGAAGCTTCTCATTGAGCTCCTTCGTCCCTCTCTGGGATTTTGTATCAACACCTCAGGTTTCTCATTTTGTTCACTTATGGAACAAACTGAGGCAGGTTTGTTTTCCCCCCTTGGCACCGAAGTCCCTTGGATCATTATGGACATAATCTTTGCCACCATTTCCTAGCTCAGGCTCGAGTTCCTTGGAATGAGTTCATTTGGAGCATTCTTGTTCCTGTGAGCTGGGCCCACTGGAAGGGGCTGGAGTTGTGATGCAGGGTGGGGATCTGCTTCCAGGGAATATAAAATGCTCAGGACCTTATCTCTTCTGAAACGACAATCCCCAGTTCAATCAAGATCATAAATCACTTCTTATCAGCCCCTGGAATTTCATCCTGTTGTTTAACAAAGCTGCTCCATCCTTGGATCCTCCCCGAGCCAGTTTTATCGGGAGTGAGAAAGTTCTGAGGCCAGAGCTGCCTAAACTCGTGTGGGGACCCTGCTGTGGGAGCAGGGGAGCTCAGGAGGGATCTGATCCACATTTCCATGGCAGGACACACACGGGATAACTGATCAAACCCCCTCATGTGGTGGGTCAGGGATCAGAGGTGGCCCTCTCTGTGGGATGGGATGCACCAGCACCCCAGAATAACCCATTCTGCTGCATTGTTGGGTTGGAACTGCTGGGGAAGGACAGGAGGCTGATGCTGAGAGGGTCTCTGTGATGCTGAGAGGGCCTCTCTGATGCTGAGGGGGTCTCTGTGTCACTCGGTGTCCCCTGCTCTGCCCCAGGGCCAGTGCCAGCCTCTGGAAGCTGCTGAGGTGCAGCTTTTGCTCCCGCAGGAATCTGGGAGCAGTCGTGCTGGAACAGGCCCTGCTGCCAGGCTGACACATCAAAGCAGCTCCTGGGATCCTCCACGGATCAAACAGCGGCAGCAGGGAGGGAGCAGGGAGGCTCCCAAACCTGCCAGGGCCTGCGATGGCTCAGCTCTGTCTCTGCATCTCCATTAACTCTGGACACCCCTGCTCCAGGCACTCCCGGCTTGGATCCAAAGGCTGGAGCCCCTCTGGAGCCAGGCTGGGAGAGCTGGGGGTGCTCACCTGGGGAGGAGAAGGGAAAGGAGACCTTGGAGCCCCTGCCAGGGCCTGAAGGGGCTCCAGGAGAGCTGGAGAGGGCCTGGGGACAATGGCCTGGAGTGCCAGGATGAGGGGGAATTCCTAGCTGGGAGGGTGGGGAGCGGCTGGGGATGGATTTTCCCAGAGCCCCTGGATCCCTGGCAGTGCCCAAGGCCAGGCTGGACAGGGCTTGGAGCAGCCTGGCACACTGGGAGGTGTCCCTGCCATGGCAGGGGTGGCACTGGATGGATTTTAATGTCCCTTCCCACCCAAACCATTCCATGGATCTGTGTGAGATGGGTGCTGGGAAAAGCTCAGTGAAGGGACTGCTGTGAGGGAAGAGATCCTCCGCTGGCATTTTGGGCAGAATTCCCGTTCCCTGTGTGAGGAAAACAGGCAGGAGGGTGAAGGTTTTTATGGGAAAAACTCCTCTAATCCAGCCCGTCTTGGTGTCCCTCAGAGCAGGTGACACAGCCTGAGCCAGAATGATGGAATTGTTCAGGGTTGGAAAAGCCCTCAGAGATCATCGAGTCCAACCCAGCACCAGCAAGGTCACCCCTGACCGTGCCACATCCACACATTTCTGGGACACTTTCTGGGATGGGGAGACTCTGCCCTTGCCTGGGACAGCCTTTTAAGGCTGGACAACCCTTCTATGAAGGATTTTCCCCAAATCTCTAATAAATGTGTGCAAATATGGAATATCTCCTCCAAAGGCCCCGGGTAGCTGCTCTGGCTCCGTGTCCACCTGGAGAAGATCCATCCCCTGGGGGCAGGAACATCCTCTGTAGGTGTCTCCAGGGGTGGCCAGTGCATGGACACAGGGGAATGTGGAAGTTGTGAAGGCTTCTCTGGCATGTGTGGTGGCTTCTCCTCCAGGGCTCGTGGATCTCCTGGGGATGATCTGAGGGAGTGACATTCCCAGCCTGACCAGTGCCAGCTCCTGGGGGATAACTGGGGCAGGTCCCAAAGGATTTCCTGGAAGCAAGGACCTGCAGCCATTCCTCAGGTGGGGGCTTTACCTCCACCCCTGCCCCACTGCTGCCACAGGTGGGGCTCAGTCCTTTTCCTCAGAATTTCCCACAGGATGAACCCCTGAGAGCTGCCTTTGGCTTGCCCCCAGTCCCCAGCGTGGATCCCAGCTGCTGACAGCCTTGTCCTTGGGTCCAGCAACCGCAGGGACCTGGGAAGGCTCCATTTCCACTCAGCCTCATCCCACCTGGTCCTCAGGGCAGGTGGGAAAGGTGTCCAGGTTCCCATGGAAAAGCCAGGAGAGAGCACAGGAACGTGCAGGGAAGGTCTGAGTGGAAAAGGTGGTTAGGGAGAGGGAACAGGGATCCCATGGGAGCTGCTGGGGAGAGCAGGGAGGGAGGAAAGGAGGGTGACTGGATGAGAATTGGGAATCAAATTAGGCATTCCTGGAGTATCTCCTGAGCTCTGAGTGTGGATGAAGTTTGGGAACTTCAGGTATTCCTGCAGTGCCTCCTGGGCCTTGTGTTCATGAGCTCCATTCTCCTGGATGTGGGAACCTCACCTGAGCTTGGCTAAGCCTGGATGAGGCTTGGGAATGGAACCAGGAGTTCCTGGGGTTCCTGCTGGCCTGTTCCCTGTGCTCCTTCTCCCAAGGGTCCTGCTGTGGGTGCTGGGGCTGGGATCTCACCTGGCCTGGGGAGCTCTCGGGGTCTCTGTGCTCAGGATGACCCCAAGATGTGTCAGAGTCTCTTTCCCAGCCCGGCAACCCAAAGAAGGAGTCAGGATTCCTCAGCTCTGCTTTTCAAGGTTGTTTATTTTCTCTTATCTGTTTCATTCTGTCTCTGGCCTGCTGAGGTCTGTCCAGCAGGTCAGACAGAGGCACTCTGCCCGCCCTCAGGGTGCTTTTGCCTTTTTTAGTATAAAAACTACATGTACTTTATTTACAATTATTTTCCAATAGCTATCACCTATGTTAGACAGTCTGTCTCTACCCTAAACCAATCCAAAAGTGCCACCATCACCCAGAGGATGGAGGCTAGGAAGAAGGAGAAAGAAGGACAAAGGACATGCCCATATCCCTCCATCTTGGCCTCTGAATCCCCATTCTAAAAACCCAAAATTCTACTTGTCACCCTGTGACAAACTAACTAGCATTCTACTTAAACTTTTGTGGCTTGTGAATCCTCATACAAGGTTGGTCATTTTTTCCATGGGTCAAAATCAAAGGCTTGGAGCCCCTTCCAGGGCCTGAGAGAGCTGAGGAGGGACCTGGGACAATGGCCTGGAGTGCCAGGATGAGGGGGAATCCCTCCCTGTGAGGGTGGGAAGGGGCTGGGATGGATTTCCCAGAGCAGCTGGGGCTGCCCCTGGGTCCCTGGCAGTGCCCAAGGCCAGGCTGGACAGGGCTTGGAGCAGCCTGGCACAGTGGAAGGTGTCCCTGCCATGGCAGGGGTGGCACTGGATGAGTTTTAATGTCCCTTTGCACCCAAGACAGGGGTCTTGGGCTCTGTGCCAGGGTCTCTGAGCAGCCAGAGGGGTGTCCTGGGTTCTGACAGGTAACCCCACTGCAGCCCTGACCTGGGGGATCCCAGAGGAGCTTGGGGAAGGCTGGGCAGGCTCTGCCATGTGCCAGGCAGGGCGCTGTGCCCGGGGGGGAGGCAGAGCTGCTCCCTGTTCTCTGCTGCTGGGCGTTTCTGGCGGCTGCTGTCCCCAGCACATTCCCTGTGCCCCGTGCCAGCCCGGCAGGTCCCGGCCGGTCCCTCCTGGGGATGTGGCTCCGTTTTTCCAGGCCCAGCTCCAGCTGCTTTGTGGGAAGTGCTGACTCGGGCATTGTGCAGAGCTGACTCACACGGGACAGGCTCAGCCAGGAAAGGCTTGGTAAGGAGTTGGAGGATCTGGGCTCCGTGGTGGAGCTGGGCTGGTTCCCCTTCGGGCTCCAAAGGAAGAGTTGTAAGGATGTTTAAGGGTTTAGAGAGTTGGAAAGTGGAGGAAAGTTTTAGTGAGAGTGGAAATGCCCATAAAGCCTCTGATCTGGTGGGGGTGTGGACACAGGAGCAGAGGATGGGACAGGGCACCTGGAAGCTTCCACATCCCTCCCAATCCAACTCCTTCTGGGATTCCATGATTCTCCCCCTGTTCCCTGAAAAATACCCCCAGGATGGCCCCAGTTGGTTGATGCAGAGCTTGGTTCCTTTGCACTCTGATTTTGGGGGCAGGGTGGGCCTGAATCCACTGATCCCTGAGGGAACACCTTGTGCAGGAGCATCCAGGGGTCTGCAAGGCCTGAATCCGCTGATCCTGAGGGAACACCTTGTGCAAGAGCATCCAAGGGTCTGCAGGGCCTGAATCCACTGATCCCTGAGGGAACACCTCGTGCCAGAGCATCCAAGGGTCTGCAGGGTCTGAATCCCTGAGGGAACACCTTGTGCAGGAGCATCCAAGGGTCTGCAGGGTCTGAATCCCTGAGGGAACACCTCATGCCAGAGCATCCAAGGGTCTGCAAGGCCTGAATCCGCTGATCCCTGAGGGAACACCTTGTGCAGGAGCATCCAAGGGTCTGCAAGGCCTGAATCCCTGAGGGAACACCTCATGCCAGAGCATCCAGGGGTCTGCAAGGCCTGAATCCCTGAGGGAACACCTTGTGCAGGAGCATCCAGGGGTCTGCAAGGCCTGAATTCACTGATCCCTGAGGGAACAGCTCATGCAGGAGCATCCAAGGGTCTGCAGGGCCTGAATCCCTGAGGGAACACTTTGTGCAGGAGCATCCAAGGGTCTGCAGGGCCTGAATCCACTGATCCTGAGGGAACAGCTTGTGCAGGAGCATCCCAATGGTCTGCAAGGCCTGAATTCACTGATCCCTGAGGGAACACCTTGTGCCAGAGCATCCAGGGGTCTGCAAGGCCTGAATCCGCTGATCCCTGAGGGAACACCTTGTGCAGGAGCATCCAAGGGTCTGCAAGGCCTGAATCCCTGAGGGAACACCTCATGCAGGAGCATCCAAGGGTCCGCAAGGCTTTGGAAAGCCCAGAGGAGCCATTGTCACTATAGGACATGAAACAACACGAGTGCACACACTGCTGCTCTCAAGGTGAAAAAAGGGAAGTTTATTTTCTGACTCTAACATTTATAGATTTCCAAAAGTGACAGTGGATTGGAGGGTGAAAATGCCACCTCTCCAATGACGCTGGACAAACCAACAGTCTATCAAATTTCTCTTCTACAAAAGAATGCAAAACAATAATTTTTTTACAGAAAGTGTGTGACAACGTTCGTTACAAGAATGTAAACATCAGAAGACAGAAAAAATCTTAAAAAATCAGAGCGACAACCATGGGATCCCTTGGAGGGAGGTCCTGCAGAGCGGCTCATCCCAGCCCCATCACAGAAATCCAGGTTTGGGTGGTGGCAGAGCAGGGAAAGGTCCCGCTTTCCCCATGACAGGAGGATGCTTTCCCTGGGCTCTGAGCCGTGGTTCCAGGATGGTTCCGGGTGGACTGTGGGGACTGGAGGTGGCTGGGTCAGAGGGAAGGGGTGGAAGATTCTGGAATCACAGAAACACCAAGGTTGGAAGAGACCCTGGGGATCATCCAGTCCAGCCCCAGCAGCACCACCAAAGGTGTGGGAATATTAGTTATTAGAAGCTGAAAAAGTACTGTGTTTAGCCTTCTGATCTGAGTTCTTGCACCTGCGAAAATACTGTGTCCTTAGACATCTCTAAATGTGATAACAAAGAGTCAGAGAAGCGTGAGAAAGTAGAATGCAAGACTGAAAAATGAAGAAAAAGTTGATATTTAGCTTAACAAATAGAATGCTTAAGTTACAAAATATGTATGAACTTATTAACACTATTATAAAAGTATGTAACCTGATCAATAAATTGGAAACCAATAATCATCAACCCCTAAGATGTGCACGTCTCTCCTTCACCTCCTCAAATAGTGACCCTTCCTTAAATAGAGCTTTCCTTAAAATAATAAATTTCTCCTTAAATAATGACTTTTCTTTTAACACAAAGGGACCTTGGGAGGGCCAGAACAGGAGCAGAGCACCCCCCTTGCCTGGCCTTGGCATTTCCGTGCCAGGCTCCGCCGCTGCCAATGTGCTGATGCGGGAGCTTGCAGCGCCGAGATTTGCCTCCTGTGCAAAACCCGGCGAAAGTGGGCTGGGGCTGGAGCCGCGGCGTTCCCAGCCCAGGGCAGGACGCGGGAGGATCAGAGGGATCGCAGCTCGGGAGGCTCCGGGGACGCGCCCACAGCGGCTCCCGAAGCTGCCCCGGGGCCGGGCGGAGCCTCCCCAGCGCCGTTCCCAGCCAGGTGCGGCAGCGGCCGAGGAGAAACCAGGATCCTTGCTGAAAACACCTGGATTTTCAGGGATGCTCCCACAGGGGTGGGATTCAGGGATGCTCCCGCACGGTGGGATTCAGAGGTGCCCCCCCCCCAGGTGTGTTTTACAGATGCAGGTTTAGCCCCACATGTTAAATTCCTGCACGCAGGGATCCGTGTGTGTGATCCTGGGCCTGATACCCCTGGGTTCCCCCTGCTCTGGGCAGTGTTTGCTCTCTGAGTCTGTTTTTCTCTCAAATTCCAGTCTCTTGACACTCGGGGCTGAGCACGTCGGGCAGCAGGGAGAGGTGAGAGGAGGGAGCTGGGTGGGATCTGGACGTGATCCAGGGCTCCCTGTCAAAACATCCCCACCCCATTCCTGGCATGGTTGGGATGGTTGGTAAAAACCTCCCCGTTCAGAGTAAAACACACAGGAATTGGCACAAAGGGACTGTTAAAGGGGCCCAGCTCCCACAAATTCCACAGGGATTCATCCCATTTGTGCTGGAGCTGGAATTCTGGGTTTAAGCTGGCAGGGAAGGCAACTCTGTCAATGCCTCCTTCAGGTACACCTGGATCAGTCCCAGAATCCCAGGATGGTTTGGGTGGGAAAGGACCTTAAAGCCCATCCCATTCCTGACACCTTCCACAGCCCAAGGTGTTCCCAGCCCCGACCAGCCTGGCCTGGGGATGGGGCAGCAGGATTTTGGGATGGGGCAGCAGGATTTTCAGATGGGGCAGCAGGATTTTGGGATGGGGCAGTAGGATTTTGGGGGGACTGGGAAGCCAGGATGGCCGAGCACAGGGAGCAGCTGGGGTGGGTTTGAATGGAGAATTTGGGGCTCTTTCCTGGTTGGAACAGCTCAGCCTCTTTGGGAAGGAGAGGTGGGAATGCTGCCCCTTCCCAGGATGAAGTGAGGAATAGGGTGAGCAGTCCAAAGGCAATTCCCAGTTGTGGACTGGGATTTTTTGCAGAGCAGGGGCTGGGGCCACTCGAGGCCTGTTTTATAAAGCCAAATACGAGGCCCTGAGTTGCTCCTTCCTCCACTCAAGGTGGGCTGAGGAGCTTCCAGCAAGGTGGGAATTCCTGTTTCTGGGGGCCACTGGGGCAGTTCATGTTGGAATTCAGTCCCACCAGCCTCTGGATCCCCTGCCCTGCTCCAGGTGGGATCCCTGCCCTGCTCCTGGCCAAGCTTTCCCTGCCTTGTGTAAGTGCAGAGCGGCTGCCAGCGCCGGGCGTGGGGCCGATCCCAATCCCAGCTCAGGTCAGAGCGTGTCCCGTGGGTGTGGGCCATGGCAGGAGCTGCTGCTGGGAGCTGCCAGGAGCAGGGATGGAGGGAATCCAGCCCCCCGTCCAGAGGCTCCACCGGTGCTCCCCAAAAGCAGCTGGGGGAGCTCGGACAGGGCTGATCCCGTGGGGCTCTGAAGAGGGGAAACCTCTCATGCTCCTGAATTTCAGATTCCCCATGGAAAATGCAAGGCTAGATGAACTCTGGGGTTTTTTGACTGTCTTGTGATCCAGATATTTGGATTTATTCCCCCCTGGTTTAGTCTGGGTTTGGGGTCCCAGTTTTTGAGGGTTTTCCATTGTTGGTTTGAACCAGGAGAGCAGCTGGGATTCCATGGGGTCCTCACTTCAGGAACTGGGATTAGACTGGTGTCACCACTGGGAATGCTGGGGATGAACTGGTGCATATCCCTCATTCTGGGGAATTAGCCAGGGAATGCTGAGGGAATGCTGGATTTACGCATTGTGAAGGGCAGGGGGTGTAAATCCAGAGTGGATCCACAGCTGAGGCACTGAACTGCAATTCCGAACCCCCAGAGCTCCAAGTGCTTCCCAGTCCCCCAAAATCCTCCTGCCCCATCCCAAAATCCTGCTGCCCCATCCCAAAATCCTGCTGCCCCATCCCAAAATCCTGCTGCCCCATCCCAAAATCTGCTGCCCCATCCCCAGGCCAGGCTGGTCGGGGCTGGGAACACCTTGGGCTGTGGAAGGTGTCAGGAATGGGATGGGCTTTAAGGTCCTTTCCCACCCGAACCATCCTGGGATTCTGGGACTGATCCAGGAGTCCGTGCTGGGGTCCTCATCCCTACTTCCCTCCTCCTGCCCAGAGGAAGACCCCTTTGGCTCCATGATGAGGCTCTGGAAGCATGGAAATAAAGCTCCAGGTGGTTTATATTCCCTTTTTCCAAGGGCGAATTGCCTCTCTGTGGGCAGGGTGGTGCACTGGGATTTCACCAGCCTGAGAAGCGCTGGGATGGAGGAGCTTTGGGGACCCTTGGAGCTGGTTCTGAGCCGGATAAAGGTGGGTGTTGGGGAGCTGGGAAGTGCTTGGAGCAGCCTGGCTGCGGCTGAAAGCATCCCTGGGCACAGGGGCAGGGGGCTCCCCCGCATCCCTCGGGCCGCCCGACCCGGTCCCACCATCCCCGGCCCTGTTTGCTTCCTGCGTCAGGGCTGAGTCACCGCGGGATTCCTCAGCTCTGAAGTGGTTCCTGCTCTCCCTGCCCCTCCCCTGCCCAGGTGCTGAGGGCTTTTTTCCGAAGCTCTGAATCTCTGGGTGTGCCCGGGCCTGGCAAGCGCGGCAGGCCCCGGCAGGAGCGGCCCCGCTCCGCTCCCACCGAGCATTCCTGGCCCGGCTCCAGGGGCTGGGCCGGGAGCAGCCCCCGGCAGCTCCTTGCCCTGCTGAGCTGGGGCTTTTCTGCTCCTGCTGGGTCCCTCCGGGGACACAGGGACAGCACCGCAGCCCCAGAGCCCCGCGGCTGCTCCAGGGCCTTCTGTGGGCACAGGGCACTGTCCCAGAGCCCCGCGGCTGCTCCAGAGCCTTCTGTGGGCACAGGACACTGTCCCAGAGCCCTCTGGGTCCTCCATGGACACAGGGCACTGTCCCAGAGCCCCGCGGCTGCTCCAGGGCCTTCTGTGGGCACAGGACACTGTCCCAGAGCCCTCTGGGTCCTCCATGGACACAGGGCACTGTCCCAGATCCCTGCGGCTGCTCCAGACCCTTCTGTGGGAACGGGGCACTGTCCCCAACCCCTGTGGCTGCTCCAGACCCTTCTGTGGGCACAGGGCACTGTCCCAGAGCCCCCTGGCTGCTCCAGACCCTTCTGTGGGCACAGGACACTGTCCCAGAGCCCTCTGGGTCCTCCAAACTCCTCCATGGACACAGGGCACCATCCCAGAGCCCTCTGGCTGCTCCATGGACACAGGGCACTGTCCCAAATCCCTCTGGCTGCTCCATGGACACAGGACACTGTCCCAGATCCCTGTGGCTCCTCCAGACCCTTCTGTGGGCACAGGGCACTGTCCCAGAGCCCCCTGGCTGCTCCATGGACACAGGGCGCTGTCCCAGATCCCTGTTGCTGCTCCAGACCCCTCCATGGACACAGGGCACTGTCCCAGATCTCTCTGGGTCCTCCAGACCCTTCTGTGGGCACAGGGCACTGTCCCAAATCCCTGTGGCTCCTCCATGGACACAGGACACTGTCCCAGAGCCCTCTGGGTCCTCCCTGGACACAGGGCACTGTTCCAAATCCCTCTGGCTCCTCCATGGACACAGGGCACTGTCCCAGAGCCCTCTGGCTCCTCCAGACCCCTCCATGGACACAGGACACTGTCCCAGATCCCCCAGCTCCCTCTGTGGATCCCAGCTCCCTGAGGTTTGGAGAGTTCCTGGTGAATTTGTGCATCAGAGAGATCCATGGGACTGGGAGGGAGCAGGGCTGGGAGAAGGGAAGGCTCTGGAGACACCTTGGAGACACCTTGGAACCTTTTCCAGGAGAGCTGGAGAGGGACTGGGGGCAAGGCCTGGAGTGCCTGGACACAGGGAATGGCTTCCCACTGCCAGAGGGAGGGATGGATGGGACATTGGGAAGGAATTCCTCCCTGTGAGGCTCGGCAGGCCCTGGAATGGATTTCCCAGAGGATTCCCCATCCCTGGCAGTGCCCAAGGCCAGGTTGGACAGGGCTTGGAACAGCCTGGGACAGTGGGAGGTGTCCCTGCCCATGGCAGGGGTTTGGGATGGGATGAGCTTTGAGATCCCTCACCCCAGAGCATCCACGATCCCTCAATCCAAAGCATTCCATGATCCTTCAATCCACAGCATTCCATGATCCCTCAATCCAGAGCATTCCATGATCTCTCACCCCAGACCATTCCATGATCCCTCATCCCAGACCATTCCATGATTCCTCAATCCAGACCATTCCATGATCCCTCATCCCAGACCATTCCATGATTCCTCAATCCAGACCATTCCATGATCCCTCACCCCAGACCATTCCATGATCCCTCACCCCAGACCATTCCATGATCTCCCACCCCAGACCATTCCATGATCTCCCACCCCAGACCATTCCATGATCCCTCAATCCAAAGCATTCCATGGTCCCTCACCCCAGAGCATTCCCTGGCTCCAGGGTGTCCGGGCCCAAGCTGTGTCCCACGGGGAACTCGTGCTGTGACCGGGGCTCCTTCCAGCTCCTCCAGCCCCGTGGTCTCCAGCTGATCCTGCAGAGGAAGTTCTGGGATGGTGCTCAGTGCCTGAAGGCAGCAGGGAGGACGAGCTGAGCCCAGCTCCAGACCCCAGGAACCACCTCCGGTCGCTGCTGTCCACAAACCATGGAATTGCTGTCCACAAACCATGGAATTGCTCGGGTTGGAAAAGCCCCCAGAGAGCATCAGGTCCAACCCAGCACCACCCCAGCCTGGCCTGACCGTGTCCCCAGGTGCCACAGCCACACATTTCTGGTCACTTCCAGGGATGGGCACTCTGCTCCTACCCTGGGCAGCCCCTTCCAGTGCTTCACAACCCTTTCAGTGAGGAATTGTTCCTAAATCCAACTTAAATCATCCCAGGTGCACCTTGGGGCCGTTTTCGGTCGGTCCCAGGTAGCAGATGCCAACCCCACCCTCCTGCCAGGGTTGTGAGAGGGAGAAGGTCCCCCCCGAGCCTCCTTTTGCCCAGCTGAGCTTTGGATAAGGGGGAAGGGAAGGCCCTGGAGCAGGAGGGGGAGCTGGAAATGGTTCCTGGAGCATTAAAAGTCTCTTTTCCCAGCCCATTGCTCGAAGAAGGAGTCAGGGTTCCACAGCTGTGGTTTTCAAGGTTGTTTATTGTTTCTTATCTGTCACATTCCTTCTCTGGCCTGCCGAGCTCCTTTCAGCAGCTCAGTCAGAGGCGCTCTGCCCACCCTTGGGCTCCCGTCAACATTTTATACGACAAGCTACATGCACTTTATTTACAGTTATTTTCCAATACATATCACCTATGTTAGACAGCGTGCTCCTACCCTAAACCAATCCAAAAGTGCCACCATCACCCAGAAGATGGAGGCTGGGAAGAAGGAGAAAGAAGGACAAGGCACGCCCAAACTCCTCCATCTTCTGAACACCTATTCAAAAAAACCCCAAAAACCCTAACCCCCCCCCCCCAAAAAACCCCTAAAAAAACCCAAAACCCTAATCCCCCCCAAGAAAAACCCTAACCCCCCCCCCCAAAAAAACCCTAAAACCCCCAAAATTCTACTTGTCACCCTGTGACAAACTATCATTCTGCTTAAACTTTCATGGCTTGTAATTCTTCATATAAAGGTGGTAATTTTTTCCGTGGGTCAAAATCAAAGGCACGGGGGTCTTGGGCTCCGTGCCAGGGTCTCTGAGCCCCCAGGCAGGGCCTGGAGCCACCCAGGGCAGCCGGAGATGTCCTGGGTTCGACACTGGAGGTGCCCAAGGCCGGGCTGCTCGCCCCTTGCGGGGTCTGCTCGGGTGCAAATCAGACAAACCCCAAATTCCCCGGCGCTTCCCTGGCTGGAACTGGGGCAGGAATCGGGGCAGGAATCGGGGCAGGGCGGGGCTGCAGCTGCTGCCGCTGCGGTGCCCGGCCCGGGGGTGGCACAGGGGGCACTCCCAGCCCCGGGGCCGGGCTGGCACTGCTCCCAGGCAGCTCCTCGGCTGGATGGGGTTCACATTTGAGCTATTTATTACAAAGTCTTTTTTTTCCCCAAAAGAAGTCGAGATTCGTCGGTTCTGCTTTTCAGGGTTGTTTATTTTTTCTTATCTGTTACATTCTTTCTCTGACCTTCTGAGATCCGTCCAGCAGGTTGGGTTGTGGCACGCTGGCCACCTTGGGGTGGTGTTAGCTTTTTGTACTAAAAACTACACGTACTTTATTTGCAATAATTTTCCAATACCTATCACCCATGTTAGATAGTTTGTCTCTACTCTGAACTAATTAAAAAGTGTCACCATCTTAGCAGAAGATGGAGGACAAGAAGGAGGACAGGACATGCTTAGATTCTTCTATCTTGCTTCTTGAAACCTCGTTCTAAAACCTTAAAATTCAGGTTGTGGCACAGCCACTGCTCTTGGGGTGGCGTTAGTTTTTATACTAAAAACTACATGGACTTTATTTGCAATAATTTTCCAATACCTATCATGTTAGATAGTTTGTCTCTAAACTAATTAAAAGTGTCACCATCTTAGCAGAAGATGGAGGACAAGGAGAACAGGACAGGACACGCTTAGATTCTTCTGTCTTGCTTCTTGAACCCTCGTTCTAAAACCTTAAAATTCAGGTTGTGGCACAGCCACTGCTCTTGGGGTGGCGTTAGTTTTTATACTAAAAACTACATGTACTTTATTTACAATAATTTTCTAATCCTTATCACTTATGTTAGACAGTCTGTCTCTAAACTAATTAAAAAGTGTCACCATCTTAGCAGAAGATGGAGGACAAGGAGAACAAGACAGGACACGCTTAGATTCTTCTATCTTGCTTCTTGAGCCCTCATTCTAAAACCTTAAAATTCTACTTTTTCACTTTGTGACAAATTCACTATCATTCCACTCAAACTCTTGTGGCTGGTAAATCTTCACACAAAGTCGGTCATTTTTTCTATGGAGTAAAATCGAAGGCCCAGGTGTTTTTGACTCTGTGCTGAGGTCTCTGAGCTCTTTGCCAGGGTCTCGAATCACTTCGGGCAGCCAGAGGAATGTCCTGGGTCTCCTTTCTCTGGTCCTGGATGGGCTCGGGGGTGAATCCCGGTCCTGGATGGGCTCAGGGGTGAATCCCGGTCCTGGATGGGCTCGGGGGATGAATCCTGGTCCTGGATGGGCTCAGGGGTGAATCCCGGTCCTGGATGGGCACTGGGGGTGAATCCCAGTCCTGGATGGGCTCAGGGGGTGAATCCCGGTCCTGGATGGGCACTGGGGGTGAATCCCGGTCCTGGATGGGCTCAGGGGGTGAATCCCAGTCCTGGATGGGCTCAGGGGTGAATCCCGGTCCTGGATGGGCTCAGGGGTGAATCCCGGTCCTGGATGGGCTCAGGGGTGAATCCCGGTCCTGGATGGGCTCAGGGGTGAATCCCGGTCCTGGATGGGCTCAGAGGGTGAATCCCAGTCCTGGATGGGCTCAGGGGTGAATCCCGGTCCTGGATGGGCTCAGGGGTGAATCCCGGTCCTGGATGGGCTCAGGGGTGAATCCCGGTCCTGGATGGGCTCAGGGGTGAATCCCGGTCCTGGATGGGCTCAGAGGGTGAATCCCAGTCCTGGATGGGCTCAGGGGTGAATCCCGGTCCTGGATGGGCTCGGGGGTGAATCCCGGTCCTGGATGGGCTCGGGGGTGAATCCCGGTCCTGGATGGGCTCAGGGGGTGAATCCCGGTCCTGGATGGGCTCAGGGGGTGAATCCCGGTCCTGGATGGGCACTGGGGGTGAATCCCGGTCCTGGATGGGCTCAGGGGGTGAATCCCAGTCCTGGATGGGCTCAGGGGTGAATCCCGGTCCTGGATGGGCACTGGGGGTGAATCCCGGTCCTGGATGGGCTCGGGGGTGAATCCCGGTCCTGGATGGGCTCAGGGGATGAATCCCGGTCCTGGGTGGGCTCAGGGGGTGAATCCCGGTCCTGGATGGGCTCAGGGGTGAATCCTGGTCCTGGATGGGCTCGGGGGTGAATCCCGGTCCCGGATGGGCACTGGGGGTGAATCCCGGTCCTGGATGGGCTCGGGGGTGAATCCTGGTCCTGGATGGGCACTGGGGACGAATCCCAATCCCAGGTGGGCACAGAGAGGGTGAATCTCGGTCCCAGCCAGGTTTAGGGGGAGAAATCGCTATCCCAGGTGGGTTTAGAGGGGTGAATCCCAATCCCAGGTGGGTTTAGGGGGATGAATCCCAATCCCAGGTGGGTTTAGGGGGATGAATCCCGATCCTAGCCGGGCACAGAGAGGGTGAATCGCGATCCCAGCAGGGCTCAGAGGGTGAATCCCGGTCCCAGATGGATTTAGGGGGATGAATCCCAATCCCAGGTGGGTTTAGGGGGGACGAATCCCAATCCCAGGTGGGCACAGAGAGGGTGAATCTCGGTCCCAGCCAGGTTTAGGGGGAGAAATCGCAATCCCGGGTGGGTTTAGGGGGATGAATCCCAATCCCGGGTGGGTTTAGGGGGATGAATCCCAATCCCAGCCGGGCACAGGGGGTTCATCCCGGTCCCAGATGGATTTAGGGGGACGAATCCCAATCCCGGGTGGGTTTAGGGGGATGAATCCCAATCCCAGGTGGGTTTAGGGGGATGAATCCCAATCCCAGCCGGGCACAGGGGGTTCATCCCGGTCCCAGATGGATTTAGGGGGACGAATCCCAATCCCAGGCGGGTTTAGGGGGGTGAATCCCAATCCCAGGTGGGCACAGAGAGGTTGAATCGCGATCCCAGCAGGGCTCAGAGGGTGAATCCCGGTCCCAGGCTGGTTTAGGGGAATGAATCCCAGTCCCAGGTGGATTTAGGGAGGTGAATCCCAATCCCAGGTGGGTTTAGGGGGGTGAATCCCGATCCCAGGTGGGTTTATGGGGGGTGAATCCCAATCCTAGCCGGGCACAGAGAGGGTGAATCCCGATCCCAGCACAGGGGGTTCATCCCGGTCCCAGATGGGTTTAGGGGGACGAATCCCAATCCCGGGCGGGTTTAGGGGAATGAATCCCAATCCTGGATGGGCTCAGGGGTGAATCCCGGTCCTGGATGGGCTCAGGTGGGCACCGAGAGGGTGAATCGCGATCCCAGCAGGGCTCAGAGGGTGAATCCCAGCACCGAGACGGACACAGGGAGAGCTGTTCCACCTCCGGTGTGGAGAATGGTGGCAATGGGGGAGGGAAAGGTGCCCCCCCGCCTTCAAACTGAGCCGGTGCGGCCACCCCGGGGCCTCGGGGCCATTGTTCCCATTGTTCCCAGGGCGGAATTCCCACCGGCCACAGCCGGGCAGGGAGGGAGGGGCTGCGGCTCGGCTCCCCTGGGCGGGGCCGGGCTCAGGTGTTCCCAATTCCTGCCCGGATTGGGCCGGGAGAGCCCAACCTGGCCTTATACGGGCACGGAGCAGCGCCAGCCGCTCCCCGGGATGGGCCGATGGGGCCGGGCTCTCTCCCTCCCTCCCTCCGCCCCTCCTGGACACAATGCCGGGGTTTGTTTGCCGCCAGCCCGGGGATTTGGGGCTCCCGGAGGGGTTTGGGTACCCAGGGTGGGGCTGGTGATCCCCTCGAGCCTGGGGACAGCGACAAATCCCTGCTGAGCCCTTTCCTGCTCGCTGAATTCCCTGCTCCGTCCTGGAGCGCTTCATTAGGAAAACAAAATATCCCCGCCCGAATTCCATCCTCCGCGAGGCTGCAGGTGAAAAAAGCCAGGAAACTGAGGCACGGTTCGGGCCAGGATGGTGCAGGAAAGGGAAATCCCACCCCTGTCTCTTCCCCAAAGTGAGGGAGCTCCATTTCCCGATGGCAGATTTCCTGGGAGAGCCACTTCCATCCCTGCAAGCGGCTGTGCCAGGCCAGGAGAGGGCCTGGAGCATCCACCTCCCTCCTGCTGCTCCCCTGGAGTCACGCCAGGGGTTGGCTGGAACTGGGGGAGCAGCTGTGGGAGAACTGGGATGGGTGGATTCAGCTGGGTTTGGAACCGGGGTGGGAGCCCCGGGCCATCCGTGCCCCGTGCCAGGACATTTCCAGCTCCCTTCCCACGCACTGAACCCCGTGGCACACGTGGGGGGGGTTTGGCTCCCCTCTGGGGCTGAGCAGGACTCAGCTGGTGCTGGATTTCTCCAGGCTCTGGGAGGGACTGGGACAAGGCCTGGCTGCTCCCAGACTGAGGGTGCATCCCTAAACCCAGTGGGGAAGGGAGGAGAGGTGGAAGAAGAACCAGGAATGTCCCACCTGCAGCTGTTTCCTGGGGAGCAGAGGGGCTCTGAGCTGAGGTTCCAGATGGGAAATGGGTTTTTTTTCCCTGATAAAGATGATTTGGGGGTGTTCCTGGCCCTTAGAGGATAAAGAAATGGAGTCAGAAAGGACCTGGGGATATTTCAGCTCAGCTGGAGGCTGGTGGAGGGGAAGGTGACAGATCCATGGCTGGTCCTGGTGGCATCAGATGCAGGGATGAGTTCCTCACCTTGGGAGCTGTTTCACTTTCCCAGAGAGATTCCAGTGAGTCTGGGAGCAATGGAACGGCCAGGCTGGATCCCAGGAGTCATTCCCAGCTGGATGGGAGCTCCTGGTGGATGAGAAATGCCCTTTTGGATCACAGGGAATGGTTCAGGGGGGAAGAGACCCCAAAGCAGTGGGCAGGGACAGGTCCCACCGCCCCAGGGCGCTCCAAGCCCCGTCCAGCCTGGCCAGGGATGGGGCAGCCACGGCTGCTCTGGACAGCAGGGTCCCCTGTAGGATTCCCCTGTAGGATTTCCTTGTAGGATTACCCTGTAGGATCCCCCTGTAGGGTCTCCTGTAGGATCCCCCTGTAGGATTCCACTGTAGGATCCCCTGTAGGGTCCCCTGTAGGATTCCCCTGTAGGATCCCCCTGTAGAATTTCCCTGTAGGATCCCCCTGTAGGGTCCCCTGTAGGATCCTGTGCAGATTCCCCTGTAGGATTCCCCTGTAGGGTCCCCTGTAGGATTCCCCTGTAGGATTCTGTGCAGATTTCCCTGTAGGATTCCCCTGTAGGATTTCCCTGTAGGATTCCCCTGAAGGATCCCCTGTAGGATTTCCCTGTAGGATCCTCTGTAGGATCCCCCTGTAGGATTCCCTGTAGGATCCCCCTGTAGGATCCCCCTGTAGGATTCCCCTGTAGGATTCTCCTGTAGGATCCCCCTGTAGGATTCCCTGTAGGATTCTCCTGTAGGATCCCCCTGTAGGATTCCCTGTAGGATCCCCCTGTAGGATCCTGTGTAGATTCCCCTGTAGGATTCCCTGTAGGATTCTGTGCAGATTTCCCTGTAGGATTTCCCTGTAGGATTCCCCTGTAGGATCCCCTGTAGGATCCTGTGTAGATCCCCTGTAGGGTCTCCTGTAGGATTCCCCTGTAGGATTTCCCTGTAGGGTCCCCTGTAGGATTCCCTGTAGGATCCTGTGTAGATTCCCCTGTAGGATTCCCCTGTAGGATCCTGTGTAGATTCCCCTGTAGGATTCCCCTGTAGGATCCCCTGTAGGATTCTGTGCAGATTCCCCTGTAGGATTCCCCTATAGGATCCTGTGTAGATCCCCCTGTAGGATTCCCCTGTAGGATCCTGTGTAGATCCCCTGTAGGATTCTCCTGTAGGATTCCCCTGTAGGATTCCCCTGTAGGATTCCCCTGTAGGATTCCCCTGTAGGATCCCCTGTAGGATCCCCTGTAGGATTCCCCTGTAGGATCCTGTGTAGATTGCCCTGTAGGATTTCCCTGTAGGATCCTGTGTAGATTCCCCTGTAGGATTCCCTGTAGGATTCCCCTGTAGGATCCCCCTGTAGGGTCCCTTGTAGGATCCTGTGCAGATTCCCCTGTAGGATTACCCTGTAGGGTCCCTTGTAGGATCCTGTGCAGATTCCCCTGTAGGATCCCCTGTAGGATTCTGTGTAGATCCCCCTGTAGGATTCCCCTGTAGGATTCCCCTGTAGGATTCCCCTGTAGGATTCCCCTGTAGGATCCCCCTGTAGGATTTCCCTGTAGGATCCCCTGTAGGATTTCCCTGTAGGGTCCCCTGTAGGATTTCCCTGTAGGATTCCCCTGTAGGATCCTGTGTAGATTCCCCTTTAGGATCCCCTTTAGGGTCCCCTTTAGGATCCCCTTTAGGATCCCCTCCGTCCCTCACTCCTCGGGATCCGTTTCCCTTTCTCTGCAGGCCGGGCCTGTGGAAGGAAGCCGGGGATTTTTGGGGATTTGGGGAGGCGCTGCAGCGGCGTCACCTGCCCGGCAGAGGGAGCCCGGAGCTCGCTCCAGGTGCGCGGATCCCGGGATGCGCTCCCGGAGCCCGGAGCTCGCTCCCGGTGCGCGGATCCCGGGATGCGCTCCCGGAGCCCGGAGTTCTCTCCCGGTGCGCGGATCCCGGGATGCACTCCCGGAGCCCGGAGTTCTCTCCAGGTGCGCGGATCCCGGGATGCGCTCCCGGAGCCCGGAGTTCTCTCCCGGTGCGCGGATCCCGGGATGCGCTCCCGGAGCCCGGAGTTCTCTCCAGGTGCGCGGATCCCGGGATGCGCTCCCGGAGCCCGGAGTTCTCTCCAGGTGCGCGGATCCCGGGATGCGCTCCCGGAGCCCGGAGTTCTCTCCCGGTGCGCGGATCCCGGGATGCACTCCCGGAGCCCGGAGTTCTCTCCAGGTGCGCGGATCCCGGGATGCGCTCCCGGAGCCCGGAATTCTCTCCAGGTGCGCGGATCCCGGGATGCGCTCCCGGAGTTCTCTCCAGGTGCCGGATCCCGGGATGCGCTCCCGGAGTTCTCTCCAGGTGCGCGGATCCCGGGATGCGCTCCCGGAGCTCGCTCCAGGTGCGCGGATCCCGGGATGCGCTCCCGGAGTTCTCTCCAGGTGCGCGGATCCCGGTGCGCGGATCCCGGGATGCGCTCCCGGAGCCCGGAGCTCGCTCCAGGTGCGCGGATCCCGGGATGCGCTCCCGGAGTTCTCTCCAGGTGCGCGGATCCCGGTGCGCGGATCCCGGGATGCGCTCCCGGAGCCGCTTCCCCGCCGGGACTGAGTCCCTGCTGCTCTCCCCACATCCCCGCAGCCCGGGACTCGCCCCTGGGATGTCTCACGTCCGAGACCTCCCGGACATCTGACGTGTCCGGTGCTGGAGAGGCTCCAGGCAGGGGTGGGATCACCTTGGGAGCGGCTGGAGCTGATACGGCACGGCCTGGAGGGGGCTGGGCCGTGGATTCCTGAGGGGCCTGGCTGATAAGGGGGATGAACATCCTCTGATCCCACAGATGCCTTCAGCAGCTCCCAAATCCCCGTGGGGAATGTGCCCTGGCACCCCAGGGGTGACTGATTGAAGGGGATCACTGGACCAGGCCGTAAAACACCATTACTGGGCCATAAATGGGGGAATGCTGTTAATTATCCCATTTATCAGTTAATTACAATCCCTAACCCTGTTTTCCCAGCAATCCTCAGGCCCTGATCCATTTTTACATGGATTTGAGAAGGTGAGTGATGCCTCCAGCCCCCCCTCCCCCAGCACCCTCTAACCATCACACAACCATCCATTTTCCATAAAACCCGAGCTTTTCCATCAGCTTCTCCCCCCCAACCAAATTCAGGATCCTTTCAGTCCTTAGGAATTTTTAGGGAGCAGCCAGGTGGGATTTTGTGGCATTTTGAGCCAAAAACAGGGATGTGACCGTCCTGGGGCTGCCCTTCACCACTGCATCCTTCTCTGTTTCCCTTTTTTTCACATTCTATCCCTGAATAAAGGTAAATCCAGCATGTATTATTCTGGATTGACAGCGCTGAGCTGGACAACACGGGTGGGACAGCCAGGACCTTTTGGGAAGGGCTGGGGTAGGGATTTTTTGGGGGGTTCTGAGCTGGTGGTGCTGCCTGGAGCCTGCAGCAATTCCCGGGGGAATTTACAGCTGGAATTGTGAGTCTGGGATGAGAACAGCCACGGGAATTTGCCCTTAGGAAGAGGCTGGGTCCCAGCGAGGGAGGGATGGCGGAGGGGGCAGGATCGGCCTCCCAAAGCCAAGGATCATCCCAGGCAGAGCTCAGCTCAGCTCCCCTTTATGGAGGGCAGGAATTCTGGATGGAGCCATTCCCTGGCGCCCTCTGAGGGAGCTGAGGCTGGGAGCAGTGGGACAGGGCAACGCTGGGTTGGGTCTGTCCCAGAAAAGGGACCTGAGTGCAGCCAAAATCCCAAATCTCAAACCAACCCTTCAATCCCCTGCTGTGGCCTCGGGGATCTCTCCCGGCCCCGTGGGTGGAGAAGGCTCAGAAACAGCAAAAAGATCCCCAAAATCCAAGGTCAGGGAGGAAAAGCAGCGGGAAAGTCTCAGCTGAGCCCCAGCTGGGCTGTCCCAGGCTCCCATTCCAGCCTCATCCCAGACAGCACCTGTGGGAATGCTAATTATTAAAAGCTGGAAAAGTACTGTGTTTAGCCTTCTGATCTGAGTTCTTGCACCTGCGAAAATACTGTGTCCTTAGACATCTCTAAATGTGATAACAAGGAGTCAGAGAAGCGTAAAAAAGTAGAATACAAGACTGAAAAAATGAAGAAGAGTTGATGTTTAGCTTAACGAATAGAATGCTTAAGTTACAGAATATGTATGAGCTTATTAACACTATTATAAAAGTATGTAACCTGATCAATAAATTAGAGACCAATGATCATCAACCCCTAAAATGTACACATCTCTCCTTCACCTCCTCAAATAATGACCCTTCCTTAAATAGAGTTTTTCCTTAAATAGTGTATTTCTCCTTAAATAGTAACTTTTCTTTTAACAAGCACCAGCCCTGCTCCTGTCCTGGCAATGGGGCTGCTCTGGGCACAGAGCCCTTCCCAGCTCTTTCTTCCTCTGCCTGGGAAGGGCTTTGTCCAAGAGCTTTTCCCAAGGGCTCTGCAGCTTCCTGGCTCCAGAGGCAGCCCTGCACCAACCCTGCCCAACTGGGAGCGACTGCAAACTGCTCAGAGCCCCCCCTTCCCCATCCTGCCCGGCTGGGAAACTGGGCTGAACTCTTTCCTGTGCTCTGCAATGCCCTTCCCATCCTCTGCCTCACATCCCCTGCCCTGCACCTGGAGAGCTGCTCCCAAATTTGGGTTCTCTGGCACCTCGGGGGCCCTTTGGATGCCCAGGGAAGTCCCTCAGGGGAACAGGGAGCACCTGTGATCCAAAAGGGCACCTCTGGAATGAAGGGCTGCAAGGAAAATGTGAGTGCCCAGGATGGAGCTGGCCCTGGTGTGCAGGAATCCCCCTTTGGAGAAGGAGAGGAGGAGTTTGGGAAGGGGAAGCTGACCCTGGAAGGGCAGAGTGTCCCCCAGGTGAGCAGCAAACAGCAAAGCTGCTCCCAGAGTTTGGGTCCTCCAGCACACCAGGGAACCTGCTCTGCTTTGGATCTCCCAGGGAAGTGCCTGTGGGGATAAAGGAGCACCAAAAGGACACCTCTGGCATGAGGGGCTGCAGGGAAATGGGTGCCCAGGTCTGTGGGGATAAAGGAGCACCAAAAGGACACCTCTGGAATGAGGGGCTGCAGGGAAATGGGTGCCCAGGTCTGTGGGGATACAGGAGCACCAAAAGGACACCTCTGGAAGGAGGGGCTGCAGGGAAAGGGGTGCCCAGGTCTGTGGGGATAAAGGAGCACCAAAAGGACACCTCTGGCATGAGGGGCTGCAGGGAAATGGGTGCCCAGGTGTGCAGGAATTCCCCTTTGGAGAGGGGCAGGAGGAGTTTGGGAAGGGGAAGCTGAGCACTGCTGAGTGCGTTCCCCTCATTCCCAAATTTGGTCCCCAAGGCCTTGGATCCCACCCTGTGTCTGCCCCGTGCCCTTAAATCGTGATTTACCACTTTCTAACTTTGGCTAGAGTGTCTCTGCCCACGATTTTGGGTTTGAAGGATTCACCCTTCCTCCCGGGGATGTGCCCTTCCGATCCCTGGGAAGCGATTCCAGCTTCTCCTGTCCCCAGGTGAGTCCTGCTGGGAAGGAGCTGCTGCTCCAGGTGCCTGTGGTGGGAGGCTGAGAGAAAACCAAGGACAGGAAGGATTCTGAGGGACAGAACTTTATTGTAACAGCCAAACCCCGCGAGCCAGAGCTGTGCTTCCTATCCTACAGGGATGGAGGAATGGGGACCCAGAATCTGGGAACTGCTGAGTGGCAGTGGCTGGGGCCAGGGAGGAAAATGCTGCAGGACTGTGGGTGAGGTTGGGAAGAGGCCACAGCATCCCCCACCTGTGGCCACCCGGCCCTTCCAGGGCTGGCTCTGGGAGCTCTGGAGCATCGGGATTGGGACTGGCCCATGGGGGCAGCGGGGTCAGGTACAAGCTGAGGTCAATAAATACAAAAGCAAGGGAGTTTTCCAGAAGGGAAAGATTTGGATTCGATTTTAGGAAGGACATTCTTCCCTAGGAGGGTGGTGAGGCCCTGAATGGATTTCCCAGAGCAGCTGTGGCTGCCCCTGGATCCCTGGAAGTGCCCAAGGCCAGGCTGGATGGAGCTGGGAGAACCTGGGACAGTGGAAAGTGTCTCTGCCCACGGCAGGAGTGGGATGGGATGAGCTCTGAGGTCCCTCCCAACCCCAACCAGGCTGTTCCCAGTGCAGTTAAACAGGAACCAACTTAAATACCCCAACTTTAGGAGCTGGAACTGCTGTGTGGAGCCTGGAGAGAGGGAGGGATTATGGGAATCAAGAGTTTTGAGGCATTTAAGCTTTGGTGAAGGAATGGGGGGCCCCCTGAAGGCAGGGAATGCCCTGAGATGGCCCAGGGTGCCCCAGGGTGTCACCAGATCTGTCAATCCTGGTGACAAATCCATCCCTGGGGTTGTTTTCCTCCCTGTGCCCCAGTGTGGAATTTGGATGGTGCTTTCCTTGAGGAGAACCCTCAGAGCAAGGAAAGGGTTTGGCAACAGCAGTAAAGGGACCGATGGCAGCTGCTAAAACTGGGCTAGGGACACTTCCCTCCTGCTGGGCACATTCCAAGGGGTGCCTGCAAATCCCCTGGGAAGGGAGCCCTGGAGGGGAAGGAGAAGGGAACGGGAGAGTCCCCAAAGTCCTGGGGTGGTTCCTGCTGTAACTGGGACGGTGGAGAGCCAGGGGACAGCCTGGGCAGGACCCTCATCCTTCATCCCTGGCACGTGGGCTGGAGTTGAGGAGGAAGAGCTTCCCAGGCGCGTGGGATCCGCGTCCATCCGTTCTCCTAGGAGCACTGCCCGGGGCTGAGCTTGGGCCGGGTCCCGGTGTCCGGAGCCCCCGGAGCCCCCGGTTCATCCTGGGCTCCCAAGCTGGGCTCCGAGCCGCGGGCGAAGAGCCGCGAGTTCCGCAGGGTGCTGGCAGAAACTGACACAGGGGGAGGTTAAACCCTGCCACCCGCTCCCCCCTTCCCTGGCTCAGGGGTATCAAAGCACTTACGAGGCCTGGGCCGGGAGTGGACGGCGCTGATGATGGTGGGGATGGGCTGCTCCATGCTGGGGAGGGAAGGACACGGAGTGAGGACGCGGCTTGAGCTCTCCCGGAGGGGTGGGAAGGGCTGGGGTTTGGCCTGGGGGAGGTGGGATGGTGGTAGGACCAGGATGGGCTCCAACAGCCCCTGGAGAAGGTCTGGACCCTCAGCCTGGGAGTCTGAGGAAGACTTGGGAGCAAGAAATGGGATTGAACTGCTGGGAACCACCCGGATTTGCCCCTTCTTTGACCAAACCTTCAGTACCCAACTCAGAACCCGGGATTTGGGCAGGCTGGGCTTTGGGGGGAGTCCCTGCCCGTGGAAGTGTCCCTGCCCATGGCAGGGGGTGGGACTGGGTTCCAAAGCATTCCATGATGTCTCCACCCCCCCCAGGTGTCCTGGTGCATCCCTTCCCCACCTGAGGCAGAGGAATCCTGGCTCACCTGCTCTCCTCCCCTTCCACGAGCTTCCTGTAGGTGAGGATCTCCACGTCCAGGGCCAGTTTGATGTTCATGAGCTCCTGGTACTCGCGGACCAGCTGAGCCATGTGCTCCCTGCTGCGCTGCAGGGCCTCCTCCAGGCCGGCCACCTTGGCCTTGGCGTCCCTCAGGGTGCCCTCCCCCTGCTCGCCCGCCTCACGGATGTGCTCCTCCAGGTACAGGCACTGGGGTGTGGCAGAGGGAGCTGAGGGGGCTTGGGAGAGGGAATTCCACGCCTGTCCTGTCATCCCAGCCCAGCACACACCTGTCCTGTTATCCCACCTGGGACACACCTGTCCTGTCATCCCACCCCAGCACACACCTGTCCTGTTATCCCACCCGGGACACACCTCTCCCATTGTCCCACCCCATCACACACCTGTCCCTTTATTCCCACCCAGGTCACACCTGTCTGCTTGTTTCCCCCAGGACTCACCTATGCTGTTATCCCACCCCATCACACATCTGTCCTGTTATCCCAGCACACACCTGTCCCATTCTACCACCCCAGGACACACCTGTCCCATTATCCCACCCCACATCTGTCCCGTTGTCCCCCCCAAAACACACCTGTCCCATTATTTCCACCCCAGCACACACCTGTCCTATTATCCCAGGTCACACCTGTCCCATTATCCTCCCCAGCACACACCAGTCTGGTTGTTTCCCCCAGGACACACCTATGCTGTTATCCCACCCAGCACACACCTGTCCCGTTGTCCCACTCCACACCTGTCCCATTTTCCCCCCCAACACACACCTGTCCCATTATCCCCCCACAGGACTCACCTGCCCCATTATCCCACCCCACACCTGTCCTGTTGTCCCCCCCAGGACTCACCTGGCTCTTCTGGGACACGATGCAGGAGCGCAGTTTCTGGATGCGGATGTTCAGATCCGCGATTTCCCCTCCGGCTGTCCAGGAGGTGCCCCCCGAAGGAGCCGGGCTGGGAGCTGCTGTCGGTGAGCTGTGGAGAGAGGGACAGGTGCCCTGGCATCACCTGGATCACCTGGGCAAAAGTCTGGGGCTCATTCCCATCCTCTCTGGCTGTGGCTCTGGATCTGGTGCCCTGGCATCACCTGGATCACCTGGGGAAAGGTCTGGGGCTCATTCCCGTCCTCTCTGGCTGTGGCTCTGGATCTGGTGCCCCCGGCATCACCTGGATCACCTGGGCAAAGGTCTGGGGCTCATTCCTGTCCTCTCTGGCTGTGGCTCTGGATCTGGTGCCCTGGCATCACCTGGGCAAAGGTCTGGGGCTCATTCCTGTCCTCTCTGGCTGTGGCTCTGGATCTGGTGCCCTGGCATCACCTGGATCACCTAGGGAAAGGTCTGGGGCTCATTCCTGTCCTCTCTGGCTGTGGCTCTGGATCTGGTGCCCTGGCATCACCTGGATCACCTGGGCAAAGGTCTGGGGCTCATTCCCGTCCTCTCTGGCTGTGGCTCTGGATCTGGTGCCCTGGCATCACCTGGGTAAAGGTGTGGGGCCCATTCCCGTCCTCTCTGGCTGTGGCTCTGGATCTGGTGCCCTGGCATCACCTGGATCACCTGGGCAAAGGTCTGGGGCTCATTCCTGTCCTCTCTGGCTGTGGCTCTGGATCTGGTGCCCTGGCATCACCTGGATCACCTGGGCAAAGGTCTGGGGCTCATTCCCGTCCTCTCTGGCTGTGGCTCTGGTTCTGGTGCCCTGGCATCACCTGGGGAAAGGTCTGGGGCTCATTCCCATCCTCTCTGGCTGTGGCTCTGGATCTGGTGCCCTGGCATCACCTGGATCACCTGGGCAAAGGTCTGGGGCTCATTCCCGTCCTCTCTGGCTGTGGCTCTGGATCTGGTGCCCTGGCATCACCTGGATCACCTGGGCAAAGGTCTGGGGCTCATTCCTGTCCTCTCTGGCTGTGGCTCTGGATCTGGTGCCCTGGCATCACCTGGGCAAAGGTCTGGGGCTCATTCCCATCCTCTCTGGCTGTGGCTCTGGATGTGGTGCCCTGGCATCACCTGGGCAAAGGTCTGGGGCTCATTCCCATCCTCTCTGGCTGTGGCTCTGGATCTGATGCCCTGGCACCACCTGGATCATCCGGGCAAAGGTCTGGGGCTCATTCCCATCCTCTCTGGCTGTGGCTCTGGATCTGGCGCCCTGGCATCACCTGGGCAAAGGTCTGGGGCTCATTCCTGTCCTCTCTGGCTGTGGCTCTGGATCTGGTGCCCTGGCATCACCTGGATCACCTGGGCAAAGGTGTGGGGCCCATTCCTGTCCTCTCTGGCTGTGGCTCTGGATCTGGTGCCCTGGCATCACCTGGGCAAAGGTCTGGGGCTCATTCCCATCCTCTCTGGCTGTGGCTCTGGATCTGGTGCCCTGGCATCACCTGGATCACCTGGGCAAAGGTCTGGGGCTCATTCCTGTCCTCTCTGGCTGTGGCTCTGGATCTGGTGCCCTGGCATCACCTGGATTACTTGGGCAAAGGTCTGGGGCTCATTCCTGTCCTCTCTGGCTGTGGCTCTGGATCTGGTGCCCTGGCATCACCTGGATCACCTGGGCAAAGGTCTGGGGCTCATTCCTGTCCTCTCTGGCTGTGCCAGGCTCACCTGGCTCTCAGGACCAGTCATGTTCCTGCTCTTTGGAGAGCTGGAAGGACATTTCCATCTCCACTGGGAGATGTGCTGGGTTCCTCCAGTGTGGAAAGCCCAGAGTAACAAAACTCTGGATTTACTGTCAGGAGCTGATCATGGACAGTGCCTTGTCCCTCCCTCCATTCCCAGCCCATCCCAGCCGTCTCCAGGCCAATCCCTCCTGTCCTTTCCCTGCCTGCTCCAGCCCGGAGCAGGGATCTGGTACCTTCCTCCGGGTCAGGGCCTCGGCCTCCTCCCAGCTGCGCAGGGCCAGAGCCTCGTACTGGGCCCTGACGTCCTCCACGATCCTGCCCAGGTCCGGCCGGGAGCAGCTGTCGATCCCCAGCACCACCGAGATGTCTTTGATTTCTGTCAGCAGCTCCTCCAGCTCCTGCAGAGCCACGGGGCAACATGGAAATGGAAATTCATGGAATGGTTTGGGTGGGAAGAACAGCAAAGCCCATCCCATGCCAGCCCTGCCATGGCAGGGACACCTCCCACTGTCCCAGGCTGCTCCAGCCCCGTCCAGGGACACTGCCAGGGATGGAGCAGCCACAGCTTCCCTGGGAAATCCATTCCAGGGCCTCCCCACCCTCCCAGGGAAGAACTTCTTCCCAGCATCTGCTCAAATCCAAGATTCCCAGTAGTCAGAGAGAGCTGCAGGTGGGCTGTGCTTGGCAGAACAGATTCCATGGGGAGAGGGGACAGTTCCCAAGTTTTCACCCTCTGGAGTTGGGGATCTGGTATTATTTGCTCCACAAAATCCAGACTCAGCTTAAGTTGGGGTTTGGGATCTTTGGATACAAACTGGCAAAATCTGACAAAACAGGGCCTTGGACTAGTCCAGGAGCAGGGAGAATCCTGGGATCCTTAAGGCTGGGAAAGACCTGTAGGATCACCAGACTCCAACTGTTCCTCAGCACTGCCAAGGCCACCCTGACCGTGTCCCCAAGTGCCACATCCACACATTCCTTGGGCACTTCCAGGGACGGGCACTTCACCCCTGCCCTGGGCAGCTATGCCAGGGCTGGACAACCCTTTCCAGGAAGGAATTTTCCCCAATATCCAACCTAAACCTTCCCTGGCATTTCCTCTTGTCCAGTCGGTCATTCCCCGGGAGCAGAGCTGATGATCACAGACCAAGACCCACTGACATCCATGCTGAATGGGAGAGTTTTGGGGAACCAAAGGCAGTGTGGATCACTCCACAGCCTGGCCAGGCCGGAAAAGGCCCTTTCCAAGCTCTGCTGTGGGATCCAGCAGGGCTGGGGCTGCTCCTTGTGATGCCAGAGCCTGATTTAGGGCTCCTCAGAGAACCAGGAGCCTTCCCTGGGCACAGCCAGAGCTGCTCCACTCCCCTCTCCTGGGAATGGCAGTGTGGGGACAGGCAGGAGCACCCCTGGGATTGCAGTCACCAGGGAATCTGCTCTGGGTGAGTCACAGCTGCAAATTCCCCTCCCTGAGCCTGGACGGGGCCCTGGATCCAGGCTTGGACCCAGGTTTAGATCCAGGCTTGGACCCGGGCTTGGACCCAGGCTTGGACCCAGGCTTGGACCCAGGTTTGGACCCAGGCTTAGATCCAGGCTTGGACCCAGGTTTGGACCCAGACTTGGATCCAGGTTTGGATCCAGGCTTGGACCCAGGTTTGGACCGAGGCTTAGATCCAGGCTTGGACCCAGGTTTGGACCCAGACTTGGATCCGGGTTTGGACTCGGGTTTGGACCCGGGTTTGGATCCGGGCTTGGACCCAGGCTTGGATCCAGACTGGGACCCAGGCTCAGACCCAAGTTTGGACCCAGGCTTAGATCCAGGCTTAGATCCAGGTTTGGACCCAGGCTTGGACCCGGGCTTGGACCCAGGCTTGGACCCGGGCTTGGATCCGGGTTTGGACCCAGGCTTGGATCCAGACTGGGACCTAGGCTCAGACCCAGGTTTGGACCCAGGCTTAGATCCAGGCTTAGATCCAGGTTTGGACCCAGGTTTGGACCCAGGTTTGGACCCAGGCTTGGACCCAGGCTCAGACCCAAGTTTGGATCCAGGTTTGGACCCAGGCTTAGATCCAAGCTTGGACCCAGGCTTGGACCCAGGCTTGGACCCAGGTTTGGACCCAGGCTTGGACCCAGGCTCAGACCCAAGTTTGGATCCAGGCTTGGACCTAGGTTTGGACCCAGGTTTTGACTCAGGTTTGGACCCAGGCTCAGACCCAGAGCTGCTGCTGCCTTATCTCAGGTGCAGCTCCTGCTTTGCACCAGGAATTCCTTCTCCTCCTCCCTCTCCTTTGTTCTCCCCTTTGTGCTCAGGTCCCTTTGGAGCAGGAATTGTGTTCCTTGATGCCTTCCCTTCCCTGGCTGGGCTCACAAAGGGCTCTGTGGCTGAGGGATAACACAGACACACCCCAAAAAGCAGGATGGTTGGGAGATTTTATCCCACTGCTGTTTAATCCCCCAAGTTTCTTTGTTAATCCTGGAGCAGGTGAGGAAATTTGTGTTTATTTGGAATATGGGATCATTTGGTGAATAAAACCCCCGAAGTAGTCATTTGTTAATGAGAGTTAATAAATTATTTTCTCTTGAAATATCTTGTCCATCCCAACAAGGAAAGTTTACCTCGTTTTCCCTCCCCTTGGGAATGTGCCTGTACCTGGTGTCATCAAACCCACAGAGAAGGTGAGACAGGAGAGGTTGGGGATGAGATTTTTACATGAATTAGGGGTTAAAAAATGGATTATAGGATCCATGGGAAATCAGGTGGAGACCCTGGAGCAGGGCCTGATTAAAAAAACAAAAAACAAAAAAAACCAAAGAAAACCCCAAAAACTGGGCCAAAATTGCCTTGCATGAGGAATAATCTCATTTTAGAGCTGATCAGGCTCCCTGGGCAGTTAAACTGGGAGGCAGCTCCAGCCTCTCCATGCCTCAGTTTCCCACATGGAATGTTCATACTCCTCCAGCAGGCACTGTAATTGTTTGGATTGCTGGAATTTAGATAAATCCTGAGTGCTCCCACACTGCTGATCCTGCTGGGTGACATTTTCCAGGCCTGAGTCAGTGTTCTGATGGAGGCCCTTCCCCCTGCCTGGGGACCCCTGGTTTCCCTGGGAAAGGAGCAGCCAGGTTCTCCAGGTCTCCTGGGTTTTGGGTTCTTCCTGGAGTCTGAACATTTGGCTCACCTGGGCCAAGCTCTGGGGCAAACCCCATCCCTGGGGGGCAGGAGCTGGGCCCCAACAGCCAGTTTGGGATGAGGATGGAATTCTGGCTGTTCTGGGGCAGAAGGAATGTTCTGGCCCCATTGCAGTGTTGTTTTTAATCAACTCCTCAGGTCCTGCCTGAGCACTGGGATGGCTGTGACACCCTGCTCAGCTCCAATGTAGGCAGAAATTCAGGATCTGTCCCCAAAATGCCGTTTCCCACGGCACCCCAGCCCTCTCCAGGTGTGCTCCCACCTGCTCATAGATGGTTTTCTTCAGCTCCAGCAGCTCCTGGAGCCCTTTGAGCTTCACCTCCAGCTCCGTGCGGTGCAAGGTGCTCACATCCAAATCCTGCAGGGGTGGAAAGGGATTCATCAGGGGTGGAAAGGGATTCATCAGGGGTGGAAAGGGATTCATCACTCCATACCAGATTTACAGCCAGTCATTCCCACTGCTCCCCATCCCCAGGGAGTTCCAGACAGGGCTTGGAGCACCCTGGACAGGGAAGGGAAGGAGTCTCTGCCCATGGGATGAGCTCCTTCCCGCCCAACCCATTCCCAGATTTATTAACAGGGATGTTTGGAGCTGCTCTCCAGCTGGGGAGGCTCCTTTGAGAACCTTTCCCCTTTGTTTTGTGGGACTTGGTGGTGGAAGGGCCAGGCAGGGCTGGGCCATCCCCTCCCAGTTTCTGTTCCCCACAAAAGGCTCCACTCATTGCAAACCTGGGAGCCACCCATGGAAGTGTCTGGGAATGCCCTTCCTGCGGAGTGTGCCAAGGAAAACGTGAAATTAGCCAGGACAGATATTGGTGGGGAGCATTGCCTCTCTCCAACACCCTTATCCTGCCCCCAGCTTGGAGGTTTTGATATAAAATCCCAGTTCCAGCTGATTCCCACTGGCTCCTGCTGGAGTGGGAGCTTTGCCCGGGGTTTGCCCAGGGCGTGGCCCCTCCGCAGGGAACAAAGGAAATCCTTTAAATCCTTTATCAATTCCAGCCTCTCCTAACCCTGATGGCACCTGGAGGGAGGAGGGGGCAGCCAGGGAAGGGCTTGGACCCCTCAGGCCAGGGAAATCCCAGGAGAGGGGATGGGGACAGTGACCAGGAAATCCCAGGACAGGGGATGGGGACAGTGACCAGGAAATCCCAGGGAGCAGGGATGGGGACAGTGACCAGAAAAGCCCAGGATAGGGGATGGGGACAGTGACCAGGAAATCCCAGGAGAGGGGATGGGGACAGTGACCTGGAAATCCCAGGATAGAGGATGGGGACAGTGACCAGGAGAGATCCCAGGTGCAGGGATGGGGACAATGACCAGGAAATCCCAGGTGCAGGGATGGGGACAGTGACCAGGAAATCCCAGGACAGGGGATGGGGACAGTGACCAGGAAATCCCAGGACAGGGGATGGGGACAGTGACCAGGAAATCCCAGGACAGGGGATGGGGACAGTGACCAGGAAATCCCAGGGAGCAGGGATGGGGACAGTGACCTGGAAATCCCAGGACAGGGAATGGGGACAGTGACCAGGAAATCCCAGGGAGCAGGGATGGGGACAGTGACCAGGAAATCCCAGGACAGGGGATGGGGACAGTGACCTGGAAATCCCAGGAGAGGGGATGGGGACAGTGACCAGGAAATCCCAGGGAGCAGGGATGGGGACAGTGACCAGGAGAGATCCCAGGTGCAGGGATGGGGACAGTGACCAGGAAAGCCCAGGATAGAGGATGGGGACAGTGACCAGGAAATCCCAGGACAGGGGATGGGGACAGTGACCAGGAAATCCCAGGAGAGGGGATGGGGACAGTGACCAGGAAATCCCAGGGAGCAGGGGATGGGGACAGTGACCAGGAAATCCCAGGAGAGGGGATGGGGACAGTGACCAGGAAATCCCAGGGAGCAGGGGATGGGGACAGTGACCAGGAAATCCCAGGAGAGGGGATGGGGACAGTGACCAGGAAATCCCAGGGAGCAGGGGATGGGGACAGTGACCAGGAAATCCCAGGAGAGGGGATGGGGACAGTGACCAGGAAATCCCAAGACAGGGGATGGGGACAATGACCTGGAAATCCCGGGATAGAGGATGAGGGCAGTGACCAGGAAATCCCAGGACAGGGGATGGGGACAGTGACCAGGAAATCCCAGGACAGGGGATGGGGACAGTGACCAGGAAATCCCAGGTGCAGGGATGGGGACAGTGACCTGGAAATCCCAGGGAGCAGGGATGGGGACAGTGACCTGGAAATCCCAGGTGCAGGGATGGGGACAGTGACCAGGAAATCCCAGGTGCAGGGATGGGGACAGTGACCTGGAAATCCCAGGATAGGGGATGGGGACAGTGACCAGGAAATCCCAGGACAGGGGATGGGAACAGTGACCAGGAAATCCCAGGACAGGGGATGGGGACAGTGACCAGGAAATCCCAGGAGCAGGGATGGGGAGAGTGACCAGGAAATCCCAGGAGCAGGGATGGGGAGAGTGACCAGGAAATCCCAGGAGCAGGGATGGGGAGAGTGACCAGGAAATCCCAGGAGAGGGGATGGGGACAGTGACCAGGAAATCCCAGGGAGCAGGGATGGGGACAGTGACCAGGAAATCCCAGGAGAGGGGATGGGGAGAGTGACCAGGAGAGATCCCAGGAGAGGGGATGGGGACAGTGACCAGGAAATCCCAGGTGCAGGGATGGGGACAGTGACCAGGAGAGATCCCAGGTGCAGGGATGGGGACAGTGACCAGGAAATCCCAGGTGCAGGGATGGGGACAGTGACCAGGAAATCCCAGGATAGGGGATGGGGACAGTGACCAGGAGAGATCCCAGGTGCAGGGATGGGGACAGTGACCAGGAAATCCCAGGACAGGGGATGGGGACAGTGACCTGGAAATCCCAGGACAGGGGATGGGGACAGTGACCAGGAAATCCCAGGGAGCAGGGATGGGGACAGTGACCAGGAAATCCCAGGGAGCAGGGATGGGGACAGTGACCAGGAAATCCCAGGACAGGGGATGGGAACAGAGACCAGGAAATCGCAGGAGAGGGGATGGAGACAGTGACCAGGAAATCCCAGGAGAGGGGATGGGGACAGTGACCAGGAAATCCCAGGACAGGGGATGGGGACAGTGACCAGGAAATCCCAGGGAGCAGGGATGGGGACAGTGACCAGGAAATGCCAGGAGAGGGGATGGGGACAGTGACCTGGAAATCCCAGGACAAGGGATGGGGACAGTGACCAGGAAATCCCAGGACAAGGGATGGGGACAGTGACCAGGAAATCCCAGGTGCAGGGATGGGGACAGTGACCAGGAAATCCCAGGACAAGGGATGGGGACAGTGACCAGGAAATCCCAGGTGCAGGGATGGGGACAGTGACCTGGAAATCCCAGGACAGGGGATGGGGACAGTGACCAGGAAATCCCAGGACAGGGGATGGGGACAGTGACCAGGAAATCCCAGAACAGGGGATGGGGACAATGACCAGGAAATCCCAGGAGAGGGGATGGGGACAGTGACCAGGAAATCCCAGGACAGGGGATGGGGACAGTGACCAGGAAATCCCAGGGAGCAGGGATGGGGACAGTGACCAGGAAATCCCAGGACAGGGATGGGGACAGTGACCAGGAAATCCCAGGACAGGGGATGGGGGCAGTGACCAGGAAATCCCAGGAGAGGGGATGGGGACACTGACCTGGAAATCCCAGGGAGCAGGGGATGGGGACAGTGACCAGGAAAGCCCAGGACAGGGAATGGGGACAGTGACCAGGAAATCCCAGGTGCAGGGATGGGGACAGTGACCAGGAAATCCCAGGACAGGGGATGGGGACAGTGACCTGGAAATCCCAGGGAGCAGGGATGGGGACAGTGACCAGGAGAGATCCCAGGACAGGGGATGGGGACAATGACCAGGAAATCCCAGGACAGGGGATGGGGACGGTGACCAGGAAATCCCAGGTGCAGGGATGGGAACAGTGACCAGGAAATCCCAGGACAGGGGATGGGGACAGTGACCAGGAAATCCCAGGTGCAGGGATGGGGACAGTGACCAGAAAAGCCCAGGATATAGGGATGGGGACAGTGACCAGAAAAGCCCAGGATAGGGGATGGGGACAGTGACCAGGAAATCCCAGGAGAGTGTATGGGGACAGTGACCAGGGAATCCCAGGACAGGGGATGGGGACAGTGACCTGGAAATCCCAGGACAGGGGATGGGGACAGTGACCAGGAAATCCCAGGACAGGGGATGGGGACAGTGAGCAGGAAATCCCAGGACAGGGGATGGGGACAGTGACCAGGAAATCCCAGGACAGGCGATGGGGACAGTGACCAGGAAATCCCAGGTGCAGGGATGGGGACAGTGACCAGGAAATCCCAGGACAGGGGATGGGGACAGTGACCTGGAAATCCCAGGTGCAGGGATGGGGACAGAGACCAGGAAATCCCAGGTGCAGGGATGGGGATGCTCTGATCCCCAGCTGTTCCAGGGGATTTTCAGGAGCCACTCCAGACTCACCCTCCTGTGGAACTGGGACTCATCCCCTCCCTGTCCTCCTCCAGCCCTTGTTATCCCAAACCAGCTGAGCCTGGATCACCTCCAGGCCCTGCCCTGGCTGTGCAGGGCTGGGTAGAGCCAATCCAGTGGGAAAGTTCTCCTTCCCCTCCTGCTGACCTTTTTGAGCTCCATGAAGGTGAATTCCATCCCGCTGCAGAGGCGAATTTCATCCTCGTACCTGCAGAGAGCCCAAGGCATGGCATCAACCACAGGGAAACTCAGGGACACCCACAGTTGTCTTGTTGAGACCCCCCCAAGTATCCCAACTTTCTGCTTTTCCTGCTTGTCCCCCCTCCTTGAGGCATTGAGTGAGGAGAAGCTGCCACATTCCAGCTGCCCTGGAACGCCAGGAGCACTTTGGGGATGAAGAATCACAGAGCAGAGAGGAGGGAGCTTGAACTGGGATTTCATCTGGGGGCTGGGCAGCCTCAGGTTCTTCACAAAGGGATGAGGGACAGGGGTGGGGATCGGGCTCTGCCCAAATTCCTCAATTTCACCCCAAACCTTTTCCGTTCTGCTCGCATTTCCTGTGAGTTTCACTTCCCAAGGAAAAAAAACTTTGGCTTGTGGAAACTCTGAGAACTCTGGGCTGGTGCCATAACTCAGCCCAGGTGATTTGTGAAGGCACACAGGCAAAGGAATCCACGGAAAACTGCCCATGGAATGGAAGGAAACCAAACCAGGATGGGGCAGAGTCCTGGGTGTCCCTGTGAAGAACGAGCCCTGCAGGTGTTTGAATCCAGGGCAGGAGCAAAGCCTCAGTCCAGGGGCAGAGGGATGTGGGTGGGAATTGGGGAATGCTCCAACCCTTGCTGGCTCCTGGGACAGGGTGTGGTGATCCCAAACCCCAGGAAAGCAGAGCTGGGTCAGAGCAGAGCCATGGGAGGGGGTGGGTGTCCCCCCCAGCAGCTGGACAGCTGTGGGAGCGCTGGGAGTGATGGATCAGAGCAGGCTCCTGCTCTCCCCTGCTCTTCCCTGCTCCCTCAGGCTCCTCAGCCTCAGGGGCACGTGGCATTCCATGGAATCATTAAGGTTGGAAAAGCCCTTGGAGAGCCACGAGTCCAACTGCTCCCCCAGCACTGCCAGGGCACCCCTGCCCGTGTCCCCAAGTGCCACAGCCACACGGCTTTGGTGGCCCCAGCCCTGCCCCGAGCAGCTGTGCCAGTGCCTGGACACAGTTCCAGGGAGGAATTTCCCCCAAAATTCAGCAAAACCTCCCCTGGCACAGCCTGAGGCCACTTCCCTTGTCCCGTTGTTCCCCGGGAGCAGAGCCTGACCCCTCTGGCTGTCCCTCCTGCCAGGAGCTGTGCAGAGCCACAGGGGCCCCCCTGAGCCTCCTTTTCTCCAGGCTGAGCCCCCCAGGTCCCTCAGGAGCTCTCCAGACCCTTCCCCAGCTCCATTCCCAGCTCTGGTCACCCTCCAGCCCCTCGGGGTCTCTCCTGGTGCAAGAGGCCCCAAAGTTCCCCCCAGTTCCAGGCTGTGAGCTCAGACTTCCAGTGCTGCTGGGAGACATCACCAAATGGGCCTAAGGGGAGCTGAGACCTTTGGGAACGAGGAAAAATGGGAAAATGGGATCTCCCAAGAGACTGAGCACAGGAACATCAGGAATGCAGCTGCTCTCTGGGGTCTGGTGCATCCAGTCAAAGGTTCTCAGGAGCCCAGAAGGTTTTTGGGAGCCTTCCCTGCCGTGTACAAAGTGTGGGAATGGGGAGCAGTGCCTGGGAAAGGGGGGAAGCCGTGCTCAGGAGCTGAGCTGGGATCATCCAGAGCAGCTCCCCAGAGCTGCAGCTCCCTCACGAGGGGACAGTGAGGGCAGGGCTGTGTGACAGTCACAGCTTTGGGGCTCCTCCTGAGTCCCCCTCGGTGCTGAACTCACCCTCTCCTTCCCAAGGGTGGGCAGCATGGCTGATGGGATTTACCTGGCTGGGCTGTGCCCCTCACCTGGGATGTCAGCCTGGAATGGCCAAGCTCAGTGTCTGTCTGTCTGTCTGCAGCCCCTGTGCTGGGCCAAGCTCAGGGCCTGTCTGTCTGCAGCCCCCCCTTCCTCCTCGCACTCAGCTCAGGCCCAGTGTGCCCCAGGGTATTCCCATGTGTCCCAGTGTGCCCCAGGGTATTCCAGTGTGTCCCAGTGTGCCCCAGGGTATTCCAGTCTGGCCCAGTGTGCCCCCGTCTCTCCCAGTCTGTTCCAGTGAGTCCCAATGTATCCCAGTCTGTCCCAGTGTGCCCCAGTCCATCCCATTCTCTCCCAGTATGTCCCGGTCTCTCCCAGTCTGTCCCAGTCTATTCCAGTATGCCCCAGTCTCTCCCACTCTATCCCAGTCTCTCCCAGTGTGCCCCAGTCTCTCCCAGTCTGTCCCAATGTGCCCCAATCTCTCCCAATGTGCCCCAGTCTCTCCCACTGTGCCCCAGTGTGCCCCCATCTCTCCCAGTCTGTTCCACTGTGCCCCAGTCTCTCCCAGTCTGTCCCAGTATGTTCCAGTGTGTCCCAATGTATCCCAGTGTGCCCCAGTCTCTCCCAGTCCGTCCTATTCTCTCCCAGTATGTCCCACTCTCTCTCAGTCTCTCCCCACCCCAGTCTCTGTCAGAATCCACTCCCGGCTGAGCGGAGCTGCCCCAGAGCTGCCCCCCGAGCTGCCCCCCGGAGCTGCCCCCGACCTGTCCCACAGCTGCCCCCGGAGCTGTCCCCGGAGCTGCCCCCGACCTGTCCCACAGCTGCCCCAGAGCTGCCCCGGAGCTGCCCCCGGAGCTGCCCCAGAGATGCCCCGGAGCTGCCCCCGGAGCTGCCCCGGAGCTGCCCCCGGAGCTGTCCCCCTGAGCTGCCCCCAGCTGCCCCAGAGCTGCCCCCCAGCTTCCCCAGAGCTGCCCCAGAGCTGCCCCGGAGCTGCCCCCGGAGCTGTCCCAGAGCTGCCCCGGAGCTGCCCCCCGGAGCTGCCCCTGACCTGCCCCCCGGAGCTGCCCCCCGGAGCTGCCCCCCAGCTGCCCCCGGAGCTGCCCCCCAGCTGCCCCCGGAGCTGCCCCCGGAGCTGCCCCGGAGCTGCCCCGGAGCTGTGCCGGAGCTGCCCCAGAGCTGTCCCAGAGCTGCCCCCGGAGCTGCCCCCGGAGCTGCCCCCAGAGCTGCCCCCAGAGCTGCCACCGGAGCTGCCACCGGAGCTGCCCCCGGAGCCACCCCAGAGCTGCCCCGGAGCTGCCCCAGCCGGCCCAACGCGCTCCTGCCACGCTCCAGGCCCGTGACTCACCCCGGGCTGGGGCCGGAGCATTCCACAGGCACATCCCAGCCTTTGTCTGCGGGAGATGATCCCGGGGCACCGCGGGAGGGCAAACCCAGCCCTGCCTGCGCTTGGCACACTTGAGACGGCGTCTGCTCGCCCCGGGCTCCTTCCATGGAGCAAAATCCTGGGAAAGCAGCTCTCAGGTAGGCTGGGCTCCCTCCTGGATGTGCCTGTGCCCTCTCCATCCGTCCATCACCCATCCATCCCTCCATCCCTCTGGAATTGCTGCTCCATGGCAGACTCCTCTGAGGAGAAGGTGGCAGTGTCCCAGGGAGTCCCATCCAGGTGGGTTTGGGAAGCAGTCCCTGACTCAGGATGAATTCAGGGCCTCCCCCAGGCACATTTCCCATGCTGGAGGATTTGGGGTGTTCCATCCAGAATGCCACAGCCTGGCTGAGGGCACCACTCCAGCGGGAAATCCAACTGGTTCTTTGTGGGAATTCTTAAAATTAGAGGGTTTCAGGAAAGTTGCAATAGTTCTTATCTTTCCTCCCCCAGAATTCCCTGGGGAAAAGAAACCTCCGGGGTTTGCCTGGTTTGTGCAGAGATTTGCTCCAGAAATGCCCCTGGGCTGGGCCAGGGCTGGATGGGGCCTGGGAATTCTCTCCCTGTGAATGAGTTTTGAGGGATGAAGCGCCCCAGTTGTGTCCTATCCTCTTGTCCAAGTCCCTGGGAAAGTCAGAAGAAATCCAATGGCGAAAACCCTTGGGCAGCACCTTCATCCCTAAGAAATCAGGTTGGAAAACCCTGGAGTGTTGGGAGCTGGGAATTCCTGCAGCAATTCCTGAGGGCAGATCTGAGCACAGGCTGGGGCTGTCCCACCCCTGAAGTGTCCAAGGGAGAGTGGAAATGTCCCTGTCTGTGCCAGGGTCCCTTCCCACCCAAACCAGCCTGGGATTCTGCTTCCTCAGGGCAGTGCAGGGAGGGCAGCTCCTAACCTTTGCATTACCCAAACAAACAGCAGGCAGGCACCTCCCAGGAGGAATTTAGGACTTCTCAGGCAATTTAAGGTGTTATTTGAAGGACTCTCAGGAGGATGATTTCAGTGTAAGGTGAAGAATCAAACTCCTGGTTCTTATTCCTGTTAAATTCCTCACAACACTCCCTGTCCTTGGCTCTGCTGAGGCCCCTGGAATCCTGGGCTTTGGGTATCTCACAAGAAAGACCCCGAGGGGCTGGAGAGAGTCCAGAGATGGGAATGGAGCTGGGGAAGGGCTGGAGCACCAGGGAAAGGTCTGGAGAACGCCTGAGGGACCTGGGAAGGCTGAGCCTGGAGAAAAGGAGGCTCAGGGGACACCTTGTGGCTCTGCACAACTCCTGACAGCCAGGTGGGATTCAGGATCCATCCCAGGGAACAAGGGAAAAACAGCTTCAAATTCCACCAGAGGAGGTTTAAGTTGGACATTTGGAAAAATTTCCATGGAAAGGGTTGTCCAGCCCTGGCACAGCTGGGAGTCCCCACCCCTGGAAGTGTCCAAACCCATGTGGCTGTGACACCTGGGGACATGAGGTCAGTAGTGACCACAGTGGTTGATGGACGGAGCTGATGATTCTCCAAGGGCTTTTCCAAGCTGAGTGATTCCATGATTCCGACCTGCTCTGAGCTGATTAAGGCATTTCACTGCTGGGTCTCTGTCAGAAGGAGCTGACAGCCCTTCCCTGATCTGCAGCCACCTGGAGCAGGGCTTAAGGAGCGGGAGAATCCTTGGACTGAACTCCCTGGAGAGTTTGTGCCTCATCTCAGGAGTGGGTTTGGGTCCCAGCAGGGATTTCTGCTCCCCCAGTCCCTTGGCACCACTTTGGGTTGGAGAGTCTCTGCACAGCCCAAATCCCCACGGGTGCCTCCAGAGCTCCAGGAAGGTGCTGGGTGCCAGTGGGAGGGAAAGGAGCTCATTTGGGATTCTCCTGTGGGATGCAAATGAGCCCCGTAATGAGGGAGGCATTGTCTGCTCCCCTGTGACCGGGCATGGCCCAGCTGCTCTCTCTTATCTGCTCATCTCGGAGCTCTCCAGAGATAAGAGGAGCTCCCCAGAGATAAGAGGCAGCTACACCTCCCCGACCTTTGGCTGCCTCCCTGTTCTTGGTCAGGACCATTTGGGGCACAATTTTGACCTTTTGGCAGAGCAGAGTTTGGCAGAAATGCTGCGGGTGAAGGGGGAAAGGAAGAGATCCCACAGTCATGGAATAGAATGTTCCTTCTTTACGAAGGAATTCCTCCCTGTGAGGGTGGGGAGGGCCTGGGATGGATTTCCCCATGGCTGCCCCATCCCTGGAAGTGTCCAAGGCCAGGCTGGATGGGGATTGGAGCAGCCTGGGACAGTGGGAGGTGTGTGGGATGGGTGTGTGTGAGCCTGGAGAGGAAAAAGCTCCAGGAAGAACTTTGAGCCCCTTCCAGTGTCTCAAGGGACACCAGGGGAGCTGGAGAGGAACCTGGGACAAGGGATGGAGGCAGAGGACGAGGGGAAATGGCTTCCCAGAGGGCAGGGACAGGTGGGATATTGGGAAGGAATTCCTCCCTGTCAGGGTGGGGAGGCCCTGGAATGGATTTCCCTGGATCCCTGGATGTGCCCAAGGCTGGACAGGGCTTTGAGTGGAAGGTGTCCCTGCCCATGGCAAGGGTGGCACTGGATGATTCTAAAGGTCCTTCCTAACCCATTGTGTGAGGATGAATGCCCTGAGTTGGAAGACACCACAGGGATCATCAAATCCAACTCCTGGCCCTGCCCAGAACACCCCAAAATTCCCACCATGTAGCCAGAAGTGTTGTTTTTTGTACAGAGCAGCCTGGTCCAGAAATCACCTTGGGGACAAAGTTCTGGCTTGTGCTGATTTTGTGGAGAATAAACATTCCCTGTTTTCATGGCTGTCCCTCCAGCAATGCCATTCCCTGAGCTGTTCTCTGGCAGAGCCTCCTCTCAGACCCTGCTCCCCTTGGAATTTCATTGCTCCAGCTTTCCTTTCACCTCTCATTAACCAGTTGCGATCCTAAATTCCCAAACCCATCGTTCTGTGCACACCAAAGCAGGAATATTTTCCTGGGCATCTCAGGCTGGCTGAGTTCACTCAATCCCACAGGGCTGCTCCCAGCTGCATCCCCCTGGGTACGGACAGACAGAGGGACAGGGACACCTACTTGCTCCGGAAGGCGTCCATGGTGCTCAGCACTTTCGCCAGCTCCGACTCCAGGTTCTCCTGCTCGTAGTTGAGCGCCTTCATCTCCTGGTTCATTTTGCTCACATACTGCTCATAGATGGCCTTCATGTCCGACTCGGAGTGGGAATTGTCCTGGTCCTTCAGGAAGTTCCACCTGGTTGTCAGGATCTTGTTCTGCTGCTCCAAGCTCTGGACCTACGGGAGAGGTTTCAGAGGTGTCAGGGACACTGAGGGCCACAGTCAAAGCACTGCAGGGCAGGAGATGTTGGAGACCTTCAGAACCTGCAGATTTCCAGGGCAGAATGAGAAATCCCTTCAAGACTAGGCCTGAGGATGGAGGGTTATGGAATCATGGAATGGTTTGGGTTTGGAAGGGACCTTAAAGATCACCCAGGTCCATCCCCTGGCATAGGCAGGGACACCTTCCTCTTTTAGGGGTTTTACATGTTACCCACTAATTAATTTCTCAATAGAACATGGTGACATCAAAATAAGCACAGTGACATTGGAATAAACATAATGACATCAAAATAAACATGGTGACATCAAAATAAACAGTGACATCAAAATAAACCCGTTCACCTTGGGCTAAAACACAGTGACATTGGGATAAACATAATGACATCAAAATAAACATGGTGACATCAAAATAAACCCATTCACCTTGGGCTAAACACAGTGACATTGGGATAAAGGACTCACTGACAATAGGAATGGTCAGTTCTGTCCCTTTTGTGTGTGACACTGGAAACACCTCCAGCATCACCAGATCCAGGTGTTGAGTCCAACTCAGTGAAGCCAAGGCTGCAGATCCACCCCAGGTCACACAGGGACATCCAGGGTCAGGGAAGGGCAGATTTCCTACCCCAGAGAGCACAACGAGAGGGAACCCTCTGGACTGCCAGGGATTACAGCACGGAGGCTCAGGGAAATGAATCAGGTTTATTGCAGAGCAGCTCAGACAAAGCTCTGGAGAACATCCCAGGTAATTACAGACTCCAGGCGAGCTCCCTGTGCTGGCTCTGAGAGGACAACGCTGCCCTTCCACCGCCCGCCTTTGAGGAACCTGCTCCTCTTTCCCAATATTCCCAATCTCACCAGCAACACTCCAAGTTTAACAGTTCTCATCTTCAAAGCTCTTGGCCAACTCCAATTAATTGGCTAATTGCTACCTCTGGGAGCAGCCCCAGTCACGTTTTGGCTGGAGATGCCAGAGCTGCCTCCAAGTTTCCCGTGTTGCATTCCGGGATGACTCAGGGCCGATGCCATACTGGGAGCACTGGGAGCACTGGGGACAGACAGGAGCCATCAGACCTCCAGCCTTGGCCTGGGGTCCAAAGAAGAGGCAGAATTCCAGCTGCTGACCCCAACGAGGCACCATCTTTCTCCAAATCCTTCTCGTCTGAACAGAGAGAGCAGCCAAGCAAAGCAGAACCATTCCAGTGCTTGGGAGCTTCCAGCAGAAGGGATGGCAGTGCTGGGATGTTCCAGGTCTCACTCTTAGAGACTTCATCCTTCCCTCCTGGGATGAGAATGGATCGTGTTGGCTGTTGTTCCATCTTTGACCTTTAATTAATTCCTGACCTCCTTCCTAATCCTCAGCTGCTCCATTTATCCCTCACACTCCTGTTAGCAAACCATCCCGGCACTCAATTGGTTCCATCTTGGCTTCCAACATCTGCTTGGAACTGCATGATCCTAAAGGTTCCTCCTGACCCAAACCATTCCACGATTCTGTGACTCCTGCAATGTCCCCCTCAGTGGAAATCCCCCCTTGCAGAGCCTTTGCAGGAGCTTTGCAGAGGGATCACCCAGATTTGGCCTCATTCCCTGGAATTTCATGCCTGAACACAAAAGTGGCCAAAGTTTGGTCCTCACAGACCCCTCTGGGCTGCTTGGGATAAAGGCAGGGCCTCAAACAGGGGTTCCAGGCCTTGGCTTTTCCCTGTCTTCTTTTCCATCTGTCTGGAAAATAAGAACCAGCAGATCTGTAACAGCTGGAAAAGCTCCAGCACCAAACTCCTGTGCCTGTGTGGCCAATTACCCCTGGAATCACCTGCTGGGGATGGAGAACATCTGAATCCTTGATTACAAAGCCAGGTTCTCTTTGACAAGGAAGTGTCTCTGGAACGAGGGCCTGGGGCAGGTGCCTGAAGCTGCCACTTGATGCAGCTCTTGAAGCCTCGATGCAGCTCTTGAAGCCTTCAAAGGAGCTCAGGAGCTGCAGCTGGAGACCTGGGCCCAGGGGGTGTCCCTGTGCCAGCATCCACACGGAACAGGAGGTCTCTGGGTTGGGTTTGTTGGGAAACCTGGAACTCTCTGTTCTTCCCTCCCTGGTGCCAGGCCTGGCTCAGGCATGTGGGGTTTTGTGCCTTTCCCTTCCTACCGTCCCTGCTCTGAGGGCCCAGCAAGCCTCAGCCTCTCCACCTGGACCGTCCAAATTCCAGCCTCTACTGTGTGGGTGCTTCCCACACCAGGTGCTCTCCAAATTCCCAACGCCTCAGTCTTGGGAAGGCTCACAGGAGGAGGCTGTGCCCATCCAGCAGAGCCAGGCTGACCCTGGTCACAAGTGTCCCCCTTGGAGAGATCCACTGCAGGTATTCCCACGGCCTTCTCCTTCCCAGTGTGCATTCAGGTCCTCGCAGAGCTGAAATGAATCAATCCCGGCCTGCCGGAGGCTGGCAGGGAGAGCCGCATGAAGCAATCCCAGAGATTACATCTGTTTACGGAGCAGGGCTCTGCAGGAACCTGCCTGCTCTGGGAGTTGTTTTCCCTGCAGAAACTCCTGCTTCTGCCGGCTCCGCAGAGATGAAAGCGGCGCTTTCTTGGCCTCTCTCCTCAGGAGCTGGGAGCCAGCGGCTGGGGGGGTCCCCCGGCCCCAGCACTGCCCAGCTGGAGGTGGGGATGAGCTCCGGGGATGAGCTGCCAGGGATGAGCTCCCAGGGATGAGCTCCCAGGGATGAGCTCCCCGGGATGAGCTCCCAGCTCTCTTCAGCAGCCGCAATTGGAGCTGCTGCCGCGCTCAGCGTCACCGCCCGTGGCTGTTTGGCCGCTCGGGAGCCGAGGCCTCCTGCCCACGGTCCCTCCTGCCCACGGTCTCTCCTGCCCACGGTCTCTCCTGCCCACGGTGTCCCCGGGACCTGCCGGGGCTGCTCTGGGGGTCCCCATGAGCTGCCCGGGGGGGACAGGCACAGCCCCGGCCGCGCCTCCCCCAGGGATGCTCCCTAACCCTCATCACAGACGGAGCTCGGAAGGAATAACTAATTGGCCTAATAACTAATTAGCCAGACGCGCCAGCCTCGCCGGGGCGGCCGCAGACCCTCGGCGGATCCCCGAGCCCCTCCCCGCCGCAGCGCCTACCTTCTCGATGAGGGTCACGAACTGGTTGTTGAGCACTTTGATGTCCTCCTTCTCCTGCCGCCGCACGGCCTGGAACTCGGTGTCGATGTCCAGGCGCACGGGGGGCGGCAGGCGGCCCGGGCCGGGCAGGGGCGAGCAGCGCAGGCCGCCCGCGGAGCCGCTGCCCGCCGAGCCGGGCCCGTCGCTGGCGCCGCCGTCGGGGCTGCGGCGCTCGGGGCTCGGGCTGCCGGCGGCCCGGCCGCGGCTCATCCTCGCCGCCGCCGCCTCCCCGGAGCGCAGCGAGCCGCTGGAGAAGGCAGAGCTGGGGTTGGTCATGGCCGGGCTGGCTCCGGGGGAGGGAGAGGCGGGGAAGGGCCGGAGGTTTGTGGCTGCTGCTGCCTCCGAGAGAGAGGAGCGGCGGGGCCGGCGCGGTTCCGTCTGCCGGGCTTGTGGCTGCTAATGAATTCCAAGCACCTGTTCTGCGATGTTCATTAAACGGAGGAGGGTGGAACCCTTGATGGAAATCCAGATCAACCTGTTGGCTTTTTTTTTCTTTTTTTTTTTCTTCTTATTCTCTCTGTCTGCTCCCTCCTTTCTTCGGGAGCTTGTTTGTGTGAGCACGACTCAGGCCCTGACAGCAAAAACAAACCCTCCCAGGTAATTCCAGCCCCCAGCAGCTGCCTCCCTCATCCTTAAAAGGTGAGGAAAGGAATTGGAGGTGCCAAGCTGGGGAAGGACTGCTCCAGGCACAGCTCTGCACAGAGACTTGGCACACGGGGCCGGCATCAGCCCCTGGCTGCTTTCCAGCCCGAATTTTCAGAAGGGAGCAGTGATACTTTCTTTCCTTTTTTTTTTTTTTTCCTTTTATTTGCTTTCCTTTTTTTTTTTTTTTTTTAATACAGGAGAGTTTAAAACCATAAAGAGTCTGAATTGGCTAAAGGAGGAGAGTTGGGAAATGCATCCCAAGCTTGGTGTGGCTGGAGCTGCTCCTGCTCCACATGGGCACAGCAGAGAAGAGTCTGGTGCTTGGGTGTTTTAGAGAGGATAGGTCTGGTTTTAGGGATGTTTGGTCTAGTTTATGGGTAATAGGTCTGGTTTTAGGGATGTTTGGTCTAGTTTATGGATAGTAGGTCTGGTTTTAGGGATGTTTGGTCTAGTTTATGGATAGTAGGTCTGGTTTTAGGGATGTTAGGTCTAGTTTATAGATAATAGGTCTGGTTTTAGGGATGTTAGGTCTAGTTTATGGGTAATGGGTCTGGTTTTAGGGATGTTAGGTCTAGTTTATGGATAGTAGGTCTGGTTTTAGGGATGTTAGATCTAGTTTATGGATAATGGGTCTGGTTTTAGGGATGTTAGGTCTAGTTTATGGATAATGGGCTTGGTTTTAGGGATGTTTGGTCCAGTTTATAGATAATAAGTCTGGTTTTAGGGATGTTAGGTCTCGTTTATGGATAATAGGTCTGCTTTTAGGGATGTTAGGTCTAGTTTATGGGTAATAGGTCTGGGTTTGGGGACGATAAATCTGTTTTTAGAAATGGTAGGTCTGGCTTTAGGGAAGATAGGTCTGGTTTAGGGAGGACAGGCCAGATTTTGAGACCCTGGGAGTGGGCCAAGAGTGCTGAGGTTATTCATTCACCTGGAGAACATTTGCTCCGGCAGCACCGGAGACCCCCAAAGCCTCTGGACCCGAGGCGGATCTCAGGTGCCCAAGTCCATCTTTGACTGTCCCATTCCCATTGCCCAAAAGCCCTATAAACGCTGGAGATACAAAACCCCTCTGAGTTTTGGGTGTCCCACCCTTAAACCCCTGTTTGGTACAAACCCTGGACGTGGTTTCCTGCTTTGGCTCCGTTTCTCCTGCAAAGCCTGGGCAGGAAGAGCTCCCATCTGTGCCTTGCTTTGTGGCATCCTTGGCAAGGGGCATGGTCTTCTCTGGCCCTCCCAATTCCCATTTTGTGGGAAAGCTGCTGCTTTGCTGCTCTGGGGCTGCTCCACGCTGGAGTTTCCCTTCCGAGGGAGGTGAGGGAAGGAGAGGTTGGATCTGTGCTCTGACAAGAACCATCTGCTGAGGAGCAGCTGCAGTTTGGGAAGGATTCCCAGGGAAGGGAACCTCTTCCAGTGGGGCTGACCTTTCCTTCAGGTGGAATTGCAATAGATTGCCAGGAGCTGGGGGTTTTCCCCTGTCCACCTTCCCAAAACATCCTTTCCAGGGAAAATGCATTTGAACACCAGGTCACTCACTCAGTGGGTCCTTGGCAGGACTTCTCACAGTAATCCTGATGGTTTATTTTAGTGATTAAGCCCAAATTCCTGGCTGGGAGCAGCCCTAGCTCGTGGCTCCTGCTCTGTAGGTGACATGATCCCTTCCTGGTGGGTTTCTCCGATGGCTCTGTGGCTGCAGGCATGGATGGGATCCCAACAGGCACCAGGTCAGGGTCACCTTGGCCTTGGGGCTGCTGGAGGTGCTGAGGGCACTCGGGACAGCCCTGGGAAGGCTCAGTCCTTCTGGGGGGAGCAGGGCCAGGTGGAATGAGGGCACTTTGGTGCTGGAGAGCCTGGGAGCAGTGTCTGCTCTGATCCTGGTGGGATATTTCATGGTCCCAGGTCATCCCACCTGTCTGAGCACCAATCCCTGCTCCTTTCTCCTCCAAGGATCAATTCTTTCCCTCCTTTTTCTTCCATGAAATGAAGTTTCCAAGCCTAGGCCCAGCCCATGGGAACAAGTTTGGCTCCAAGAGCATCTCCCATTGCTCAGCGGCCCAGGAAGCCTCTCCAGGTGATGGGATCCAATGGGTTTGGATGATTCCCAGTTCCTGCACAGCATTGTGTCCTGTGTCCCACATCCTCCCCATCCCTGGGGGTGTCCAAGGAAAGGGCTTGGAGCACCATGAACTAGTGAAAGGGGGTGGAATGGGACGAGCTTTGAGGTCCCTCCCCACCCAAACCATTCCATAATTCCATGATTAGATGCTGGAGACGGGCCCAAACTCCCTCTGCCACAGAAAGGTGCAGAAGGATGATGGTTCAGGATGAAAACTGCCTTTAATTCTTGGGACAAGCAGCATGGAACCCTGTTTTTCACTGGCATCACTGGAGCCACTCTGCTCTGAGATGGATGAGGGTCTTCCAAGTGCTGTGTCCTTCCAGCAGGATGGGTTTGACTTGCAGGTGACATGGGATGTGTCAGAAGAGGGTTCAGCCTCTCCTTTCAAGGCTGAAGCTGCTGTTGGCCCACTGGGGGAGCAGAGGGCCTGGGTGGAGAGGGGACTGTCGCTATAGGACATGAAAGAACACAAACTCACCACCGTTCTCAAGGTGAAAGACAAAAGGGAAATTTATTTTTCTGACTCCAACCTTTATAGTTCTCCAAAAGTGACAGTGGATTGGAGGGTGACAGTGACACCTCTTCAATGACACTGGTCAAACCAACAGTCTATCAACTCTCTCCTCCTCCATAAAGGAATGAAAAACAATGAGCTGTTTACAGAAAGTGTGTGAGAAAGTTCCCTACAAGAATGTCAACATCAGAAGGCTTAGAGAATCTTAAAAAACCAAGGTGACAGGGGACACTCTGGGGGACCCTGGTTCCAGTGCCTGTGGTGCTGCTCCTGGGCGTTTTTGGTGTTTGTAGGGAAGGATCCCGTGGCTCCCAAAGAAGGGAGGACCTGTCCCCAGCTCAGCATCTGCCCCTCGTTCCTGCCCCTGCCCCGGGAGAGGCCCAGCTGACTCAGGCAGGTCCTGCCCTTCCTGATGTTCTCGGTGCTCCTCCTCGGCCAGGTATTTGGTTCCCTTTGGGATGGGCTGCTCCCCAAACCAGGGAGCCTTCCTGGCTGCACAGAAATCCTACTGGAGAGGGACAGGGACAGAGGAAGGTGGGGAGAAGGGGGTGGAGGGCCTGGTCCCATCCAGCTGAGCTGCTGTGTGCCCCCTGTGCCATTGGGAGTGCACAGCTCCCTGCGTGCTCACAGCCTCCTGTGCTGAATCCTGTGTGGCTGGATGCAGAGTGAGCCCAGCATCTCCCATCCAGATGTGTCCAGATGTGTGTGTGTGTGTGTGTTTTTTTGGGGGAGCTGAGGCTCGGGACTGGGCACAGGGAGATTTAAACCATCACAGGGAGTCTTGAAGGTGCTTCAACCCCCTTGGACAAACCTGGGAAATCTGTAACCCTTCCCTGGACACTGCTGGGGCTTATTGCCAGCACCTGGAGCTCCCAGGGTCATTGGCTCAATGTGTTCAGGCAGAGGGGAATAATTTCTTTATCCAGGCTCCCCAAATAATTGGTGCTTATTAATGAGGAATAAAGTGGGAATCAGCCCCAAGGGATCTGAGGGAGGAGGGAGAGCAGGACTGAAGGAGCTCTGGAGGGAATGAGGGGGTGAGAGGGACCCAGGTAAGGGAGCTGCCCCTGGAATGGGAGCTGTGTCAGGCTGGTCACACACGGCTGGGAATGGTCAGTGCTGTGGGACAGGGAATGGTCACTTCTGTGGGACAGGGAATGGTCAGTGCTGTGGCCACACATGGGACAGGGAATGGTCAGTGCTGTGGGACAGGGCATGGTCACTGCTGTGGCCACATTGGGACAGGGAATGGTCAGTGCTGTGGCCACATTGGGACAGGGAATGGTCACTGCTGTGGCCACACATGGGACAGGGAATGGTCAGTGCTGTGGGACAGGGAATGGTCACTGCTGTGGGACAGGGAATGGTCACTGCTGTGGCCACATTGGGACAGGGAATGGTCAGTGCTGTGGCCACATTGGGACAGGGAATGGTCACTGCTGTGGGACAGGGAATGGTCACTGCTGAGGGACAGGGAATGGTCACTGCTGTGGGACAGGGAATGGTCACTGCTGTGGGACAGGGCATGGTCACTGCTGTGGCCACATTGGGACAGGGAATGGTCAGTGCTGTGGCCACATTGGGATAGGGAATGGTCACTGCTGAGGGACAGGGAATGGTCAGTGCTGTGGTCACAGGTGGGACAGGGAATGGTCACTGTTGTGGCTACATTGGGACAGGGAATGGTCAGTGCTGTGGCCACATTGGGACAGGGCATGGTCACTGCTGTGGCTACATTGGGACAGGGAATGGTCAGTGCTGTGGCCAGGGTGGGACAGGAAATGGTCAGTGCTGTGGGACAGGGAATGGTCACTGCTGTGGGACAGGGAATGGTCACTGCTGTGGCCACACTGGGACAGGGCATGGTCACTGCTGTGGGACAGGGAATGGTCACTGCTGTGGCCACACTGGGACAGGGCATGGTCACTGCTGTGGGACAGGGAATGGTCACTGCTGTGGCCACATTGGGACAGGGAATGGTCACTGCTGTGGGACAGGGAATGGTCACTGCTGTGGGACAGGGAATGGTCACTGCTGTGGCCACACTGGGACAGGGAATGGTCAGTGCTGTGGGACAGGGAATGGTCACTGCTGTGGGACAGGGAATGGTCACTGCTGTGGCCACACGTGGGACAGGGAATGGTCACTGCTGTGGGACAGGGAATGGTCACTGCTGTGGCCACAGGTGGAACAGGGAATGGTCAGTGCTGTGGTCACAGGTGGAACAGGGAATGGTCACTGCTGTGGCCACACATGGGACAGGGCAGAGCAGCTCCTGGTTCTGCTGCTGGAGCCTCCCCGAGGTCAGCTCGGGTTTAAAGAAACAGGGAGGATTTATTTTGTGAAATGTGTGGTTTGGTTTGGTTTGGTTTGTTTTATTCGGTTTGGCTGGGCAGGGCAGGTGTTTCCTGCTCTGCCGGGGGCTGGGCTTGGAGGTTCCAGTTTGGGACTGGGCACTGCCCAGTTTGGGCTGGGGGCTGTGAGAGCCCCTTCCTCCAGCTCTGCTCTGCTCCCTCTGCACAGATCCCTCTGGGGAAGGGCAGGGGCCAGGCTGGGGACATGTCCAGAGGGGCTGAGGGAGCTCCATGGCCCTCAAAGGACAGGGCCAGACCCAGGTGGGCACAGAGGGGGAACACTGCAGCCACAGGGGTGGGGGACACTGCAGGGGCACTGCAGGGACAGGAGGTGGGCACGGAGGGGACACTGCAGGGACACTGCAGGGACAGGAGGTGGGCACAGAGGGGACACTGCAGGGACAGGAGGTGGGCACGGAGGGGACACTGCAGGGACAGGAGGTGGGCGCAGAGGGGACACTGCAGCCCTTCCTCCCCTTCTCCCTGGCCCTGTGCTGGGATCAGGCTCTGGGGGCTGGGAAGGGCAGAATTCGGTGTATCTGCTGCAGGCTGTTAGCATCTGTGTGACAGCTGGAGGCTGATCAGGCAAAGTTAAAATAATTTTTTTTACATTTATCATTAGTATTTACAAAAGTAAGATTTTGAACAATATAAGAACGAGCTTGCTCATCTGGATACTGCTTTTCAACTGTTTGGGTTAATTGATCTAAGAAAGAGTTATAGGGTTTTGTTTCACTTTGTCTAATAGTTGCCACACTGGGGGTATTTGTGTACCCTGGTTTGGGGGGTGCCTGGGGGAGCTCTGCCACCTTTCCAGGCTCCTTTCCATCCCTGCTCCTTGTCTCCCTTAATTATTCCTTCTCTTCACTTATTCCTTCTTCTCTCCCTTCTCGTGTCCCATTCCCACTCCCACCTCCCCTTTCCTTGCTTTCTGTGCCATCCACATCTCCTCCTGCCTCCTCCTGGGATCCCAGGCCAGGCTGTTCCTGCTTTCTGGGCGAAGCACGGGGAGGCTGAAACCGAGCCCCAAGCAGGCGTCAGAGCGCAGGAATGTCCCCGGGGGCCGGGCCGGGCCGGCCGGGGCCTGCCCAGGGCAGCTGCAGCCTCTGGTTCCTCTCAGCTGAGCTTCGGCTCACGGGGCTCCCAGGAAACGCCAGGCAGTGAAAGAAAAAGCCCCAAACAGGACTGAAGGCGGGGTGTGGCGTCCCCCATTCCTGCTGGGATGCTCTGGGTGTCCGTGGCTGTGCGTGGGGTGGGGGAGTGGATCCAGCTCTGGGTGCTGGAAGTGCCCCAGCAGCGTCTCCTGATGGGATCAAGCACTGGAGTCCTGGAGTGGGAAGGGACATTAGAGGCCATCCAGTGCCACCTCTGCTGTGTGATCCCTGATGGATGGGAGTGGATCCAGCTCTGGGTGCTGGAAGTGCCCAGTCTCCTGATGGGATCAAGCACTGGAGTCCTGGGATGGGAAGGGACACTAAAGGCCATCCAGTGCCACCCCTGCCATGTGATCCCTGATGGGAGTGGATCCAGCTCCGGTGCTGGAAGTGCCCCAGCAGTGTCTCCTGATGGGATCAAGCACTGGAGTCGTGGGATGGGAAGGGACATTAAAGGCCATCCAGTGCCACCTCTGCCATGTGATCCCTGATGGGAGTGGATCCAGCTCTGGTGCTGGAAGTGCCCAGTCTCCCTGATGGGGTCAAACACTGGAGTCCTGGGACGGGAAGGGACATTAAAGGCCATCCAGTGCCACCCCTGCCGTGTGATCCCTGATGGATGGGAGTGGATCCAGCTCTGGGTGATCCAGTGGATCCAGTCTCCCTGATGGGATCAAACACTGGAGTCCTGGGATGGGAAGGGACATTAGAGGCCATCCAGTGCCACCTCTGCTGTGTGATCCCTGATGGAAGTGGATCCAGCTCTGGGTGATCCAGTGGATCCAGTCTCCTGATGGGATCAAACACTGGAGTCCTGGGAAGGGACATTAGAGGCCATCCAGTGCCACCCCTGCCCTGGAAGCTGCTCTGCAAGTGAGGTCTCACCTGAGCAGTAGGGGCAGAACTCCCCTCCCCTGCTGCTGGGGGGGCTCTGCTTCATCTCCAGCCCCTCTTTTCTCACCTGAAATGACCCCAAAGTCCAGGAATGGTCTTCCCAGGGAGGCTGTGGTTGCCCCTGGGTCCCTGGCAGCGTCCCAGGCCGGGCTGGACAGGGCTTGGAGCAGCCTGGGACAGTGGGAGGGGTCCCTGCCCACAGCAGGGGTGGCACTGGATGAGCTTTAATGTCCCTTCCCACCCAAGCCATTCCATGAACCCCCAGCTCTTTCTGGTGCCCATCCTCTTCACTCTGGGCTGTTCTGGAGGTTCCCGGTTCCCTCTGCAACAACCAGTCCTGTTACTTTGGCAAATGGCTTCTCCTTTCCCAAGATCCCGCTAATAAAAAAAGCAGGAATGAGAGGCACAGGGAGCATTTACAGCTCCGAGTTTCCCAATCCCCACCGGAGTAAATGACTTCATTCCCTTCAACAGCAGCCAGACCCAGCCCCGTCCCGACGGGCTCTTGTGTCACTTTAATGAGGCTTTTGTTTGCTCTGGGTGTCACTCCCAGGTGCTGCAGCACAAAGAAGGAGCTGCTGCTGTGGCTTCTGGCTCCTCTGGAGCTGGGGGAGGCTTAGCAGCCAGCTCCCTGTTTTGCAACAGGTTCTGTGCATTAACTACACTGTGATCAGGTGTTTTTTTGGGATAAAAAAGGGCCTGTAACATCCCAGTGACAGTTAGAGGAGGATGTTTACAGCTGGGATTGCAGGAACATCCTTCTGCCCCAGTTTGGGGATCTGTGGTCAGAGAAATCCCAGCCTGCAGCGGCTCCTCTCCCAAAATCTGTGTAGCAGCAGGAACTTTAGGGATGGGATATCTCTGGGTATGTTTTTGTTTTTTCCCTGTGAAGATTTGGGCTCACCCACAAGTGGGGATGGTGGGAGTGGGAGAGGGGATGGTGCCATTGCTGGAGGCAGGAGCTGTGTGGGGACAAACTGAGGGACAATTTCTGGTGAGCTCATGGTGGCAGCACCTCAGCTGCAGAACCAGGGCCTTGTGCCTGCAGTTTCCATGGCCACATGCCCAAATAACCAGGTAAAAAGTAAAATTTTTCCCATTTTTTTCCTGGCCACTTATGGGAATTGGATCCATCTCCCACTTTTCCCCTTTCTGGCTGTATAAAGTGGGTGTTTGGCCATGGGTAAACCTCACCACAGCATCCCTGGGGTGCCTTGTCCTGCTTCCTAAATCATGGAATCATGGAATAATTGTGGTTGATAAGACCTCCAAGATCAGCCTTGGACCCAGTGCCCACAAACTGTGTCCCCAAGTGCCACATCCACTCTCTCTTTGAACATTGCCAGGATGGGGCAGCTGTGCCAGGGCTGGAGAGCTTTTCCATGGAGACATTTTCCCAAATCTCCAATGCTGTGGTGCAGGGCGCAGAGGGGCTGTCCTAGGGTGACGTTGTGATGCTTGTATCCCCAGTTATTGTTCTGTTTACGCTGGATATCGTGTTCTGTGCCTTCAGGACTGGCTCTGAAGAGCGAATGTTTTGTTTTGGTTTTGCTCTCAGCCAGGTGGGACACAGAGATGAGGCAGTGCATGGTGCTGCTTTTGCTCTTTGCTTTGCTCTTGCTTTTTGCTCCTGCTCATTAGTTAGTTTAGCCAAGCAGTCCGAATTTTCCCTGGACTGTTTTTCCTTTCCCTTTTTGGATCTACTCAAACCTGCTCCATACTGGGACCTGGGAAACACCGAGAGTTTGCCCCTTGTGGCTGCAGCAGCTGCCCCAGCACCAGAGGGACTGATAACAGAGCCACCACCCCCAAGAGAGACTTTCTGAATTTGTCATCTTTGTCAGAGTGGTGTCACCTGGTATTGTTCATTCTGTGTGCTGGGGGTGCTGTGCCTGTTAAATAAACAGGTTCTTTCCACTTCTCTACGAGGAATCCTTCCCGACCCTGTTGTGGGGAGGGGCCGTGTGGGTTTCCTTTCTGGAGGGGCACCTGTTCTCCCAAATTTGCCCTAAACCAGGATGTCACGGACATCTTTTAGGAAAAATACTTTCCTTAGGATTTTTCCTCCTGAGAAGCTGAGAGGCTTCGAGAACAAAATGCAAACAATGGTTATCTGCTGCTGTGGAATGCAACAGGTGCATCTTTGATTGGCCCATGTTGGATGTTTCTAATTAATGGCCAATCACAGTGAGCTGGCTCGGACAGAGAGTCCGAGACGAAGCCTTTGTTATCATTCTTTCCTATTTCTGATGAAATCCTTTCTTCTATTCTTTTAGTATAGTTTTAACATAATGTTAAAAGAAAAGTCACTATTTAAGGAGAAATACACTATTTAAGGAATGTTCTATTTAAGGAAGGGTCACTATTTGAGGAGGTGAAGGAGAGACGTGCACATCTTAGGGGTTGATGATCATTGGTCTCCCATTTATTGATCAGGTTACATACTTTTATAATAGTGTTAATAAGCTCATACATATTCTGTAACCTAAGCATTCTATTCGTTAAGCTAAACATCAACTCTTCTTCATTTTTTTAGTCTTGCATTCTACTTTCCTATGCCTCTCTGACTCCTTGTTATCACATTTAGAGATGTCCAAGGACACAGTATTTTTGCAGGTGCAAGAACTCAGATCAGAAGGCTAAACACAGTACTTTTCTAGCTTCTAATAATTAGCATTCCCACAACATAATATACATTATAAAATAATAAATCAAGCCTTCTGAAACACGGAGTCAGATCCTCGTCTCTTCCCTCATCCTGTGACCCCCGTCACACCAGCCCCAGCTCTGGAATCCCTGCAGAGGGGCACTCTCGGGGCTGGGCCATTCCTGGAGCTGCCACCCATCCCCGAGGGGACCCTGGCACTGATCTGTGCCCCCGGTGGGGCTGGAGCCCGGGATGGGGCTCAGGGCTCGGCCAGCACCCCGAGGCAGGAGCTGCTCCTGTGGCCGTCCCCACGTGTGTGACGTGTGCCAGGGCCACCCTGTAATCCCTGTAAAGTCAGAGACCGGGCTGAGTCACCCCGAGTTTTAACTCCTGGGCTCAGATTCTGAGGGGCTGAGTCACAGCCAGAGCACTCAGGGAGCTCATCCTGCCTCGGAGGGGCTGTTTTGCCCCGGGTTTGGGTGGCAGAAGCTCTTCCCCGCACTCAGGAGCTCTGGAGCCCACGGAGTGCAGGAAGGAAACACGCTCAGCATGGAGTTATGGAGTGGAAGAACACCAAAGTGTTATAGTAACCTCCATGTATTATAATAACCTCTTCAAGTCAAATTTAATAAACTCTAAAAGGCCTATAACACACCCAAAATAGCTCAACTACCTTTAAAGACGTAAAAATCAACAAAATAGCTTCTGTTACAGCATTAGAAACAAAAAAGTTTAATTAAAAAAAAAAAAGAAAAAACCGAGCTCAGTGCTAAACATTCTTCTAATAAAAACACTTTACAAAAACAATTTTTTTTTGTTTTCTTCTTTTTCTACTAAATTGCCCAAACAAAACTTTTTAACTTCTGTCCAATTAACTATCCTTAAATTTAAAGTTCTTTAAATCTTATAAAATATCTTTTCACTAAATCAAAAAAAAAATAAAATAAACCAAACAAAAAACTAAATTTCTTTCCTTTTAAAGAGACAAAAATAGTTTTGTCACTCCATCAACAAGAAACACACTCCTACACCGAAGTCCACCCAGTGCTACCTGTGCCATGGCAGGGACACCTCCCACTGTCTCAGGCTACTCCAAGCCCCGTCCAGCCTGGCCTGGACACTGCCAGGGAACCAGGGGCATCATGGAGAGCTGTTCTGTGTCCTGGCACCGTTTGTCCCTGTTTCATTTTCCCTGTTTCCTTTTCCTGGCACTGTTTTTCCCTGACCCCTTTTCCTGGCACCGTTTTTCCGTTTCCTTTTCCCTGTCTCCTTTTCCCTGTTTCCTTTTCCCTGTTCTTTTTCCTGGCATCGTTTTTCCCTGTCTCCTTTTCCCTGTCCCCTTTTCCCTGTCTCCTTTTCCCGGCACTTTTTTTCCCGTTTCCTTTTCCCTGTTCTTTTTCCTGGCACTGTTTTTCCCTGTTTCCTTTTCCCTGTCCCCTTTTCCTGGCACTGTTTTTCCCTGTCCCCTTTTCCTGGCACTGTTTTTCCCTGTCCCCTTTTCCCTGTTTCCTTTTCCCTGGCACTGTTTTTCCCTGTTTCCTTTTCCCTGTTCTTTTTCCCCGTTTCCTTTTCCCAGTACCGTTTTTCCCTGTTCTTTTTTCCAGACACTGCTTTTCCCTGTCCCCTTTTCCCTGTTTCCTTTTCCCTGTTCTTTTTCCTGGCACTTTTTCCCTGTCCCCTTTTCCCTGTTTCCTTTTCCCTGGCACTGTTTTTCCCTGTTTCCTTTTCCCTGTTCTTTTTCCCTGTTTCCTTTTCCCAGCACCGTTTTTCCCTGTTCTTTTTCCTGCCACTGCTTTTCCCTGTCTCCTTTTCCCTGTTTCCTTTTCCCTGTTCTTTTTCCTGGCACTGTTTTTTCCCTGTCCCCTTTTCCCTGTTCTTTTTCCTGGCACCATTTTCCCTTTTCCTTTTCCCTGTCCCCTTTTCCCTGTTCTTTTTCCTGGCACTGTTTTCCCCTGTTTCCATTCCCTATTCTTTTCCCAGCACTGTTTTTCCCTGTCCCCTTTTCCTGGCACCGTTTTTCCCTGTCTCCTTTTCCCTGTTCTTTTTCCCAGCACTGTTTTTCCCTGTTTCCTTTTCCCTGTTCTTTTTCCTGGCACTGTTTTTCCCTGTTTCATTTTCCCTGTCTCCTTTTCCCTGTTTCCTTTTCCCTGGCACTGTTTTTCCCTGTTTCCTTTTCCCTGTTCTTTTCCCCGTTTCCTTTTCCCAGCACTGTTTTTCCCTGTTCTTTTTTCCAGCCACTGCTTTTCCCTGTTCTTTTCCCTGTCCCCTTTTCCCTGTTCTTTTTTCCCGGCACCGTTTCCCCCTGTTTCCATTCCCTGTTCTTTTTCCCAGCACTGTTTTTCCCTGTCTCCTTTTCCCTGTTTCCATTCCCTGTTCTTTTTCCTGGCACCGTTTTCCCCTGTTTCCATTCCCTGTTCTTTTCCCAGCACTGTTTTTCCCTGTCTCCTTTTCCCTGTTTCCTTTTCCCTGTTCTTTTTCCCGGCACCGTTTTCCCCTGTTTCCATTCCCTGTTCTTTTCCCAGCACTGTTTTTCCCTGTCTCCTTTTCCCTGTTTCCATTCCCTGTTCTTTTCCCAGCACCGTTTTCCCCTGTTTCCATTCCCTGTTCTTTTCCCAGCACTGTTTTTCCCTGTCTCCTTTCCCCTGTTTCCATTCCCTGTTCTTTTCCCAGCTGTTTTTCCCCGTTTCCCGCTGAGCCTCTCCTCCCGTGGGAGCGGGAAGCGCCGCAGGTGGGGCTGGAGGCCGGGGCTGGGGTTGGGGCGCAGGTGGCCGTGGGTGTGAGGAGCTCACCTGGAGGAGGGTTCCAGGTGTGGCCCCTGCTCCATGGAACGCTGGACCTGCTCATCCCTCCCCTCCCAGGGCGGCATCGATGTCCTCGGCAGCGTGGGCGGCTCCGGGACAATTATCCTTACAATTATAATTGTAATTATTGTTGTCAGCGCTGAGTGCATTGATTAGGAGGGGCCTGAGACAGACAGACAGACAGACAGACAGACGGGCCCCACCCTCTGCTCCATCAGCACCAGGGCTGGGCTGCAGCAGCTCCAAGGCTGCAATCCTGCCCTTTGCTCCCACTGTCCTTCCTGCTTCCAGGGCTCCACCTGGAGAAGACCTGAGCCAAGGAGGGAACGGCACCTTCCTTCTGGAAGCTTCTGACTTTGTCACCTTTGGGCTCAGGCTGGCCCTGGAGCAGCTCCTGCTGCTGAGATAAAATGCTGAGATAAAATCCCCGCCTGGGGTGACAGGTGGGAAGGCCAAAATCCCAGATTTGGGAGCTCGGTTCTCCCTAGCTGGGAGAACCCCCTGTGAGCTGGGTTGGTCCCTTGGAGGCAGGGATAACTCAGGGGTTACAGCAGCTGTAAAATCCTCGTAAAACGTTCTTTGTTTGCTCTGTCCCATCCCTCCAGCCCAGCCAGTGACTCACGGGGCGGAGGCATCGCTCCTTCCCCCAGCCCCTCTGCCCTCCTGCTCCTTCTCCTGGCCCAAAGTGGGCTCTGGGTTCTCAGCTCGGGGCTGCTTTGGGAAGGTCCTTCAGCCTCCCATTGTGACCAGTCAAATCTCCTGAGTTCCTGAGGTACTTAAGAAATACATAGAAATACAAGAGAGACATAGAGAACATCTGAGGTGAGCAAACCCTTGGTCATCCCTCATCCTTATGGATATGGGGGTGCCACCTCTGGAATCCTGGCTGATCCTGTCCACCCTCTGGAGCAGGAGGACAGTTTGCCCTGAAAATGACGGAGTTTTTCCAAGATTCCAAGGAATTTTTGGAGCCATATGTTGGTGACAGGTCTCTTGGCGTTTGGGGAGTGAGGGAGACGACACCAGTTCTACTCCTGCCTTTCCCACGTCCTTCCTGCAGCACAGTCTATCTCTGAGTTCCTCTTCCATGGGCAGCAAGGTCTATGTCATTTTGCCAAAGACCCTGGAATTCCCTCCTGGTGGCAGAGGGAGAGGAGCAGCTCCATCCATGGTGCTGGATTCTGTGGGAGATGTTGAGACCCCAGGTCTGCACAAAGGGAATTGGGATGGCTGGTGATGGGAACTGAGCATTCTGGGGGCAGTGAGACCCTTCCAGGATCCTTCCTGGATTCAGGAATGGGATCCACTGCTGGAAAGTGGCTTTGTGTCAGTGGCTCTGCCCAAGGAGAGGAAAGAGGGCTTTGATAAGAGCATTTGTGGGAAGACTCTGCTGGATCATTTCCCTCCTTGCTCTGTTTCTTGCACCGTTCCCTCTGACCTGGGCATGACTCAGGCCCCAGACACCTGCAATAACCCTGAGCTCTGTCATCCTGGGTTTATTCCAGCTCCCAGGAGCTGCTGTTCCCTCAGAGTGACCTCACAGTTCCATCTGCTCAGGAAGGGCCCCCTGAGCTTGGAGCTAACGGGAGCAGGGACGTGGGAGGAGCTGCTGGGACCCTGTGGGATCCCAGGAGGGACAAACCCAGCCGGGGATCCCCAGTGGGGACACAGGACCATTGGGGGGGTCCAGGAGCATCCTCACCTTGGGAAGGTTACCTGGAGGAATATGGATGGAGAAAGGACAATTTCCTAATGATTTTGTGGTTTGGGGAAGATCAGCCTGGATTGTGTCACTTCACAAAGACCCTGAGGGGTTGGGGTGAATTCAGAGAGAGGATCAGGGCTGGGGAAGGGGCTGGGGTGAATTCAGAGGGGGAACAGGGCTGGGGAAGGGGCTGGGGTGAATTCAGAGAGGGGAAGGGGCTGGGTGAATTCAGAGGGGGGAACAGGGCTGGGGTGAATTCAGAGGGGGAACAGGACTGGGTGAATTCAGAGGGGGGATCAGGGCTGGGTGAATTCAGAGGGGGGATCAGGGCTGGGTGAATTCAGAGGGGGGATCAGGGCTGGGTGAATTCAGAGGGGGATCAGGGCTGGGGTGAATTCAGAGGGGGGATCAGGGCTGGGTGAATTCAGAGGGGGGATCAGGGCTGGGGAAGGGGCTGGGGTGAATTCAGAGGGGGAACAGGGCTGGGGTGAATTCAGAGGGGGGAACAGGGCTGGGGTGAATTCAGAGGGGGGAACAGGGCTGGGGTGAATTCAGAGGGGGGAACAGGGCTGGGGTGAATTCAGAGGGGGGATCAGGGCTGGGGTGAATTCAGAGGGGGGAACAGGGCTGGGGTGAATTCAGAGGGGGGAACAGGGCTGGGGTGAATTCAGAGGGGGAACAGGGCTGGGGTGAATTCAGAGGGGGAACAGGGGAACAGGGCTGGGGTGAATTCAGAGGGGGAACAGGGCTGGGGTGAATTCAGAGGGGGGAACAGGACTGCGGAAGGGGCTGGGGTGAATTCAGAGAGAGGATCAGGTCTGAGTGAATTCAGAGGGGGAACAGGGCTGGGGTGAATTCAGAGGGGGGAAGGGGCTGGGTGAATTCAGAGGGGGAACAGGGCTGGGGTGAATTCAGAGAGGGGAAGGGGCTGGGGTGAATTCAGAGGGGGAACAGGGCTGGGGTGAATTCAGAGAGGGGAAGGGGCTGGGGTGAATTCAGAGGGGGAACAGGGCTGGGGTGAATTCAGAGAGGGGAAGGGGCTGGGGAAGGGGCTGGGGTGAATTCAGAGGGGGATCAGGGCTGGGGTGAATTCAGAGGGGGGAACAGGGCTGCGGAAGGGACTGGAGCAGCAGGGAAGGGTCTGGAGAGCTCCCAAGGGACCTGGGGGGCTCAGCCTGGAGAAAAGGAGGCTCAGGGGGGACCCTGTGGCTCTGCACAGCTCCTGACAGGAGGGGACAGCCAGGGCAGTGTCGGGCTCTGCTCCCAGGACACAGGGACAGGAGGAGAGGGAACGGCCCCAGGCTGGGCTGGGCAGGGGCAGGGTGGGCATCAGGAGGGATTTTCCCATGGGAAGAGTGGTTGGCATTGGCAGGGGCTGCCCTGGGAGGTTTGGAGTGCCCATGCCTGGAGGTGTCCAAGGAAGGCCTGGATGTGGCACTCGGTGCTCTGGGCTGGGGACAGGGTGGGGATTGGGCACAGCTGGGACTCGATGGTCTGGGAGGGCTTTTCCCACCTCAGGGATTCTGTGCTTGGAGCTCAGGGTGTCAGGAACCTGCTCTGTCCCTGGGAGGATCCACAGTTTCCACCAGATGAGCCCTGCAACCTGAGCAGACCAAAGGCAGATGGAATTTTGTGAGAACAGGAGTTTTCCCTCCTCTCCTGAGATTTGTCTTTTCCAGAAAAACCGAGCCCAGCATTCCCAGTGCTGGCAGTTTCACCCAGCACTGAGAATTGAAGTTTTAATTTGTTTGTTTGTTTTTCCTTAAGGCTTTGGCTGTGGGAGGGACTCTCAACTTTCATGTCAAAATTATCCAGGTGATGATGATTATCCATAATTATAACTATATTTATCCGTATTCCTTCAGGTTTTCTTGTAATCACAAGGCCTTGTAATTTAGGGGAAAGGGGGAAAAACAGCTTTAGGCTCTTGTCCAATGAGGTGGAGAGGGGGAAAGTGCACAGCTGGGATGTTGGTGTTGCTGGCTCGGGCTCTGTGTACAAATCACAAACAGGACGGGATTGCTGAGGAACGCATCTCAAGCTGTTTATTTTTATTTTTATTTTATCAGTTTCATTGCATGGTGATGACAATGGGAAGCTGCCAGCAGCTCACGTCCCCAGCAGCAAAGAACTCAGTGTTACAACTCATTTAAAAGCTTTTTGGTTTTTTGATTGGTTCTGAGTTTTTTGACCAATCACACAAAGCAAAAGCACATTGACAGTAGTTCTGTCCAACCACTATAAGCACAGGTACCTTTGGTTAAAACAATGCTTGCTTATTTCAAATACAATACCTGCTTGTAAGCAATAAAATACAATGCACAGAGCTCCATTATTAAGCTCAGAACTCCCTAATATCTGGCTAGATAAACTTTTCTGTAGCTTGGGGAGTTATTCTAGCCAAGCATTAATACACAGACCATTGTTCTATTTGTCCTTTTCTAATTCTTATATCATTTTTCTGCTGACCTATCTCATGGCTATTGCTCAGCTCCAATCACCGTTCTGCTCTCTCTGAGGCCTGCCTTTTGCAGCTTTCCCAAACCCCTCTGATTTTAAGGATTCCCAGCCCTGGGACACCTTCCCCATGTGTCAGGCCATGCTCCATGTCCCTGGGAAGGGTCCCTGGGAGGGATCCCAGCCTGGGTTGGGTTTTCTGGTGTGTCCAGGAGCTCCTGGCAGTGGGCAGAGCCGTGGGGGTGGAAAAGCCCCTCTGCAAGGAGGGCAGGAGGAATGTGGGGCTCCATCCGTGGGGGAATGTCAGGACCCAGGACATCCCTCTGGCTGTCCTGAGCAGCCCAGACCCCTGCCGGAGGTTTCAGAGACCCTGGCACGGAGCCCAAAACGCCCCTGTGGTTTTGGTTGTGACCCGTGGAGCAAATTACCAACCTTGTATGAAGATCAGCAAGCCACAACAGTTTAAGTAGAATATTAGTGAAGTTATCACAGGGTGGAAATATAGATTTTATAGATTTTATAGGGTTTTGGTACAGGGGGGTTATGGAGACAAGATGGAGGAATTGGGGTGTGCCTCGTGGTTCTTCTTTCTCCTTCTTGGCCTCCATCTTTTGGGTGATGGTGGCACTTTTGGATTGGTTTAGAGTAGAAGTTCACTGTCTAACATAGGTGATGGGTATTGGAAAGTAATTGTAAACGTTGTATGCATAGTTTTTAGTATAAAGACATAACACCGCCTGTGGGCAGGCAGAGTGCCTCGGACTGCCTTGGTGAGCTGACCTCGGCAGGGCAAGAGAAAATTTTTTTCACAGATAAGATAAAATAAACAACCTTGAGACCGAGAAATGAAGAGCCCTGACTCCTTCTCTAAGCACCAGGCTGGGAGAACAGACTTTCAAGCTTTTCTCGGGGTCACTGTGAAGAGCTAATGATCCTGACAGGGGAATGCAGCCCCATCTCTGCACTGAGCACCTGGAAGGGGCTGGAGGGAGGAACTCCTGGGGGGGGTCCGAGTTGTTTGTAGAATCATGGAAATACCTGAGATAGAAGGGACCCGTGAGGATCATCGATTCCAGCTCCTGGCTCTGCACAGGACACCCCAAAATCCCCCCGACCCCAAAATCCCAATCCTGAGCACGTTGTCCAAAGGCTCCTGGAGCTCTGGCAGCCTCGGGGCTGTGACCGTTCCTGGGGAGCCTGGGCAGTGCTCAGCACCGCTGGGTGAGGAATCTTTTCCCAATATCCAACCTGGCCCTCCCTGGCATGGTCCAGCTGCTCTCTGGGCCCTGTCCCTGGTCCCGGTTCCTGGCAGTGCTGGTGACTGGTTTTGGGCTGCATCCAAACATTTAGGATTTTGGCTGATAGCCCTTTTGGGTTGCAGCAAACAGGACACGTGCGGGCAACTCTGAGCTCCAAGAGCTGCTTCCCAGGGATGGATTTCATGGCCAGCAGCTTCCAGGAGAGGCCAAGAGCTGAGCCAAGGACTTCCCAGCCTCAGCAGGGTTGGCAGAGCCAGAGGAGAGGTGAAATGCAGCTCCTGGAGGAATTAGGAGCTTGTGGGAAGCCCTGGGAACACAGAGCTGGACCTGTCACCCCAGGCACGCTGAGACAGCGCCCTGGGCACCTGAGGGGCCTTGGATCTCATGGAGAATTATGAATGATTTAGGAAAATTTCCTCCCTGTGAGGGTGGGGAAGCCTTGGAATGGATTTCCCAGAGCAGCTGTGGCTGCCCCATCCCTGGAAGTGTCCAAGGCCGGGTTGGACAGGGCTTGGAGCAGCCTGGGACAGTGGGAGGCGTCCCTGCCCATGGCAGGGGTGGCGCTGGATGAGCTTTAAGGACCCTTCCCACCCAAACCATTCTATGATTCCACGATCCCATGATTCTGTTCCTGCTGGTCCCTGTGATAATTCATATTTGGGGTTGGCTGTGTTGCAGCAGGAGGAATGCCTGGATGAGTTCCTGGATGAGTTCCTGGATGAGGAATGCCTGGAAGCCTTGGAGCTGTTTGGGTGAGCCCAAACCTGGCTGCCTCTGGCAGAGCCCTGATTCCTGTCCCGGTGCAGGGCTGGAAAAGTGGGAAGGAAAATGAACTCTCCATGTGTAAATCCATGTGAAGTCGCAGCCTGAACAATCCACTGGCCTCTCCCTGCTCAAAGGCTCTGGAGCAAGGAGAGGCCATGGCAGGGAATTCGGGTCCTTGGGAAAGCCCCTTCACAGAATGTGAGGATTTTGGCCCATTCTGTTTGTGTGGGATAAAGCTGGAGGCTGTGACTGGGATGGTGGGAGGTGTTCCTCTCCAGGCCAGGGGATTGCACTGGATAAACCCTGAGGTCCCTTCCAACCCAAACCATTCCATGATTCCCATCCATGGGGGAATCCCACCAGGCTCCCAGGAATGCCTGCAGTGCTTGGGCAGGGGCAGAAAACGAAAGCAGGCAGGGTTTAAGGGACATCCAATGGGACGCAGGGCCCTGAGTCCCTCGGGGAGGGAGGCACCAACCTTTGGAACAGACCATCCCTGTGCATCAGCAGCTGTTGCCAGGCTGGAAAGGGCACTCCCTGTCACCGGGCTCTGGGCTGGAGCTGCGTCATTCCATTGAGTTTACGGCCCAGTGACACAGGAAATGGGCCTGGAATCCATAAAATCCTGATAAACCTGATAGACCCGATAAACCTCATCCCGATAATCCTCCAGTTGTGGAATATCCTGAGCTGGATCCCCAGGATCATCGAGGCCAAATCCTGCCTGGTGACATCCAACATCGGCCTTTGGGACGCAGGAGAACAAGTTCCCTCTGACCAGTCTCTGCTGACAGGAATTATGATCAGCTGGAAATTTTGGTTAATGAGGCTGCTTTGATCCTGGGGAGATCTTCAGGATCTTGGGAAAGGTGCTGTTGTGTTCCCATTGATTTTGGGTGGGTTTAGCAGGAATAAGAGCTTGGCAGTGCCATTGGACGTCAGGAGAATTTCTTGGGATGTCATGAGGAATTTTTCCAGGGAGAGGCTGCTCAGGCACTGCTCTGGTGGAGTCCCCATCCCTCAAGGTATCCAAAGAATGTGGCACTGAGGGCTCTGGTGGGGATTGGTCACAGCTCGAACTCCATGATCTGGGAGGGCATTTCCAGCCTCAGTGATCCTGGGATTCTGACAGCCCCATCCTGGAGGTTTCCATCCCCCAGAGCCTCCTGCTCCCTGAGCCTGGAGATTGATCCCCATATCCCAAATCCATCCCCCAGCCACGAGCCCACACAGGCATTGGGAGGTGTTGGAACAATTGATGTGGGATACAGGGCCAGAGCCCTTTGGAACCACCAGCAGGGCCTGTGCAAACAGAACCTATGGACAAAAACTTTCAATCCAAAAGCTCCCAAAAGCTTTCAGTCCAAACACAGAAATCCAGGCAGGCAGCAGGAGGGATCCCCTGGGATAACACAGGAGCTGTGGAAACGCCACAAGAACACACTCCCAACACATAATTTCACTCACCTGCAAAGGTTTTCCTCTTCCATTACAATATTTGAGTTTGCTAATTTTTTTTTTTTTGGCACTTTCCAGCTGGAGTTGCGAGCCTGGCTTGTTTTCCCAAGGGTTCATGGAGGGGTTGGTTGGTTGTTTGTGGGGGTTTGGCTGCTCTGGGAGTGTTGGAGCCAGCCCTAGGTGTGCAGGGCCAGGGAGATGTGACTCCCAGCATGACAGGCAGGGAAATCACTTCCCCAAAAAGTCAGAAGTGAGCTCAGTGTCAGCAAACCCCAGGCGCTGGGGTCACTCACTGGGGCTGCAGGAATTTACCCGGTCGGAGCGGTTGCGGAACAACCCCGGGTTGCCATGGAACCACAACACAACAAACCCCGGGACACCTCTGGTGGCCACGTGGCTTCAACCTGGCTCAGATGGGGAATATCGACCTGGCAGGGGGGGAAGGGAGCAAAGCTGGGAGCAGCAAGCAGGGGAGGAGGCTCCTGCTCCCACCTGGATTGCTGGTGGCGCAGGGAAGGAGGGCTGGAGCTGGGTTGGAGATGGGCTCACCCTCACCCAAATCCAGGGTGAAGTCCAGCTCCCCAGGGCCAAACTGGGATTGCTGGAGGCTGCTGGGAGCAGCTTTGCCTTTGTGGCCAAAGGTTGGGATTCACCTGCCTGGATTGCTCCTCCTGTGCCTCTCTGTGTGGTGATCCAGGCTGGGATCCAGCCTGCTAACAGCCAGAGCCGGGTGGGAATTGCTGCCTGACTGTCATTGCCACCCTCAGCTCCCAGCCCTGCCTTCTCAGCACATCCCAGCACCGTCCCAGCCTGGCTGTGTGAGGCTGACACTGCCCTGCTCCCATCTGTGCATGGATGGATGGATGGACGGATGGATGGATGGATGGATGGATGGATGGATGGATGGATGGATGGATGGATGGATGGATGGATGGATCCCTGTCCTGTCCTCCAGCCCCAGGGGAGCTGCAGGGCATGTCTGTTACACTCCACTTCGTTTACACTCAATGGATTTTTTTTTAAATAATCCCAGGATCAATTAGGCTGGAAAAGACCTCTGAGATCATCGAGTCCAACCTGTGACGGTGGGAGCCAAGCCAGGTGCAGGGCTGGCAGGAATCCTGCAGGAATCCTGCCCCATCTCTCTCTTCCTGGATCGAATTTCACCTTTTCTTTCTTTAAAAAGAGAATTTCCCTGCAGCAGCCGGGCCTCTCCTCTCCCCCCACAGCAGGACGGGTGGATTTTGAGCAGGCTGAGTTTGCAGCCAGCCTTATCTCCCTGTCCTGGGACAGAAAAGCTGAAGGGTGACACTTTCAGGCCAGACTTTGAAATCTCCTGGGGAATTTACGACCTGATAGTGAAGGGTTGAGGCCCTCTGGGACTATTTGGAAATGGTGAAAACCCTGAAACCCATTTTTTTTTCCTCTGCTTTTTCCTCAGAGAACTCCAAAAATTCAAGCAGGGACCCAGAATGTTCAGCCGGGATTTTAATCCTGTCTCCATTTGAGTGTGGACTAAATGTTGGGTGGGATGCAACTCTCCTAACCCACCTCGGTTTTAAGGATTTATTTGAGGGATTAGCAGGAGAGGGAAGGGCAAACATATCCCCCTGGGCACGCAGGCTCTGGGCACTGCTGGCAGTGCCCTGGTTTATATTAAACAGCCAGGACCTGGCGCCGGGGCCGCTTTATCGGCTTTGGGCCGTGCCCAGGGGAGAACCCGCCTGCAGCACTTCCAAATCCTTCCCAAGGTGGATTCCCTGTGCCCCCCCGGGCACCGCAGCACCGCCCGGGCCGGGGAACCCGCGGGCTCGGAGCGGGGCTGGGCTTCGCGCACAGGTGCCGCGGGAGCGGAGCGGGGACACGGCGCCAGGTGTGTCCTGTCCCTTCCCCGCGGCCCTTCCCTTCCCTCCTGCGCTGCAGGGTGGGAATGCAGCCAGGCACACCCAGCTCCGAGCCGTAAAACGATCCCCGCGGTGCCCTTGGGCCAAGCCCAGCTTTTCTAACGGATAAAAGGGCAGGCAGCGGGAGCGCTCTCACTCCGCTGGCCTCCAGCGCAGCCTCTCGAGCTTTGCCAGAGCCGGGCAGCCCCTGAGCGTCCCTCGGAGCAGCATGTCCCGCTCGGTCACCTTCAGCTCCCGCTCGGCCGCCGGGCCCGCGCTCAGCCAGGTGCGGGTCAGCTCCGTGTCCTCCGGCCGCAGCTCCGGGCTCGGCCGCGCCGGCGGCTTCGGCAGCGCCAGCCTCTACAGCCTGGGCTCGGCCGGCAAGAGGATCAGCCTGGGAGGGGGCAGCTCCTTCAGCGTCCGCTCGGGCTACGGCTACGGGGGAGCCGCCTTCGGCAGCCTCAGCCCCGGCGGCATCCAGGAGGTCACCGTCAACCAGAGCCTCCTGACGCCCCTCAACCTGGAGATCGACCCCAGCATCCAGAGGGTCCGCAAGGAGGAGAAGGAGCAGATCAAGACCCTGAACAACAAATTCGCCTCCTTCATTGACAAGGTGAGGGCTCTGGGAGTGCTGAACAGTTGGTGGGACCCAGAATTGGTTTAGTCACGAATGGGGTGAGGATCAGTCCTGGAGAACGCGGTGGGATTTGCCCGCTGCGATCGAATAATTCTTGTTATTTGGTGTATTAAAACCCTGTTGGCATTACCAACAGAACAGGTTCACCTTGCTCGGGCTGCCTTCGCAGCCCTGATTTACCTGGGATTGCCCAAATGGGGGTGCAGGCTTTGCAACCCCATCCCAGCACCAAATCTGGGGAGGGAGAGGCTCCTGCAGGGAGTTGTCCCAGGAGAGCAGATGGAACCAGAGCCTGCCCTGGGTGTTTATCCTGCCCTGCACATCTTGGCTCTCTTGCACTAACTAACCTTGTGTAAATCCAGCTCTGGAATTCCCGAAATGTGAGGAATCCAGTCCTGGAGTTGGAGCAGTTGGAGGATTTGATGTCTGGGGCAGCTTTCTGTCGAGTGTCAGCCCAGCAGAATCTGCTTTTCTTTAATTCCTCCAAAGCCTCAAAGTCACAAACCAGGTCCCGGAGCAGCCAAGCTCCCCAGCACGGTCTCCATGACCCTCCTCTGGTGCTTCCCGTGAACACCCAAATTCCTGGGTGCCACCCAAATTCCCACCTGCAGCCCCGTCCTTCCATGCCCTGCAGTGTCAGCTCCCCTCTCTCCCACCGTCCCAAATGACCCCTGCTCCCCCTGCCAGGTGCGCTTCCTGGAGCAGCAGAACAAGATGCTGGAGACCAAGTGGAGCCTGCTGCAGGAGCAGAAGACGACGCGGAGCAACATCGCTCCCATGTTCGAGACCTACATCAGCAACCTGCGGCGGCAGCTGGACGGGCTCCTGGCCGACAAGGGGCGCCTCGAGGGAGAGCTCAAGAACATGCAGGACCTCGTGGAGGACTTCAAGACCAAGTAAAGTATCAGTGTCCCCCTGACGGGGTGGTGGAGCTGCTGGCTGGGCCAACGGCTGGGCATGGATGTCCCCAGCTCTCCTGCCAGGGGGGAGATGCTTTCTGGCCTGGAATGAGGTGTTTAGTCCAGGTGTTTAGCTGGGCGTGGATGTCCCCAGCTCTCCTGCCAGGAGGGAGATGCTTTCTGGCCTGGAATGAGGTGTTTAGTCCAGGTGTTTAGCTGGGCATGGATGTCCCCAGCTCTCCTGCCAGGGGGGAGATGCTTTCTGGCCTGGAATGAGGTGTTTAGCTGGGCATGGATGTCCCCAGCTCTCCTGCCAGGAGGGAGATGCTTTCTGGCCTGGAATGAGGTGTTTAGTCCAGGGAGGCTGCCTGGATTCTTCTTGCTTGCTGTTTCTTGCACCTTGTTCCTACATGGGCTGGTGCCTCCATCCTCTTGGCTTTGCTTTGGAAGTGGCATTTTGGGGCCTCCTCAGGGCTGAGGGTGACATTCTGGGGCCTCCCTGGGTTGGAGGTGGTGCTTTGGGGCCTCCTCAGGGTCGGAGGTGGCTCTCTGGGGTGGCTGGAGCCCCGAGAGTTCCACAGGAGCTCCCAGCTGATTCCCTGGGCAGGGAATGGAGCAGCTGCCCTGCAATTCCTCAGTGACTTTTCAGTGTCACCTGGGAGGAGCCCCAGAAGAAAGGTGGCCTTTGTCCCAGCCCGGCCCAGCCCAGCCCAGCCGGGAAATGCCTCTGAAAAGGGAAGAATAGGACGGAGCTGGCAAACTGGATCAGGCAGGAACTGCAAACAAACAGAGCTGATAATCCCCAGGGTGTGTTTAGGGAGGGTCAATACCCAGAGATTCCCAAAGAGCTGCTTGGGAATGATGCTGCCCCCAGCCCTGCCTGGTTATTCCATCCACAGTCGGCCTTGGAATCTCTGCAAGGAGCTGGTTTGCAGCCAGAGGGATTAAACCCCAAAGTTTAGTTACATTTCCCATGGATTCAGTCCTAATCTCATGGATTTATTCCTTTGGTCTACAGATCCATGGAAAGCCAAACCCTCTGTGTGCTAATGGAAGGGAAGCAGGAATTAGGAGCTGAGGGGGTGAGGATGCAGTAACTGGAATGCAGCACCTGCTGCTCCCCGTTTATATGGAGAAAAATCTCAATTATAGATGGAAAACCTAAACCATGATGTGCTCTGGGGGTGCCTGTGGTCTTTTCCCCATAGGTTTGGTTTCCACAGGAATTCCCAGGTGATATTTAGGGGAGAAAAGGCTCCAGGGTTGACACCAGCCCCTAGCTCAGGAATTGCAGTGGGAGAGGGTGTGGAGCCAGCTGGGGTCATGCTGCCCATGGGGCTCAGTTCCAAGGAGTGTCCTGGGCTTTCAGAGGGGTGTTGGGACAATATTGAACAATTTAGGGAGAAATTCCTCCCTGTGGGGGTGGGCAGGCCCTGGAATGGATTTCCCAGAGAAGCTGTGGCAGTGCCCAGGCCAGGTTGGACAGGGCTTGGAGCAGCCTGGGACAGAGGGAGGTGTCCCTGTCGTGGCAGGGGTGGGAACGGGATGGGCTTTGTGGTCTCTACAAACCCAGATCATTCCAAGATTCCATGCTTTACCAGCTCATTGACCAGATTGGTGGAGCTTCCCGCAAGGAAAGGAGGAATTTGATGATCCATTCTGGAGGAATTCGGTGTTTTTATACCTCCCTCTGCTGATCCCTGCTGTGTGGAGGTGGCACCTCTGCGTCACTTCCCGGGACTTATTCCCCTGGAACAGCTCTGGCAGCTCAGTGACCTCCAGAGGGGCAACGTCCATTGATCCTGGGGTGGCTGGGCACCATTCCAGGTTGGAGCAGGAGGGGGAGGCTGGGCAGGTGAAGCAGCTCCTGCTTTGGAAGGCAAATTCCAGCTCTGGCCATGCAGGGCCCATGTAAATAAAGAGCTTTAACCTGGCAACAATTCCCAAACAGCCAAAGTGCTTCCTGCTCTGTTCCTTGGATGGCTTTCAGGATTCCCAGATGCCCAGAGCAGGTTGGGGCTGGATGTTTGGGCAGGTTGGGAGTGCACAGGCAGGTCCAGATGGGCTCCAAGATCCAGGTTTGCAAATCAGTGGTGGGCCTGTAAAATCTGTGGAGAGGGATTTTTATCTGCTGGAGACCTTTAGGAGAACCCCTGGAGATTTCCAGGCGAGCCCCTCATCTGAGGGTGAGCACCTAAAGAACAGCAGTCACCAAGACTGGAATTTGGTGAGGCTTTGGAGGAGAATGAGGGTGATTAATTACCTTTGGCTCTTCCCAGAACAGTGCCACGTGTTCAAAACCTGCAAAATGTTGCCAACAGTCTGGAGTAGGGAAGTGCAGAGTGGAAGCAGCTCCAGCAAGTGCTGGGATCAGCCCAGAGGAGTTTGTGGGATCTATTTGTGTCTCTCCTGCTTTGAATTTGCTCCTGAAGGGTTGGTGACGAAGTGGGGGCACGGCCTGGGCCCTCCCCAGAGGAGGAGCAGGAATCTTCTGGAGCACAGGGAATTTTAAGGATTATGGAGGAGCAAGGAGGGGACAGTTTCAGGTGGTGGTGGTGGTGATGATGGAGCAGCTCATCCAGAGCAGACACCACTGGTACACCAGCTCTGGGCAAGTGCTGGGCTGGCTCCCAAGAGATGGAGGGATAGAGAAGAGAACTGGGACAACCTTTCACCGGGATGTTTTTCCTTTTCTCCAGGCTCTAACTTCACAGAAATCCCTTTTTTTGGCAGGTATGAAGATGAGATCAACAAGCGCACGGCGGCTGAGAATGAGTTTGTGGTGCTCAAGAAGGTGAATATCATCGTGGGTCAGGGAATCCTCACATGGGTTGGGTAGGAAGGGACCTTAAAGTCCATCCCATTGCCACCCCTGCCATGGGCAGGGACACCTTCCATGGGCCCAGGGTGCTCCAAGCCCCGTCCAGCTCTGGGCACTTCCAGGCGTGGGGCAAGCACGGCTCTCCCTGGGATTGATCATCACTGTGGGCAGCCCTTGCTTGTGTTTGCCCCTACTCACAGTTTACTCTTTGCCCTACTCACAGTTTATTCCAGCTCTGATGCAGCTCTGAGGGGCAGAATTCCAGCCAAAGGCAGCTCAGGGGAGGCCTTGATGTCTCCACACGTACCGGGAAGAGCTGTTGGGTGCCAGGGGCATTGGAGATGATGCCAGATCTTTCTTTGGGATCTTTCCTGAGGTCTCTGTGTCCAGCCTGACACTGAACTTGCAAACAGGGATCCAAGGGATCCCCAGGACTCTCAGGATCTGCATTCCAGCAGCGTTCAGTGCCCTGGGAGATGATTTGTAGGCCCTGGGGTGCCACTGGGACACCTGGAGCTGGTTTGGAGAACTCCCTTGGAAGCCACCAGGGGCTGGGTGGGCTCAGACATCAAAGCTCCACAATCTCCATGGTTTATTCCTTGTTTTTCCAGGATGTGGATGCTGCCTACATGAACAAAGTGGAGCTGGAGGCCAAGGTGGATGCTCTGACAGATGAGATCAACTTCCTGAGGGCTTTCCATGAGGCGGTGAGGATCCTTCTGCTCCTTCAGAGGGGGAGAACAGGGAATGCTGGCTGGGAAAATGAACGTGGGGAAGGTGATGGATTCATGGAGCCTTTCCTTCCATAAGCAAAACCGTGCCTGCAAGTGAAGTGATTCCTCTGAATTCTGTGGATTGTCACACGGATTTCTCCCTGTGTGGGATGTGGGATGGATGGATTGCAGACATTGTATTTGGGATGCTGTTTGTATGAAAACAAGGAAAACGAGTGGCTGGGGGAGGTGGTGCAATGTGACAGGAATGAAGGAAAGCTGCTTGTTCCAGGCTCCTTCCTCCTCCCCATTGTTTGCCAGAGCAGGGATTACCTGAGCTGGACACAAATCATTGAGGGAGGTGCTGGAATTTGGCCCCTCCATGTTCTGCAGCTAGCTGGGTTGTTGTCTAAGGAAGGAGATAACAGTGAAACAAGCAGCCCTGCTGCCAAAGTAGGGATAAACAGCTCCAGCTCTGCTGTCGGTTGTTGCTCTGTGCTTTGCAAGGTTGCTTCCCTCCTCATTAATAATTATTTTGATGGAATTCTTACCTGCTTCCCTTTCCCTCCTCTCCTTGGATTTCTCTCTTTAACTGGCTTCCAGAAGAGAGGCTTCACTGATGAATGGGCTTGGTTTTCCTGCAGGAGCTGAACGAGCTGCAGGCCCAGATCTCCGACACCTCGGTGGTGCTGTCCATGGACAACAGCCGGAACCTGGACCTGGACAGCATCATCGCCGAGGTGAAGGCGCAGTACGAGGAGATCGCCAACCGCAGCCGCGCCGAGGCCGAGTCCTGGTACCAGAGCAAGGTGAGCTCTGCGAGGGGAGGAGGACCCAGGGACACCTTGGAGCCCTTCCAGTGCCCAAAGGGGCTCCAGGAGATCTGGAGAGGGCCTGAAGCGATGGGATGCAGGGAATGGCTTCCCTGTGCAAAAGGGCGGGGATAGGTGGGATACGGGGAAGGAATTCCTCCCTGTGAGGGTGGGGAGGCCCTGGGAAATCCATTCCAGATGCTGTTGCTGCCCCATCCCTGGAAGTGTCCAAGGCCAGGTTGGATGGGGCTCGGAGTACCCTGGCACAGTGGAAGGTGTCCCTGCCCATGGCCCTGAATGGGCTTTAATGTCCCTTCCAAGGACTTTGATTGTGTTTAGGGTGAGGAAAACGGTTGCAGTTATTACAGCGTACAGGTAGAAGTTGAGGAGGGTGAGTTTAGGGTTGTAGATGATAATGATTGCTATTCAGCCTAGGTGGGAGATGGAAGAAAAAGCTAGGATTTTTCCAATTTGTGTTTGATCGAGTCCCATTCATCCTCCTAGGGCTGCTGAGAGGATAGCTAGGATAGTTAGGAGTGTAGGGTTTAGTGATTCCACGATATCCAGCTCTGTCAGCACCTGTATCCCCTGTGCCATGATGGGGGGGGGGACTTTATCCCACTCATTCCCTGCCATCCTCACCCCATCACTCTGTGTCCCACTGCTCTGTCCCAGTATGAGGCACTGCAGGTGACAGCCGGGAAACATGGGGATGACCTGAGGAACACCAAGAATGAGATCACGGAGATCAACAGGGTCATCCAGAGGATCCAGGGGGAGATCGAGAATGCCAAGGCCCAGGTGAGGAGCTGCCCCTCTGCTGTCCTTCTCTGGGATGTGTCTCTGATCCCTCTGGGGACTGGGGATAGCATTGAGGGGAGTGGCTGGAGCTGGGTCAGGGGAGGGTCACTTTGGATATTGGGAAAAGCTTCTTCCCCCAGAGGATGTCTGGCGCTGGACAGGGGCTCCCCAGGGAATGGTCACAGCCCCAAGGCTGCCAGAGCTCCAGGAACCTTTGGACAACACTCTCAAGTGTTGAATTTCAGGGTTAGTGGGATTTTTAGGGTTGTCATATGCTGAGCCATGATGGTCCTTGTGGGTCCCTTCCAGCTCCGGACGGGAGGGAATGTTAGCTCTCTCCTAACATTCTGTGATGTTAGGGATGTTCCAGGGGTCTGGGTGTCACACAACCCCTTGAACTCGGTAATTTTGGAGATCTTTTCCAACCTTCACAATTCCGTGGTCTGTAAGAACCATTCTGTGGGGGCTGCACTGCTCACCCTGAAGGATTTTAGTTCTGCAGGGGGAGGGGGAGTGTTGGGAGCAGGGTGATCCTGCCAGGAAGGTGGATTTGGGAGAGGACGAGTGGAAATCACCTCTGGGACACAGAGGGGCCCCCACACAACCCTCGTGGCCTCCTGTTCCTGGGGTCATTGTCCACTCCCTTTCACAGCAGGGAACACCATGTTTGGGCACACACACAGAGATTTGGGGAGCTCTGTTTGCTTTCACTGAGGTCTTATCGCTTTATCAGGGCCGTGGCTTAGGCCTGGCCCGGAGCTCCCAAGGCTCCAGATAAACCTGGTGATTCATCCCGGATTATTTGGTTTCAGGGCAGGGAGGCTCTGGCACCAGCCAAGAGCTGTCCTGGTGGGGCTCCCTTGGACAATGGATGGGAGCACAAAGCCTCTTGTGAGCCCTTTGTGCCCAAACATGGGGGTTTGGGAGCTGTGGGGGCACAGCTGAGGGTTCCCTGGGGCCCTACAGGTCTTGGGGTGGGTCTGGGTGTTTGGAGCACCAGGTGTGCTCCAGTCCTGCCCACATCTCAGCCAGAGCCTGAAAAAATGGGAGGAAATAAGCAGAGAAAACCTGAGCTTTCCTGAACCCCAAGGGATCTGTGGGATGTGGGAAGCTGAGGACCACCTGGAAAAAGTGTAGCCAGTGGGGAGAAACTTGGTCTTGAAACTTGGAGATGAGTTTCCATCTCCATCCGGTGCCCAAGAAATCAGGTAGGGATGAAGTCCCGGGGATCCAATTGAGCTCCAGATCTACAGAGGGGGCCTGGGCAGCAGAGCCCGAGGTTTGGAGCCCAGGATCTCCTCCAGGGATCGGGAGCCCCCTGATGTGGCCGCTCTGTCCCTGCAGCGAGCGAAGCTGGAGGCGGCCGTGGCCGAGGCTGAGGAGCGCGGGGAGCTGGCCCTCAAGGACGCCAGGGCCAAGCTGGAGGAGCTGGAGGCTGCTCTACAGAAAGCCAAGGCTGACATGGCCCGGCAGCTCCGGGAGTACCAGGAGCTCATGAACGTCAAGCTGGCCCTGGACATTGAGATTGCGACCTACAGGAAGCTGCTGGAGGGAGAGGAGAGCAGGTGAGGACACCTGGGGGGATTGGTGAGCAAAGATTCCCTGGGCTCCCTCTGGGAAGGATCCTGGGAGCCCTTTGCTCCCTTTGCCTGGGAACACTGTGAGAGCCCAATTCTGATTTCCATGAGGAAATGCAGACTAGGAAACCTTTGAAAAACTGAGTTCTGGTCCTGGAAATGCTTTGGCTGAAGAGCCAAACTGGCAGGTTCTGGGGGGAAAAAACCTGGAGAAAATAAGGGAAGGAGGAAAAAACTGGTTTCCATCACATTTGATTCTGTGGCAGAACATTTCCAAGTGGAAAATCCTGTGGGATTAGGACAGAACCTCTGTGCTCTGTCCTCTCCCCAGTGGTGATAACAGAGCTGGGAAAGGCAGGGCTGGAACAAAGCCCTGGAGGGCCCAGGGATCCTTTCTGGATCAGGAACACCTGGAGTAGTAACTCCCTGCCTCTGTCCTCCCTTGAGCCCAGGACCAAGGAAAGCTGAGTTTAATCCCTCCCCTTGACTTTGTCTTTTCAGGTTGGCTGGCGATGGAGTTGGCAATGTCAACATCTGTGAGTGGATTTTGTTGTTTGTTGTGGTTCCACCTCACCCTAAACCCATGGAAAAGGGGGCCCAGAGTGTCCCAGTGCACCCAGTTCAGCCCCTCCTTAGTGGGAGCAGCCTGAGGCTGGGGGTGGTGCTGGGGCTCCAACTCACCCGGATGAAATTGGACTTGGGGCAGTGCTGATCTTCCTTTCCTCCCATTTTTGTTTGGATAGAAAAGCACTAATGGGAAATGCATTACTCAGTTTGGGAATTAGTGCACAGGTGATGGCAGAGGGCATTTTTCCCAGCTTGGGAAGTGTTGGATCCTCACCTGGCCCAGACCTTGGGCAGGAGCTGCTCTCTCAGGGATGCTCCAAACCAGTGGCTCTGATTTCAGCCACTTAATTCCTGCTGGGAATTGGGGAACCATATCCCACAGCTTTGGGGGGCACCAGGAGATGAGCTGAGTGTGTTTGTGAAATGGGATTCTCCATGGACATTCTAGGGGTTCTCCATGAGTTCTCCAAGCTCGGGGGATCCTGAGCCAGGTTGGGTGGTGGAGTGACAAGACAAGAAGGAAGGACTTTAAACTGAAAAAGGGGAGGTTTAGATGGGGTGTTGGGAAGGGAATAGACGGGATGGGATTTAGATGGGAATATTGGGATATTCCCCACCTGTGAGGGTGGGGAAGCCCTGGAATGGATTTCCAAGAAGTTGCCCCTGGATCCCTGGCAGTGCCCAAGGCCAGGTTGGATTGGGGCTTGGAGCAGCCTGGGACAGTGGGAGGTGTCCCTGCCATGGGCAGGGGGGGGCACTGGATGGGATTTAATGTCCCTTCCCACCCCACCCATTCCCTGATCCCATGGGAGCCGTTCCTGAGGGCGCTGGGCAGGGGTTCCCGGTGCTGACGTTGCTCCTCTCCCGCGCAGGCCGTGGTCAGCTCCAGCGGCGGGGGCGGATATTCCAGCTCCAGCGGGTTCCTGGGCGCAGGGATCGGAGGAGGCCTCAGGCCTGGGATCGGGAATGGGCAGCGGAGCCCTCGGCTTCTCCTCCGGGGGCTCTCCAAGTCCTACACCATCACCACCACCTCGTCCACCCGGAGAGAGGCGTCAGGAAGTAACGCCAAGAACGGAGCTCGGCATTCCCGGCACCTGAGGGAAAACCATGGGAGGAAAAGTCTTGGAGCCTTTTGCAGGACGAATTGGCCTGCAAAACGCCTGCAGTGCTGAGGCCCTGCCCCTGCCCTGCTGGGGCTTGATCCTGCACTCTTGGAGCTCAGCCATTCCTCTGGGGGCAGGATCAAGCCTGTGGGGTGAAATTTACCCCGGGATGCGGGTGGGGTATCCCTGCTGTTACCCTTGTGCTTGGTACCCCCTGCTCCGGGCTGGGATATCACCCCCTTGGAAAGGCAAATCCCACATTTCTCCTGTGCTTCTGCAAAAGACCAGAAGATTCTCTCCCTCTTAACAGGATTTGGAAGACTCCAGTCCCTCCGGCTCCTCAGCCCCTGCCGAGGGCTCACCCTGGGTTGGGTTTTTTTAAAATACACCAGGAAAGAAAACAGGCTTGGGTCTCCCCTCATTTTCTTTGGAAATGGGGCTCAGGGATTAGCGTCAACATTCTCCTGTGACTGACGCTGTTTCTGACCAAAGGCAGCGCTGACAAATTGATTTCAGGCTCCTTGTAGCAAAATAACTCCTCAGAAACCTCCTAAACACCTTTCCCTCTCTTTAAATGAAGCCCAAAAGTTGAGGGATCTAAAGCTACTCCAAATTCCATGTGTCCCACTGAATTGGGAGAAAAATTCCCTATTTTTGGGTGTCTCTGTTTACCACTCCCTATTTAAGGGTATTTAGTGATATCTGGAGTCTCCCTGCAGTGAGGGTTCAGTTGATGCCCCATTCCAAAAACTCCTTGTTCTGCCAAAATGGGTCTTCAACATGCCAGGGAAATTGTTGTTACTGCAGTAGGAAGAGTTTTTTAGGACCTAACTCCAAGGGACCTGCTCCCAGTTTTGTTTGCCCCGCCCTGGCGTTGGGGTTTGGGTTGGATTTTTATGCTTTTTATGTCTTTCATGAGTCGTTTATTAAAGTTTCCCTTTTAGCTGCATGTCCAGTCTCAGCCAAGTTCTTTGTGCTGCCCTGGGTGCTCGGGAGCTCTGGAAAACATGCAGGAATCACCTTCCTGCCAGCTCTGGAGCCTGCCCTGGCTCTGGGGGCAGGCTTTGGGGTTTGCTGCCTGCACAGCTCAGTCCTGCCTGGATTTTGCCAGCCTGGAGTCTGGGCAGAGGGATGGGGGGAGTTTGTTCAGAGTCATGGTTTGAGCTCAGGACTGAAATGGAATCTGGTTTTAATGGGAGGGACGATTGGGATTTTAGCCCTTCTTCCTCCTGGATTGCAAACTGCTCCAGTATCAGGAAAGGTGGCTGTGGAATTCTCAGGAGCAGCAAATCTGCCCCCCCTGCAGAAATTCCCACACCTGGCTGTGCTCACCTGGCCCACGGTGTTCCCAACTTCTCACTTGGTCCTTGATGCTCACAATTGCTCACCTGGCCCTGGTGATCCTGATTTCTCCCTCCAGCCTCTGGACCGTCTGTGCCAGCCCAGCTGTCCCGGGTTGCTGCCTGCAGTGGCTTTCATCTCCTCCAAATAAAATCACAGCTATGGAATGGTTTGGGCTGGAAGCTCATCCTGTCCCACCCCTGCCATGGCAGGGACACCTCCCACTGTCCCAGGTGCTCCAAGCCCTGTCCAGCCTGGCCTGGGACACTGCCAGGGACCCAGGGGCAGCCACAGCTGCTCTGGGAAATCCATTCCACGGCTTCCCTGCACTCACAGGAAGGAATTGCATCCCAATATCCCATCTAAACCTTCCCTCCCTCTACTTAAGGCTTTCCATGTCCCATAGACAGCTCAAAAGGTGTCATTGCATATCCCCAAACACATCTTGAGTTACACCAAAGCAGATCGGGGAGTGGGGGGTGTTTCTGTGGGGTTGAATTTGGCCTGGAGAGAGCTGGGCCCCACCCCACCCTTTCCCTTTTGTTTTGCTGCCAGGCCTGGGCTCGTGCCCAGCTCCTGCAGACAATGTCCCTGGGCCGGGCCCTGACGCCCTCGATGGCTCCATCCAGGTGTGGATTTGGGCTGCTGCCCCTCACAGAAGTGTCTGGGGCCTGCAGCCAGTGCAGCTCCTGCTGGGGACAGGGGCTGTGCCTGCTGTGCTCCCAGTCCAGCCCCAGACTGGTGCCACCAGGCGGGTCCCCTCTGCCAGGACCGTTTCACAATGAAACACAGTGAGCCCTGGGCCACACCCTGCTCCCCCTGGATAACCAGCTTCTAAATCCAGCTGGGAAATGGGAATTACTGCTGGAGCCCTGGGGAAGCCTCTCACCTCTCTGTAGAACGTTCTCAGGAATTGGGCAGCTCTGCCGGGTGTGCCAAGAGCAGGAACACACCCCACTGCCAGGGCATCAGCACTTTGCCATGGGATACCTGGGAAAGACCCACAGGGATCATCCAGTCCAACCCCTGGTGAGGGTTTTGGGAAAGCTGCAAAAGGCAGGCTCAGAGAGAGCAGAACTGTGATTGGAGCTAAGCAATAGCCATGAGATAGGTCAGCAGAAAAATTACGCAAAAAGTAGAAAAATAAGGGCAAATAGAACAGTGGTCTGTGTATTAAACCTTGTCTAGAATAACTCCCCAAGCTACAGAAAAGAATATCTAGGCAGATATTAGGAAGTTTTAAGCTTAATAATGGAGCTCTGTGCATTGTGTTTGAAGGCTCACAAGCAGGTATTGTATTTGAAATAAGGAAGCATTGTTTTAACCAAAGGTGCGTGTGCTTATAGTGATTGGATAGAACTACTGCCAATGTGCTTTTGCTTTGTGTGATTGGTCAAAAAACTTTTAAAGTAAGTTGTAACATTGAGTTCTTTGTCTGCTGCTGGGGATGTGAGCTGCTGGCAGCTTCCCATTGTCATCACCATGTCATGAGACTGATGCTGGAAAATAAACCAGCTTGAGGCGCCGTCCCCAGCAGTCCCGTCCTGTTCGTGATTTGTACAGAGATCCTGGCTGGCGATACCCTGGCACTGCACAGGCTCCTCAAAATCCCACCCTGTGCCCAAGGGCTTTGTCCAAACGTTCCTGGAGCTCTGGCAGCCTTGGGGCTGTGACCATTCCCTGGGGAGCCTGTTCAGAGCCCCACCGCCCTCTGGGGAAGAACCTTTCCTGATACCCAGCTTGATATCCACCCTCTTCTTTCAGCCCTTCCACCTTGGCTTCCAGCTCAGCTTTGGCCAAGAGAACTCTCTGTGTTCTGGAGATGCTTTGGGGATGGAAAGAGGAATTTGAGGAGGGAGAGCAGACTCAGGGCTGCCCTCAGGGTTGGTGCCATGACTGTGCTCTGGCTCCTGGGATCTGGGGTCTGACTGGAGTTCGAGCAAACCCAGCTTCTGCTTGTACTTGTTTCCTGTGCTGCCTTGGGGAGAGAAGCCACCACAACCACCAAAAACCCAAACCAGATGGGGAAAGTTCAGCTGGTGAGTCCCTTGCTCACCTTCCTTAGGACAAGCAGCTCCTCCTGGGCATGTGTCTGCAGGCTCTGCTCATCCCTGGACCTGCATGGGAAAATGGGAGGTTTTGCTGGAGTTCAGCACAATTCCCTCATTCTTTGAGTTCCTTCAGGCCACAAGTTCTGATTTCTTTCCCTCTCCCCAGACAGTGTTTTGGGATACCTTACTCTTGTTTTGTAGCCCGTGGGAAAACAAATGTGTTTTCAGAGAGGTTTCTGCTGCAGAACTGCTTTTGTGTGACCTCAAATAGCTGCTGAACACTTGGAAATATGAATTTCTGAGTCAGGAAGGAGGGAAAGAAAATGTGGAAGAGGGATATTCTGCTTCATCCATGTGTCTGTAAATGTGGATGTTACTTTCTGTACTGAGATCTTTCCATCTTCTTCACCTCCACCATGGGGATCTACTGGAGGAGAATCTATTTAATCTTCACATACGAATTCTCTGGGAACCATTTGCTACCCCAAAAAGTCCAGTGTTTCTTCCTGTTCACTTATTTCAAGCAACATTTTGAGCTCTGAAGTTGCATTTCTGTTTTTTACTCACATTTTCCTGTTGGTTTCCCAACCCTGCTTTGCTGCTCTCAGGCCTGTTTGTAACTGGGCTCTGCTGCTGCTGAAGGCTCCCAGTTTCTCCCTCAAATTCCAGATAAACGCCCTGAGCATGGCCTTGATGCTGCTCTGTGACTCTGCAGGAAGCTCCACTTGGTCTCCAGCACCTTCTTCTGCTGCTCCAGGATCCAAACCTGAATGCCAGAAAGGAAAATGGGAAATGGGATGAGGATTGTGACGATGGTGGTGAAGGGTCTGGAGGGCCCCCATGAGGAGCAGCTGAGGTCATTTGGTTTGTCTGGCTGGGGAAAATGAAAATGAGGTGAGACTCCTCAGGGGCTGCAGCTTCATCCTGAGGGACAGTGTTAAAAGAAAAGTCACTATTTAAGGAGAAATCTACTATTTAAGGAGAAACTCCATTTAAGGAGGGGTCACTATTTGAGGAGGTGAAGGAGAGACGTGCAGATCTTAGGGGTGATGATCATTAGTCTCTAATTTATTGATCAGGTTACATACTTTTATAATAGTGTTAATAAGCTCATACATATTCTGTAACTTAAGCATTCTATTCGTTAAGCTAAACATCAACTCTTTTTCATTTTTTCAGTCTTGTATTCTACTTTCTTATGCCTCTCTGACTCCTTGTTATCACATTTAGAGATGTCCAAGGACACAGTATTTTTGCAGGTGCAAGAACTCAGATCAGAAGGCTAAACACAGTACTTTTCTAGTTTCTAATAATTAGCATTCCGACAGGACAGCTCCAATCTCTGCTCTGGGCACCAGGGACAGGACCCAGGGAATGGCTGGAGCTGTGCCAGGGGAAGGTCAAGCTGGGTATCAGGAAAGGTTCTTCCCCAGAGGGTGGTGGGGCTCTGAACAGGCTCCCCAGGGAATGGTCACAGCCCCAAGGCTGCCAGAGCTCCAGGAACCTTTGGGCAATGCCCTTGGGCACGGGGTGGGATTTTGAGGAGCCTGTGCAGTGCCAGGGGTTGGACTGGATGATCCCTGTGGGTTTTTCCCCAGGTATCCCATGGCAAAGTGCTGATGCCCTGGCAGTGGGATGTGTTCCTGCTCTTGGCACACCCGGCAGAGTTTCCCAATCCAGCAGCTTTTGTTTGGGGGCACCCGTGTGGAAATGCACAAAAAAGCAAAGACATTCTCAAAACCAGCTCTGCAACAAGTGTGGGCTGTGCAGAGAGGGCTGAGAGGGGACTGGAGGGCAGCTGGAACTGGTTTTAACTTGTTCCCTGCCCCAGTCAGCCCCAGAGGTCAGAGCAGCAGTGCCTGGACACCGAGGCCTCGTAAATCCTCAGATTGCCCCTTGATGTCTCTTATGAGTTGTCCTGACAGGATTCCGTGCCCTTTCCATGGCCTTTCCATGCCCAACACCTCCCTTGGGCTCCAGACCCTGGGAACTGGAGCTGGGGGAGGTTCTCAGCTCACCTGGTCAGTGAGTGAAGCAAATTCCTTGTTGAGGGTCTTGAGCTGCCCCTTCTCCTGGTACTCACCATCTGCACACTGGGATGGAGCTCTGGGCAGAGCAGCATCTCTGGGGTGGGGATGGGGTGGTGGTGATGGTGTGGTGGTGATGGGGGTGGTGGTGATGGGGGTGGTGGTGATGGGGTGGTGGTGATGGGGGTGATGGTGATGGGGTGATGGTGATGGGAGTGGTGGTGATGGGAGTGGTGGTGATGGGGGTGATGGTGATGGGGTGATGGTGATGGGGGTGGTGGTGATGGGGGGTGGTGGTGCAGGGTGTGATGGTGATGGGGGTGATGGTGATGGGGGTGATGGTGATGGGGGTGATGGTGATGGGGTGATGGTGATGGGGGTGGTGGTGATGGGGGTGATGGTGATGGGGGTGTGGTGATGGGGTGGTGGTGATGGGGTGATGGTGATGGGAGTGGTGGTGATGGGGTGATGGTGATGGGGTGGTGGTGATGGGGTGGTGGTGATGGGGTGATGGTGATGGGGGTGATGGTGATGGGGTGATGGTGATGGGGTGGTGGTGATGGGGGTGGTGGTGCAGGGTGTGATGGTGATGGGGTGATGGTGATGGGTGTGATGGTGATGGGGGTGGTGGTGCAGGGTGTGATGGTGATATGGGTGATGGAGATGGGAGTGGTGGTGATGGGAGTGGTGGTGATGGGGGTGATGGTGATGGGGTGATGGTGATGGGGGTGGTGGTGATGGGGGTGATGGTGATGGGGGTGATGGTGGTGATGGGTGGATGGAGATGGGAGTGGTGGTGATGGGAGTGGTGGTGATGGTGATGGGGGTGATGGGAGTGGTGGTGCACGGTGTGATGGTGATGTGGTGGTGGTGATGAGAGTGGTGGTGATGGGTGTTGTGACCATGTTCACAGGGGTCTCAGGTTGAGGGAAGAGACGAGCATCTGACTCCATGTTACAGAAGGCTTGATTTATTATTTTATGATATATATTACATTAAAACTATACTAAAAGAAGAAAAGGTTTCATCAGAAGGCTAGCTAAGCTAAGAATAGAAAGGAAAGAATGATAACAAAGGCAGCTGTCTGAGACTCTCTGTCCGAGCCAGCTGGGCTGGGATTGGCCATTAACTATAAACATCCAAGATGGGCCAATCACAGATCCACCTGTTGCACTCCACAGCAGCAGATAGACATTGTTTACAATTTGTTCCTGAGGCCTCTCAGCTTCTCAGGAGGAAAAATCCTAAGGAAAGTATTTTTCATGAAAAGATGTCTGTGACAGGGTGTGATGGTTCAGGGGGTGATGGCGATGGGGGTGCTGGTGATGGGGGCGGTGGTTCAGCCTTGTGATGGCTGGTCATGGGTCTGATTGCTCGAGCCGGACAGACACTGCAGCCTTCCTAGAGAGAGGTCCTGCAGGAGACAACTTTCTAGGGGTGTCAGGCAGCCTCAGCAAGGGGCAGCCAGCTCAGCTTTGCCTTGCAAGGTGTCCCCAGGCCAACACAGGGACAAAGAGACAGGAGCACTGTGTGGTTATTCACAGAGTTCCTTTATTCCACCACCCTGCAAATGAGGCCAGGGATGACAGCTCCCCCCTGAACCGGGCAGAAGCAGAGGTCTAACGGGGAAAAGCAGGGGTGCTACCAATGGGGAGAAACCAATGGGTTACAAAGAATCTGCATGGGGCTCCAAAGCATGCTCGGAACTCACCATGACCAAGAGGATTTCTCCGTCCAAGAGGGTTGAGATGATCTTGTCGCAACTCATTCAAGAGACATCTCCCCAAAGGAGAGATCTGGCATGCCCATCTGTCTCCACCGTCCAGGGTGTGATGGTGATAGGGGTGATGGTGCAGGGGAGGATGATGATGGGGGTGATGGTGCAGGGGGTGATGGTGCAGGGTGTGATGGCTCACTGGGTGATGGTTCAGGGGTTGATGGTTCGGGAGTTGATGGTTCAAGGGGTGATGGTGATGGGGACGATAGTGATGGGGTGATGGTGCAGGGGATGATGATGATGGGGGTGATGGTTCAGGGGGTGATGGTTCAGGGGATGATGGTTCAAGGGGTGATGGTGATGGGGGCGATGGTGCAGGGGATGATGATGATGATGGGGGTGATGGTGCAGGGGGTGATGGTGCAGGGGGTGATGGCGCAGGGGATGATTATGATGGGGGTGATGGTTCAGGGGTTGATGGTTCGGGGGTTGATGGTTCAAGGGGTGATGGTTCAGGGGGTGATGGTTCAGGGGGTGATGACGATGATGGGGGTGATAGTGAAGGGGATGATGATGATGATGGGGGTGATGGTGATGGGGTGATGGTGCAGGGGATTATGGTTCAGGGGGTGATGGTGATGGGGGCAATGATGATGGGGATGATAGTGCAGGGGGTGATGGTTCACAGTGTGATAGCTCACAGGGTGATGGTTCAGGGGGTGATGGCTCAGGGGGTGATGGTGATGGGGGCGATGGTGATGGGGGCGATGGTGCAGGGCCAGGAGGCTCTGCCCAGCCTGGAAGCAAAGTTGGCACCGCTGTAGCCAAACCCTGCCTTGGCTGCACCAAAACTGTGTCACGTCTTCCAGGATGACTTCTACCAGCCCTTCTGGGCCCTGACCATGAACCATCACAGTTTCTGCTGCTGGAGCAGCCCAGAGCACCCCAGGGACACAGGGCAGTGCTGAGACCACACCAGTTCCTGGGAAGAGCTATGGAGGCAGAGACAAAATTCCCCTCAGCACGGCCGCAGCTGAGGCAGTAGGAGCAGCAAGACACAGTGAGTGCTGGGACAGGGGTTGGTGCTGGAAGCAGATTCCTGGGTGCACTCCCCTCTGCAGAGCACCTTTTCCCTTTATTTGTGTGGAACACAGGGTGAGGCTGCACGAAACTTCCACAAAATGCTTGTGATTCGAAGAATGGCGACTAATTAACATTTCTTGTGCTTGACAGCCAGAGTGGCACCTGGTCTGTCCTGTTCAGGTTTGAGGAATGATTTAAAGTCACAGGGGCCATAGTCAGGCCTTGTGTGAGGAAAAAAAATGTTAGGGAATTTGGGCCCGGGGAATTAGTTTCAGATGAAAATTCCCCTTTTTTACTGATTAGGTAAACTGAAATTGAGACTTCAAAAGTGTAAAATGCTTTTTATCCAAGGAGATCCTAATTTTTTTGTAGTCTCTCTGCTTTCAAGCTAAAAATTTGAAGGAAAGAGTGACTCAACCTGCTGGTTAATAAAACTCTCAGCAATAAATGGGAATTTACTGGGAATTAATGAAGTCTGGCTGGCAGATTAAGGATAAATGACCATTTTGTTGTTAGTTCTACCTAGAAAAAGGCAGAACGCTACATTTTAATGCCAGGAAACATCTGCAGGGCCAAATCTATTTCTCAAGGGTATTTTCCTGCAGGTTGCTGATCTGGGTGTTTTCTAACACATTCATTAATTTGAGGAAATTGCTGATTAGTTTAAACTGAAGCCAATGCCTGGAACGTGGTGGCTTTTTCTAGACACTCGTTGGCCAAATCCTTGGAAAAGCAGCATCTCCTCATCCCTCACTTGAAGGTTGGTCCCACCTGGTTTGGGGCAGGGCTTTCCCCTCTTACATTGTGCCCTCGTGGTGTTGGGATTGGGTTCTTCCTGCTGCTCCTGCATGTGTTGGATCCCTGGGAGGACCAGATGGTGTTGGAGTCATGTCCCTGCGTTTTGCAGGGAAAAGATGGACGTTTCAGACGAAAGGTTTGGGTTTGTTCCATTTTTTTGTGTTTCCTTCCTCTTCCCTGTCCTGTGGTTGGTTGGGATTAGAGCCACCATCCCCAGCTTTGTTGGGGGTATTTGGGAGCTCTTGGATGCTCTGGCTCTGGGGCTCTTGGACATCCTGAGGGGATCTGGGCAGGAGAAGAGCCTGAGTTAACCTCACGGTTGTCCTCAATCCTTGTGTTGCTCCAGAATTTGGTTGTGTTTTGGGGCTCCCTGGCCGCAGCTCCTTTCTCCATGTTTTCTGTGGAAATTGGGAATTCCTTCTGCTTTAGATGAGCCAACCGACGCAGCCAGGCCTGGGAGTGCTGTGGTGCAGGAATCTGAGGGAGGGGTTGTGGGAGGACGGGTCTGCAGGGCTGTCCTGGTTTACAAGACAGGTGTCTGCTAGGGAAGGCAGAAAAAGCCTCCCTTGGAATGGAGAATGTAAACCCCCTCCCTCCGAATTATTGGAATTTTGAAATTAGGGGGCTCTCAGGCAAAGATATGGGAATAGGAATAACAGATCTTTACTAGGATGTATAACAAGGCAAACAAAACAACAACAACTATTGCATTAACAACAAGCAGAACCAGGGACCCGGTAACTCCCCTCAACAGCAGGAGCGATGCAGTTACCGTCACAGCCGGCCGGAATGAGCAAAAATCCAGAAGTTTTGTGGGAGATGGAACTGCGGGGACATGGTGGAAAGGCAGCAGGGTGCGAGTTACAGCGTGGAGGAACCCAGAGCGGTACCAAAGAAAACAGCAGGGACGGGACAGCGGCAGCGCAGCTCCCAGCAGGGAGGGAGAAAGGCAGAGTTCAGGATTCCCAGGGCACACGAGGTTCAGGATTCCTGGGGCACACAAAGTTTGGGATTCCTGGGGCACACAAAGTTCAGGATTCCTGGGGCACACAAAGTTTGGGATTCCCAGGGCACACAAAGTTCAGGATTCCTGGGGCATACAAAGTTTGGGATTCCCAGGGCACACAAAGTTCAGGATTCCTGGGGCGCACAAAGTTTGGGATTCCCAGGGCACACAAAGTTCGGGATTCCTGGGGCACACAAAGTTCAGGAGTCCTGGGGCACACAAAGTTCAGGATTCCCGGGGCACACAAAGTTTGGGATTCCTGGGGCAAATGAGGTTCAGGATTCCTGGGGCACACAAAGTTCAGGATTCCTGCGGCACACAAAGTTTGGGATTCCCAGGGCACACAAAGTTTGGGATTCCCAGGGCACACAAAGTTCAGGATTCCTGGGGCACACAAAATTCAGGATTCCCGGGGTACACGAGGTTCAGGATTCCTGGTGTACACAAAGTTCAGGGTTCCTGGGGCACACGAGGTTCAGGATTCCTGGGGCACACAAAGTTTGGGATTCCCAGGGCACATGAGCAGTTGGTGATTGGTCTCTCAGGGCTGACCTCCAGTGGTGCCAGTGAATTCTCCTCACAGTAAGTGACAACCTGGCCATGCTCCTCCTCCTCTGATGCCAAAGAGCAAGAGAGCAGCTGTCCCCAACCCCATCTCTTTTACCTGCTCCCCATTCTCTTGGTAGCTCTGTCCCCCCCAGAAACACTCCCAAAACCCAGAGGAGTTCCCCCTCCCCACCATCTCAAGCACCCAGCCATGGGTGCTTCTTGGCAACTCAATGGAAAAAATTCCACAAGTAACAAGGAAAGAAAAGGAAAGAAAAGGAAAGAAAAGGAAAGAAAAGGAAAGAAAAGGAAATAAACGGAAAGAAAAGGAAAGAAAAGGAAAGAAAAGGAAAGAAACGGAAAGAAAAGGAAAGAAAAGGAAAGAAAAGGAAAGAAAAGGAAAGAAAAAAAACCCAAGCCCCAACAAGGGGTCTGATATCAGAGGAGGAAGCGGTGGTGGGTGAAGCTGCAGCTTCTCCCGTGCAGCAGGGACGTGTGTTGGAAATGTTGTCAAGTAGACTCCAAACCTGAAATGTTTTGACTGAGTTAAACCAGACAGAATTGTGGAATCATGGAATAGTTTGGGTTAGGAAGGACCTTAAGGCTCATCCTGTTCCACCCTTGCCATGGGTACCTTTCACTATCTCAGGTTACTCCAAACCCCATCCAGCCTGGCCTTGGACACTTCCAGCCATGGGAAATGTTCCAGTTTATCTTGGCTGGGGTGTCAAAGGTGCCCGATGCAGCCGTGGCTGAGTGTGTAACGGCACAAAACCTCATCTTCATCCATGGGAGGTCTCCCAATTGGGGAAAACCCTGGGGGTTTAGAATCCTTTCATTGGCGAGGCATTTGGGTCCTCAAATGCCTGGATTAAAGGCTGGGAAGTGCTTTGGAAAATGCTTTGGAAAGTGTCATACAGTGGGAGGTGGGGTCTCGGTGGGATTCGCTGCAGTTCCAGAGGTGATGGTCTCTGCTGTGTCCCCACTGATGTTACAACTGGTGGTAGCTCATTCACTGGCTGAACCAGACCCCTCAGTGCTCAAGTTACTGTGAGCCGAGAGGTGCAGCTCATCCAAATCCCGTCAGAACTGCCTTTATTGATCCCATGCTCTGTAAGAGGTTTGGAAAACCACAGCTTGGGACTGCAATGGACACCTCAGTGTCCTGAGTCATCCTTCCCTGGGCTTTGGTGGTTTCCTGTTCCAGGGATCACCTCCACAACTGCAGTCTTTGTGTCCAAGGAGCTGCTGTCATTCCAGTGGTTCCTCTCAATTCCTCACATCGAGGAGAGCAGGAACATGAGGAATACAGACAGAGTGAGGAGATGAGTCACTGATCAAACCCTTGGTGGGATTTTGGGGGCTGCAGTCCCAGATGTGGAGTTTTAAGGCCAAGCCTTTGTTTCTGGGGTCATGAGTGACTCAGCAGCAGCAAGAAGTGGGCGGAAGATGTGTCACAGACAGGGAAACCCAGCAGGGGCTGGGAATATTGACCTTTAGAAAGCCTTTTTAATACAAATTTGGAAATCTGAAGAATGGAGGCCCTGGCATCTCTCTTCCCCATCAGGTTGGAACAGATTCCTTGGGATATTGCCCAAATAGTGCAGGAGTAACACCTTTGAAATGCGGAGCAATCGACTGGCATACATGTGGAACACCAAAAACCTTTGGGATTTGGTGATGGGTTGTGGGTGTCCAGTTTCACAGTGGCCCTGAAGGGACATGGCAGGAAGGAAGAGCAAAGGAAAAGCTGTTACCACTTTACAGAGGCTGTTCAGTGCCCTTGGAAGAGGCACTCCACCTTGGTTTTCAGCTCGGCTTTGCTCACAGAGGCGCAATCCATGTGTCCTGGAGCACTTAAAGGGTTTGGGGAATGAAAAAGAAAGGTGTTTAATGCCAGCAGATAATGATGTTGCAAATCCCCAGGGCTGCTCTCTTCAAGCCTTTTACTCCTCTCAGGAAGACGACCAATGTCACTGGACACAGAGAGGAGAAGGAAGGTTTGGGCCAGTTGGGGTTTCCAAATATCCTATATGGACACACTCAGCTAAAGTTGATCCACTTAAGCTGGGATTCTACTCTTTTTAATTAAAATCTCCCCAGAAGTTGACCTTTAGGTCCCTCTAGAGAGGGACCTCTAGAGAGGGAGAGGCCTCACCTTCCTACTGCCAACACTGGCTGCAGTTCTCCCCAAAAGCCTGGAATAAATGTTGTATTTGGTTGAAAGAGCTGTGAGCCCACCAAACTCCTCCTCTGCACGGGTGTGGAGGGAGTTTGCTCCTCATACCTGCAAGGGGAGTAAAAACCATCACTGTGCTCCTCACTAATCAGCTTAAAAACATGGTGGGATCCTTGGGATTGCCCTGGGCAGGGCCAGGAGCTGGACATGATGATCCAGCTCAGGATATTCCCTGATTAAACAGGAACATTAATCTAATCCTCTTCTTCCACCTCCAAATGCCCAACCCAGCAGCTGATGGAAGTCACCCACAAGCACCTGGCGCAGATCCTGATCCCTGTGCAGCCTTTGCCATCCCAAAGATCCATGGAGTGACACCTCTCATCACTTGCAGGAGTGTTTTCCATGGGGAAATTCTGCCAGGAAAAACAGACCCGGGCATTTATTTCTGCTGGAATTGTTGGGCAAATCCCAGTTTGGACTGTACATGTATTTATTTTGCAGTGAAAAAGGTGGGTTCAGAGTGACAAAACTGCAGGAAAGGTGGGTAAATCTTTCCTGGAGACATGAAATAGGTGATTTTCAGTCCCTTCCTTGCTGGAATATCAACAGGGCTCTGTGCCATGGGTGGGAACACTTAATTTCTTTGGCTGCAATGGGATAAGGCTTAGCCCTGGAAATCCCTCTTTCAGAGGTGCTTTTATCTGATTTTCTTGGCGTTCCCATGGCCTGGGAACATGTTCGGCTCCATGGAGGAGAAGTTCCTGCACGTAACCCCGAAAGCCACTCAGTGTTTCAGGGTGAAGCTGTATGGGAGCTCCGGGAGCTGAGCACTTTATTTGGGATCCGGCCTAAAAGGAGCTCAGAGGGTTCAGCATTTTCCTGGTTGGGCCCTGGGTGAGCTGGCACCTCCTGGGAAGTGGAAGAGCAAGGTTGGCTCGTTGTCTCCAGGTGTTTACTTGTGGAGCTGGGCTGATCCAGCCTAGCTGACCTGGCCCAAACCTTGGCTTGGGAGCTTCTCCCTGCCCTGGAATCACATCCTTGGTAACTCCTGGCCTGGTGGCTCTGCCAGCTGCTCTAGACAGGGGATGTAGATAAAGCCTGACTGCTTTCCCTCATCTGGAATGAGCCTTTCCAAAAGTTTAGCTCTGATCCTTGGGATCCATCTTCCTTGGTTTTAAAAATCTCTTGGAGCATTCCTGCTCTTCTGGCATCTCCAAGGACTGCCCAAAATGCTCTCAGTCCATGGAGGGGGAGAGATGCTCCTGGGGAACAACTTTTTGACTCTAAATTGTCTTTCTGCTCTTTGGCTGGTTGGGATGGTGGTGTTTATGGCCAGGTGAAACCAGCCCCACCTTCTGGTCTCTGTTGGCTGTTAATCCTGGAAAACCTCCCAGGGTGCTGCTCTGGGATCTCTCCCAATGCTCCAGGGCTCCCCCTCTTCTCAAACAGAGACAGGGAGGAGTGGGAGATGGGAAGGCTCTGAGCAGCAGCCAGTGATGAGGCCAGATCTTCTAAAATTACTCTAAAATGACTCCTGCAGGGGGATTTCATGGTGGCAGGGAAACCCTGCACTGCTCACTGTTTGATTGCAGTTTATTGAAGAAATTTCATAAAATTCATATAAAAAGTTTAGTGGGAGCAGAAAATGGGAGGAACGTGCTGGTTACATTTTGGCACAGAAAAAAAAAAACCCCAACAAAAGAAACCTACCAACCAACTAACCAACCAAAAAAAAACCACCCCAAAACCCCAAAAAACTCCAAAGGCTATACCTGAAGGTATTTAACCCAATATGTTTTTCCAAGTTATGTAAAATTTAAAATTTATGGTTTGTGTTCAACAATTGTTGTTCCTTCTTCTTCTTTTTTTTTTTCCCTTCTAGTCCCCTTTTCCCCCTGTTTCTAACCTGTCTCCAGCTTCTGAGAAGGGGAATGATTTTCTGCTGGGACACCTGTGCATTATGTGGGCTTTGGGCTTAAAATGATCCCTTCTGGGTGGGTGAGGAATTAATTGGACATTAGAGAGAGCCCTTTCCCCTGTGGAAAATTAAGGTTGAATTTTGGGATGTAGGAGAGCCCTGGAGTGAGCCAGCAATGCCAGAGGAATTGGGGAATGGAGAAACTGCCTGTGGGAAGATGTTTTGTTTTCCATTTCATAAGAATCTGGGGAGTGAGAGAGGAGTAGGTGGGAGGGAGCATCACGGGCTCCACTCTCCTGGATTCCTGGCCAGGTGAAAGAACAGGCTCTGCTTCCAGAGGTAAACATAATTCTTGCCCCTCCTCTGGATTCGCACCACGGCACTGGGAAGGTGCTCGCTGAGCTCTGACGTTAATGAGACTCGTTAATGAGACTCGTTAATGAGACAGCTGATTATTCACTGACAAGCTGCACTAGCCAGCTGGGGGAGGGATAGGCAGGGGAATTGTTTGGACGGGGAGAGGGAGCACTCCCAAGCTGAGAAACAGCACTGGGAAGGTTTTCCCTCAATGGCAAAGCGACAGGCAGGGGTTCTGAGATGATTCCGAGGCTTTGTGCTGGCAGGGGAAGGCGCTGCTTGCCTTCCCGTGCTCCAGGTGAGTGGTGCTTTCCTGGGTGGTGCTTTTAGACACAAACCTCACGCTGGAGCTGCTTCCGAACCCCCCCATTCCAAGCCTGCTGTTGAAACCCACTCCCAGCCCCAGAACGTTCCCACCTCTGTAGCTGCTCCCAGGTAAGACCATGACTGCCATGGGAAAGCAGGGGTGCAGGGTTTGTTGGAAGAGTGCAAAGGAATTTCAAGCTTTAGTTTCACACATTCTAATTATTTCTTGGACAGTCTGTCACTGACTGGATTTCACACATCTTTTTCTCCAGCTTTTCTTCCTGGCCTGAGGCATTTTAGTCTCCCAAGGGACAATCTCAAAGTACAAATCACTTCAAATTAAAATCTGGTCGAGGAAAATGTGTCTCAGGCTCCTTGGCCTCCCATCTAACATGCTGGAAAAATTATATTCATTTTTGTGCAGATAACTACATGCTGCATCCTTCCTTCCTTGTCTTATCCTCAATTCCAGGTACAATCAGGTAATCACTTAATATATTTTTTGTGAGATGGATTACTTACAACTATTCATGCCACCAACACCTTCTCCAGACAGCCTGGAAGAAAGAGAGGAGTCAGGGCTCCTTATAAGGAGAAGTCAGGGCTCCTTATAAGGATGATTTCAAGCAATATTTTTGCACCAAGAACCTTGGAAAACAGACCAAGGTTGGGGGCTGGGTTTGATGGGGAGTATCAAAGAGGATTTCGAATGACACCTGTTACTCTGTAGGATGGGGGTGAATTTCCTCTGCAAAATTTTGTGAGACTTTCACCTCCTTGCAAGGCAAAGGTGAGAACATTTCTGGATTTGGATGGGATTTGGGCAAGGGCAGTTCCCACCAGCTCTCCTCGCTCTTCCTGTAAGTCCCGATCCCGATGTCCAGGGCCAGCTCGATGTTCATGAGTTCCTGGTATTCCCGGAGCTGCCAGGCCAGGTCAGCTTTGGCTTTCTGCAGAGTGGCCTCCAGTTTCTCCAGCCTGGCCCTGGCATCCTTGAGGGCGATGTCCCCGTGCTGCTCTGCCTCAGTGGTGGCCATCTGCAGCCTGGCCACCTGTGGGAGCAAGTCCAGTTACCATGTGATGGATCTCCATCCTGATTTCCAGGCCCCTTCCAGCCAGGGGTGGAGATGGGAGTGCCCCATGTTTGGGGAGCTCCTGTACCTGCACCTTCACACTGTCCGTGTCTGAGTGGAGCTGCTGGACCAGGTGGTTCATCTCTGAGATCCCCACCCTGGTGTTCTGGAGGTCACCCCAGAACGAGCTCCTCGTACTGGGTGGGCAGGGAGGGGACACGGGGGACAGGCAGAGACTGACCCTGCTCCGATCCTCTCTTCACCAGGACTTGCCACGCTCATCCCCTTGAGCTTCCACCTTCTGTGTCCTTCTGCTCCTCCATCTCTCGTTATCAAAGCAGCATTTTCCCAAAGAGTTGTGAAGAATCATGGAAGGTTGGAAAAGACCTTGAGGATCATCAAGTCCAACTGCCAACATCTCCAAGGAACTATCTGAACTCCTCTCCAAATCCACTTCATTTTACACCTCTCTCCCCTGTCCTGGCTGCTTGCTCTCTCCAGTATAACTCAGTCTTTGGGAAATGCTAAACAAAATCTCTCTGTTTGTTTGCACCTCCTCACCCGGCTCTGGTACCAGGACTCAGCCTCAGTGCAGCTCCAGCTGGCGATGTCCTTGTACTCTACCTTGACCTCGCTGATGATGCTCTCCAGGTCCAGGTTCTGGCTGTTCTCCATGGACAGCACCACTGAGGTGTCAGAGGTCTGGGTCTGCATCTGGGACAGCTGCTGGAAGTCAAACAAATTCATTTTCTGTCCCAAATGTTTTGCTGTTTGTTTATCCTGAGCCGAGGTGTAGAAGAGAGTTGGGGAGGAGCTGCAGCACTGATGTGAGAGATGCTACTCACTTCCAAAAATCTAGAAAGGTTTATTAAACCTTATCAAAAATACAACAGAAGACTGAATAGAGAAAATATGGTTCCGGGAGCAGCAGAGGATTTTCCCCACCATGTGCTCACTCACACAATGGAGGCTTCACCTTTTAACCCTTTAGCCCCTCCCAAAGTTCTGTCCCTTGGCCCCTTCTTTGCTGTCCAGTGATGGAGTTCACATCCTTAAATCTTGATTGGAGGTCAGCTGTTGCCATGGTAACGAGCCAACCCTCCCAAATGTCCCAAACCCAGGCCTGGTAACAATGCAAGGGAGGTAAAACATAACTATAAAACTTTTCTTAACACATGTACATGATATTTGCCTTTTAATTGTGAGAGTCGACCATTGCATTACTCATCTGTCACACTGACCAGCTCTTGGGCTCTTTGAGCCTCTGAAGACTGGGAAAATGGGGGAACAGCAGACTGGGAAATTCGGGATACTCTTACTGCTTTGTAGAGGGCTTGCAGGAAGTTTATCTCATCTGCCAGGGCATCCACCTTGGTGCCCTGATCCACCTTGTTCACACAGGCAGCATCCACATCCTGGAATGGTGACAAAGGAGCTTGGACCCGACCTTCTCTGGGTCACTGGGTGAAGTCTTTGTATCTAACACAAACCTTTGGAGTTTCAGATTAAATTAAGAACTGAAATTTCATATTAAATCAGAAATGGAGGATTTCTTGATCTCTGCACCTTTAAACAGAGCCAAGAGTGAAGTGATTTCTCATCTCCACCTTTTTTTTGGGAGAGGAGGAGGGAGGATGTCCATGGATCCAAACAGTGTCACACCACTGAATTTCCCTTTTCCTGCCAGACAGATATTTTGTACAATACTTGAAATAGCAGAAGCTTCTTACTGTGTCCTGCAGGTGAGACCAGGGGCTGTGGATGCTGGGATTGGACACAGAAAGGCTGAGGACTGGCAGAGCATCTGGTGAAGGGACAAGGTCTGGATGACCCAGAGTTGATCTGGGGGACCAGATCAGTGGGATCTGTGGGACACTCCTGAGTTTGGAATGAGGGACCTGAAACAAGGAGGAATTACAGCCCAGCACTGCTCCTCTGGCACAACCAGGTGTTTCTGCTTCATGGGATGACTCCACCTGTGCCCCGTGCTCTGGGCCTGGCAGTGCTGGATACAAAGGGTGATTTGAATGTGCTTTGCCTTTCCAAAGGTGTCCCTGCTTTGGTGGTGGTGCCTTCTCACCTTGAACACGACAAAGTTGTTCTCTGCTGTCGTGTGCTTGTTGATCTTCTGGTACCTCTGGGGAGGGAGAGCTCAGAATCCCTTCAGAGCCTCCACCCTGCGCAAACCTCCTCTTCACACGAGGAGAGACCAAAGGGTCTCATTCTGCAGGCGTTTACCAGCAATCCACAGATTTTTGGAGGGAGCAGTGCTGGAATCGAGCTTTGTTGTTTCTACTTCTGTCACTGATTATGATGGAAAAGGCAGCACCCCTTGACTGGAGAGTGGGAGGGGCCGTCTAGAAAAGCTGAAGGCCCTCATCAAAGGCACCTTTTATCCCGTGAATGGGAGCCTTGTGCTCCCGAAATGTTCTGGGCGGAGCCGGGGGTGAGCTCATCGCAGCACCTGGTTAGTCAGGAGAGCCGGGATCTGCGGGATGGCCGGGGCTGGGAGAGTCCGGGCCACGCTCTTGGGAAAGGTCAAAACCAGCAGGAGCCTGGACCCATGCCCAGCTCCCATGGAATGCTTAAATGGGGGAGATGAAAGAGAGAAAGAGCGGAGTTCAAAGCAAGGAGGCCGTGCAGGTAATAAACCACTGGCCTCTCCTGGCCCTTTCATGGGGGAAGATTTATTCCCACCAGGAATATCCATCCCTGAAAATAATTTCCATTAAGCAGAGCCCCAGCTTTGCATCAATTTGTGGGTCTCAAAGCTCTTGGCCACATAGAAGAGACAATTTAATGTCTGTTTTCCAGTTGCTGGATTAATGTTTGGCCCAGAGGAATCAGAAGTTTGGGTTGGAAGGGACCTTAAAGATCATGTCCTTCCAATTCCCATATTAGGAAGAAAATTTGGGATTCAAAAGTTTAAAATAGTTAAAGGTGGGAAGAACAAATTCCTAGGGAGCAGGGCAGGAGCCTGGAGGTGTTTTGTAGGTGTAGATGCAAGAGGATGGTCCCTAGCCAGCAACGTGTGTGATATCATTGAGCTTCACCCCAGAATCCACTGATCCCAAAGAAATATTTGCCACTTTGCCAGACACAAGCAGAGCTCTAAACTGCATCTCTGATGTGACCATTGACTGCCCAAGGATTTCACGTGCCTGATTTCCTTTCCCAGGGCAGTCAATGCTGCTTTGGGGCTGGAAGGAACTTTTCCTGTTGGGAAAGGTGGCACAGAGTGGCAGGCACGTGATCTCCTGGGAAAGGAGATCAGAGGGTTCAGGCAGGATGCATGTGCCCTTGTTGGGAGCTGAGATGAGCACCTCACTCCCACATCTCATTTTTCTGCTTCTACACTGACAATTTAAGCTCCTCATTTATTCACATCCATTCCCAACAGATCCCTCATGGCCATGGGAGCAGGCACAAATACTGGATGGATGTTTTCCTGAAGTGCAAAGAGTGGAGGAGAGAGAGAACTCCTGCTCTCAAGAGCCCAAAGAGTTGCTGAGCTGAAACTTGGGCCCAGGATCCTGATGACTTTCCATGGGGTGGGAGGCAACTCCTCACTTTCCAAATGCTCAGACTATCCAATGCATTGAACAAATTCTGATTTAGTTTTAAACTAAAGGAGAGAGATTTAAATGGGACATTGGGAAGAAATTCCTCCCTCTGAGGGTGGAGAGGCCCTGGAATGGGTTTCCCAGGGGAGCTGTGGCTGCCCCTGGATCCCTGAAGTGTCCAAGGCCAGGTTGGATGGGGCTTAGAGCAGCCTGGGAGACTGGGAGGTGTCTCTGCCCATGGCAGGGGTGGGGTGGGATGAGCTTTGAGGTCCCTTCAACCCAAATCATTCTGGGATCTTGTGATTTCATGGATGCTGCTGGCTGGGGTGGCTCCATACTGGGCTTCTCAGCTGACAAGCACTGAGATGCAGCTCCAAGTAATTCAAGCAAAACACAGAGCTCCAGGGAGAGCTTGGAGCCACTTCCACTGCCCACAGGGGCTCCAGAAGAGCTGGAGAAGGACTTGGGACAAGGGACAGGGGGACAGGACACAGGGAATGGCTTCCCACTGCTAGAGGGAGGGATAGATGGGATATTGGGAAGGAATTCCTCCCTGTGAGGGTGGGGAGGCTCTGGAATGGTTTTCCCTGGAAGCTGTGGCTGCCCCATCCTTGTTACTGTCCAAGGCCAGGTTGGATGGGGCTTGGAGCAGCCTGGGATAGTGGGAGGTGTCCCTGCCCACGGCAGGGGATGGGATGAGATGATTTTTCATGTCCCTTCCCATCCAAACCTTTCCATGATTCTGAGGTCATGTTTTTTGGGCTTTCTTGGGCCTTTTCACTGACGCAGGAAGAACAGAGTGAAGTAAAACTGGACAGATCTTGCTGTGGGTGTTGCCTATCTGACCTTGAAGTCCTCCACCATGTCCTGCATGGCCTTGAGCTCAGAGCTGAGCTGCAGCCTCTTCCCCCCCAAAGCCTTCAGCTGCTGCCTCATACTGCTGATGTACCACTCAAACATGGGCTCCAGATTATTCTACACAATTTTCTGGCCTTTCAAGAGGCTCCATTTGGCCTCCAGAACTTTTTTCTGTTGCTCCAGGAACTGCACCTGAAAGCCATCAGAACAATATAAATAATTCAGGATCCTCAACTCAAAACTTGCCTTGCTTTTCATGAAATGGAAGTTTAATATGACGGGGCTTGTAAACGTTTTCTGTAATTTAAAGCATGATTAGATGGGCTTGTCACCAAAAGATCATTGGTGAGAAGATTTGGGAGCCAGGAGAAATACTCAGCTGCAAGGAAACCTGGAGAAATAACTTGCTCCGTGCTCGGGTTGTCAAAAAGATCTGTATGGACAGTCTGCATATGGAACAAAGTCCTGCACAAAATTCTTAACTCTGCTTTAATGATTTAGAATTAAATTTCTAACGTTGAGAACTTCCTGACTCCATCTCCAGGTAATGCCAGAGCTGGAGGAGGACGTGCCTCACCTTGTTGATGAAGGAGGCAAATTAGTTGTTGAAGGATTTAATTTGGTCCTTTTCCTCCTGCTGCACCAGCTGCATGTTGGGGTCAATCTTGGTTCAGGGGCACCAAGAAGCACTGGTTGACCATTGTAGCCACATTTCTCTTCACAGAGAAAAGCAAGGCACAATTCTTCCCAAGAATATTTCTGGGTTTCACATCCTCTGAACCTCAGAGAAAGGAAAAACAATTCTTATGATTTGCTGTGCCTGTGTTTGTGCAAAAGTAGAATGCAATATGGAGATTGCTTACCCAAAGTGATGGTGTTTTGTTTCCTTGGCCACTCAGGGCCAAGTCTGTGTGTGTGCCAGGACTGTTGGATGACAGTCACGAAATTCAGTGCCGTGTGTGCAGCTGGGTGCAGAGTTAAGTGCTTGGCAGATTCAGTTTCAGATGTATAGAATAATATAGGATAATAAAGTAATTAATTAGACCTCAGCTAAGAGGGAGTCCTCCTCATCATTCCTCCTTCGTCGGGGGGTCCCAACTCAGCTGTAGACCATGACCTTCTGGATCCCTCCAGGGCCACATCCAAGCCCTGCTCTGTAGAAGATTTTGTTCAGACATGGCTTATAGAAAAAGGCCATGATCATATACAGCTAGTTAAGCAGTGAAGAAGCAGCTGTGAGAACCAAGTTCTCAGCCTTTTCCCTTGTAAGAAAAATAATAACACTGTGTCCTTAGTTTAATGATAAGAAGCACAGTAGAGAAAGCATAGAGTCCTTGAAACTAATCATAACAAGCAACAGCAGAGTGTGAGAAACAAGTGTTGTTTTCAATAAAGATGCCACAGGCATGAGCAACCTAAAGAAGAGTTAACATGTAGCTTGTAACCAATGATGAAAGTGATTTTGAAATATGCATGAACTTCATTAACACTACTATAAAAATGTGTAAGTTAGATCAATAAAGCGAGACCATGGCTTTGGTATCTGGCGCCCAGTCACCCCCACCAGCTCTAATGCCACAGGCTGGCAGAGACAGCTCATAAAACTTTCTAACCCATATTTTCTAAGCTGTTTCTCAAAGAGGAGATCACTGGTGGGGCAAAAAAAAAAAAAAAAAAAAATCCATTTCCATCTGCAAGTTGCCTTTGGGCTTGGTTTTAGCTCAGTTAAAATGGCACCTGTTTAGTTTAAAGCTGATGAGACTGAAGTTGCCGCAAGAGGGAATCCAGAGATTGGGAAAATGCCAGTTTGATGTGCTTTGATAAAGAAAAATCCTGACTCTGCCCCCAGATTTCCAGCCACTGTGGGGTAGTGACAACCTGTGCTGATCCAGGCAAGAAGTTCCTGTCTTGGTCTGCACTCCTGAGCTTTCCAGGCAGAACTTCACCTGCACTGAGGTGCTACTGGTAAAGGTAGGGATTTCAGAGACACCCAGTGCCTCTCTGGGACCCCAGAATTCTGAAATGAGAATTCTGAAAGTCCAGGGTCCCCTGAGAGAAAACAGCCTGAGGTGTGAAAGTCCTGTTCATCAGATGAGTCACAGAATGTCCTGGGCTGGAAGGCACCCACAGGGACCATCAAATCCAACCCCTGGCCCTGCACAGAGACCCCAAAATCCCACCCTATCCCAAAGGGCATTGTCTAAATGCTTCTGGAGCTCTTGCAGCCTTAGAGCTGTGACCATTTATAGTGGTTTTGGTTCACCAATTTGAGATTTCCTGGTCAATGCACCAATTAATATGGTGGGTCTAGCATTGGCCAGTGGACCCACTAGAATATACTCACTCATTTCCTGCTGCAAGATAGATTAGGAGGAAGGCAAAGAATCAGAATAAAATCTTCAGAACACTTCTCCTCCCCCCTACAACTTTTTCTTTCCTACTAACAATGTACAGAAACAATTTAATCAGTTTATGACTTCTAGAACAGGATTTATCACTTCTAGAACAGTCTTTCTTCAGTTCACTTAGGGAGAGAAGTTCCTCTTGTTAATGCTGTGGAGACTTCTCCACAAGGAAACAGTTCTCTCATGGCTTTTAATTTGCACAAATAGCAGCCCTCTGGGAATCTGCAATCGTGAAGTCTCTCCCATCTTTCACAGCTTTCCCACTCTGTGTTTATGGGTCATTTCAACTTATGGGGTGCTATTTTAAGGATGAGCTGTTCAAGAGCAAAGGTTCTCTTTATCTATCTCTGAGATCATCTTCATCACTGAGAACAGAGGTCTTCTTCTTTCCATGGGGCAGAGGGTCTTCATCACTCTTCCTCTCTCTCTGTTTAGACTTATGGAATCACAGCTACTTCAACATCTGCTTACTTTAGCATGGAGGCCTTTGTTCATATCTACAAATTGAACACTTTATCTCATCATACTTTTTCAATGAGTTACAGGGGAAAAGAGTCTGATGTATCAATTACATCTTTCTCCATAGCTTTACAAAAGGATTTCAGCCCCAAGATCGAGGCATCTCCTCATCCCTCCCATGGGGCTTACTCTTTCTTCACTGACCTTAGTGCCTTCATGTTGTTCCTCTACGTGCTCTCACTCTGTTCTTTTCTCTCACCCAAGGGAGGATTGATGTCTGTAGGTCCCATCTGTGTACTGAAAGAGTTAATATGTCACCCAGGCCTGCAGATGGCTGTGTGATTTCTGCTGGATAGTGGTGGAGCTGTTTACGGTAGAGGATTTCTTTGGTGGCCATGCTGGGGAGAGGGCCAGGACCTCAGCAACCAGGCCAGAACACTGCAGCAGCATGGCTGGGGGCTGAGGGCTTCTCCTCCCCATGCCCAGGGGTTGCAGATGAACCCCAGTGGTGGTAGAATCTTGGCTGAGCTGGCCTGGCCCAGGGCTGCTCCTGGGGCCCAGGGAACCCGGCTCAGGCTGGGCTGGTGGCAGGGCAGGGCTTAGTAGCAGCCAAATGTTAGGAACCATAGCCATAACCTGACCTGGCCTCCCCTCCCCTGCCCGGTGGTTGCAGGTGAACCCCAACTATGGTAGAATCTTGGCCGAGCCAGCCCGGCCCAGCACTGCTCCTGGGGCTCAGTGGACCCCAGCTCAGCCTGGGCTGGCAGTAAGGCAGGGCTTAGTAGCACCAGATGTTAGGAACCCCAGCCATGGCCCGGCCTCAGTCCTGCGGCCTCCCCTCCCCTGCCCAGTGGCTGCAGGTGAACCCCAACAGTGGTAGAATCTTGGCTGAGCTGGCCTGGCCCAGGACTGCTCCTGGGGCCTGGCAGACCCAGCTCAGGTTGGGCTGGTGGCAGGGCAGGGCTTAGTAGCAGCCAAATGTCAGCAACCATAGCCATGGCCTGGCCCGGCCTCGGCCCCGCAGCCTCCCCTCCCCTGCCCGGTGGTTGCAGGTGAACCTCAATGGCAGCAGAATCTTGGCCAAGCTGGCCCGGCCCAGGGCTGCTCCTGGAGCCTGGCGGACCCAGCTCAGCCTGGGCTGGCAGCAAGGCAGGGCTCACCAGTGGAAGATGTTCGCAACCACAGCAATGGCCCAGCCTTGCCCTGCGGCCTCCCCTCCCTGCCCGGCCCCGTGGGCTCCCCAGGAAGGGGTCCTGCCCCATGGCAGAGCCTGCTCAGCCCAGCCCGGTCGAGACAAGGGTCTGGGTTGGCCTTGTTGCCTGTTCTCAGGCTGGAAGAGAAAAGAGAATTCCCAGGATTTTTCATTTTCAACATGTGTTTTTACAGAGGTGTGGTCAGCTTTCTAGTGGTTTAACAAAGTGTCAATATTGATTGGCACTTTGTTTCATTGATTTTATCAGGCACAGAGGCAGCTCTCAGCAGCTCTTCTCAAAAAACCTCACTTCTATAGTAGTTCCAATGATAAAACCGGCACACCATTCCTTGGGGAGCCTGTTCAGTGCCCCACCACCGTCTGGGGATGAACCTTTCCTGATATCCAACCTAAACCTCCACTGGCAGAGCTCCAGCCATTCCCTGGGTCCTGTCTCTAGTCCCCAGAGCAGAGATCGGAGCTGTCCCTGGGGATGAAGCTGCAGCCCCCAAGGAGTCTCACCTCAGTCTCCTCTTTTCCAAGGTGGACAAGCCAACCCTCAGCTGCTCCTTGTGTGGCCCCTGCAGACCCTTCCCCATCCATGTAGCTCTGGATGGAGCTTTGATGCTGGACAGTGCTTCAATAACAAACCAAACTCCAGCTCTGCTGCTGCCAGTGGGATGTGGACTGGAGAGCCTGGAGAAAGATGGGCAGGTACTGAAGAGGACAAGCCACTTCCTTTCCAGTGCCTTGAGGGTCTTTCACTGTCTCACAAACTCCTCTGGGGATATTATTCCTCCCAAAGAGGATTACTTTGGGGGTTTAATGGGTGTTTTCCATTTCTAATTATGGTAATGTCAGTGGAGGTGTTTTATCAGTCCCTGCAGATGTGTGTGCAGATTAGATGAGCTGCAGCACTCATCTTCTTGGGAAAACCAGATTTATATCCCTCCATGAGTCATCCCATTCGATTACAGAGGTTTGGGCACAACTACTGTGGCATAAAAGGCTGAGATGTCATAATGTAGGAATTAAGACAGAAGAACTTTCTCTTGTGCCAAGTAGGAAGGGTACATATCTTCCCATCCTCATGGAAATACAGCATCCAAATGTTTTATTCCTGTTGGATATGAGGTCCATGGACTTGGAGAGGAAGGAGATGTCTCAACTTCCGTGTGCCTTTTTTACCTTCAAAGCAGCAAAGTTACTGTGCTGCACCAGCCACCCTTTGCCACAAGGTAAGAGAAAAGAATTGGAATTGAAAAGAGGATGCGACATAGTTAATTCCACATGCCTTTTATTAGACAAACACTGGGAAATGAGGAATGTTGAGGGTCACAGGACAAACAGGAGCACAGCATCTTTTATATAACTAATGACACATGGGTTTGATTTCTAAATCTTTTGAAGGAGCTGGATGAGGATTGGACCCAGGAGAAGCCTCAGTGCTGGTGGCCTCGGGGCCTGGAGTCAGTTCCTCAGTAACATCCTCTGGTGGAAGAGCCGGTGGAGATGGACTTGAAGCTGGAGCTGCCGCCTCCGACCATGCAAGAGCCACCTGTGCCGTATCCACCTCCAGAGATGGAGCCCATTCCCATTCCACCACAGACCACACCTCCGAGCCCACCACTGGAGCTCAGGTAGTTCGTGGTTCCATATCCCGTTCCTGAAGAGCTTCTGGTCACAGCTGCCAGGGGAAAACACCATCATGAGAGGAATCCACAGGCAGCGGATGAGTGGGATAGGCTCTAGCCTATCACTATAGCAGGGGTGGGAGGTAGATCTAGAAAGTGCCAAATGTCTCTAAAAGTTACTTACAGATGTTCACTGAGGCAGCACCTTCCCCAGAGAGCCTGTCAGGGAGCAAAAGAGAGACAGTAAGACTTCAAAGGGAACCCGTGAGCAGTACCTGCTCACAAAGGCAGGAAAATTTCCTTTGAATATTATTGAAAGGTGGGAAGTTTGTATGAAAGGCTGCTGTTCCCAAACAGCTCCTCTTCACAGGCACTCACTGGTCTTTAAACAGCTTTCAGGTCTGAATGTGGATCTAAACCTGACCAGGGTCTTTAACTCCATTGCACCTCTGAAAACTGGGATATAAAATCTCACCCACCTGCACTCCTCGCCCTCCAGCAGCTTCTTATAAGTCACAATCTCAATGTCCAGGGCCAGCTTGACATTCATGAGCTCCTGGTATTCCCGGAGCTGCCGGGCCAGGTCAGCCTTGGCTTTCTGCAGGGCTGTCTCCAAGTCTTCCAGTTTTTCCCTGGCATCCTTGAGGGCCATCTCCCCACGATGCTCTGCATCAGAGAGGGACGTCTGCAATCCAGCGACCTGCAGGGGAAAATCCAGATTTTCATTCTTATCAAGAGCATAATCCAGCTCTTTGTATCCTGAGGTCCCAATCCCACATCTGATGTTTGGTTTAACATCAATAGGCGTGATCTTAACCATCACTGATCCATGAGTTGAATTCAATTCATTGAACTGATCCATGTTCTGAGTCAGGTCACAATCTGGATTTACCTCTACAACTCTCAGAATCCGCTTGTGGTGATTGATACTACACTGAGTAACTCTCGGTGATGTCACTGCTCTCATATAAATCCAGTCACGTTCATTCCTGATCCAGCAAAACTCCCTTGCTTGATTTTATTTTTATTCCCTGGGCAACTCAGAGATGATGTCACAGCCAGGGTTATGTTTGATGCACTTTACCTGTTTTTTCACCCCGTCAATCTCAGATCGGACCCGCTGAATGTGGCGGTTGAGCTCTGAGATCTCCTGTTTGGTGTTCCTGAGGTCGTCCCCATGCCTGCCAGCCGTGGCCTGCAGCTCCTCGTACTGTCACAGAGAGGGACAACCAGTCAAAGGAAAATAAGCTGGATTTAGAGCCCAGCAGTGTAGGTTTGGGGCTGTTTGCGTGTTCAAAAATGTGTGTGTGCTCCCAATCCCAAATTAACACTTCTGAATTTCATAGGGTTATTAAATCTGAAGACATTCTGTGTTTCAAAATCACAGTGGGACCCACCTCCCATGGGGAATTTGGGGATGGGAGGATGGTTTTCCCTTTGCAGAAGCTTCCTGAGGTGCTTACCCTGGACTGGTACCAGGACTGGGCCTCGGCGCGGCTCCGGTTGGCGATGTCCTCGTACTGCGCCTTCACCTCGGCGATGATGCTGTCCATGTCAAGGCTCCGGTTGTTGTCCATGGTCAGGATAACAGAGGTGTCAGAGATGTGGCTCTGTATCTGGGACAGCTCCTGCAAGAGCAGCAAGTACTCCTGAGAGTCGCAACACAAATGTTGCTTGGAGGATGGAAACCCCAGGGTGAGAGGGGAGAGCTGGTTGAACAAAAGGATTTTTCCAAGACAGCTTCATGCAGAAATGTGAAATGGAAAAACCATTGAATTATTTAGCGCAACAGAGGGGAAAATAATCAGCCCTGAGGCTCTGGAATGGGAAAGGAAGGCAAGGAGAAGGGTATAAGCTCTGGTGCTCACAGTTTCATAGAGGGCTCTGAGGAAGTCGATCTCCTCTGTGAGCGAATCCGCCCTGGCCTGCAGCTCTGCCTTGTCCAGGTAGGCAGCGTCCACCTCCTAGGAGAGGAAGCACATCATCAGAATGAGGCGAGTTTCAGAGAAGCAGAGGAAAAGCTGGAGAAGGGGTTTCTTGCAGGGCTGGGAGGCCACGTGGGCAGGCACCCACCTTCTTCAGGGTCACAAACTCGATCTCGACATCCGTGCGCTTGTTGACCTCATCTTCGTATCTGTGGAATGGAGGTGGAGGGGTGGTCTAGGCTTGTTTTAAAATTATTTCATGTTTTCAGGACCAGTCTCTATTTTTTTTTGTATGTACAGCTCTGCACCTTGGTCTTTTTGCCCTGTAATTTTCTGCCTGTTACTTTTCAGCCATATCTTGTATTAAACTCGGGCTTTTCTCAGAGGATTAAGTCAGCAAAAAGGATTTTTTCCCTCGTTTTCTGCATCTGTTGCAGCCCACCCAGGCCCAGGCAGACCATGAACAGACTCACTTGTTCTTGAAGTCCTCAGCAATGGTCTGCATCTTGCTCAGCTCCCCTCTCAGGTTCTCCTTGTCTGTCGTTAGGCTGTTCAGGTGCCTCCTGAGGTTGTTCAGGTAGGTCTCAAAGAGGGGCTCAATGTTCTGTCTCACTGTTTTGTGCCCCTGTTCTTGCAGAAGGGCCCACTTGGTCTCCAGGACCTTGTTTTGTTGTTCAAGGAATCGGACCTGGAGAGAGAAGGGTGGTTTAGGATGGTTTTCCTTGGAGATGTGAGGCACATCCTGCAAGGATTTACTGGCTGGAAGGTGGGAGGTCTCAGCCCTTCAGGAACAGTTGACAAATTAAACACTCCTGCTCTCTTTCCCAACTCTGCTTCCTTACATTCAGTACCACCACTTTGTCCCTGTTTTCTGGCCTCACTGCAGCATTCCTGAAACAAGTAAATGGTCTCAAAGCTGGAAACCCTCAGGATTTGTTCCCAGGCTGCTGGGATTTTAGAATGCTAGCAGTACAGGAGCAGCAAAATTGTGGCTAAAGATATAATTCACCCTTGTTTGTGCTTCCCCACCAAAGAATCACCACAGCATAACCAGGAATCTCAGGTCTCACCTTGTCGATGAAGGAGGCAAATTTATTGTTGAGGGTTTGAATCTGATCCTTCTCATTCTTGCGGATACTCTGGATGTGGGGGTCGATCTGCAGGTTGAGCGGCTTCAGGAGGCTCTGGTTGACTGACACTTCATGGATGCCCCCAACTGGGCCAGCAGGGAATCCAGGGCCACCACCATACCCAAAAGGACCAGCACCTGCCCCACCAAACCCAAAAGGACCAGCACCTGCCCCACCAAACCCATAGGAGATCCCAGCGCCGGCACCAAAACCTGCGGCTCCATAACCTGCGGCTCCGTAGGAGGCACCACCTCTTCCAGCTATGGAGATCCTCTGGCATTCACCAGGGTTGTAGAGGCTCCTGCTTCCAAAGCCCCCAGTGAACCTTCCATAGGCAGAGGAGGCCCCACAGCTCCCGGCTTGGAGTGCAGGGCGCAGGCAGAGGCTGGAGCTGCTGGCATTTGGGATGAAGGCAGAAGCAGCACTGAAGTTCCTTCTGGCCTGGCTCCTCACGGTGCACTGGCGGGACATGGCTGCCAGGAGTGATCCGAGGAATAAAGGAATGAGAGGAAGTGGCTGGAGGTGAAGCTGTTCTCCCCCAGCCTGGGACTGGCCCTTTATACCCTCCTGAGATGGGGATGGCTCCAGTGTGGTGCTTATCCCGCTGATTAACCGGGCCTGGCACACCCACAGTGAGTTCACCATGAGCATCTATGGAGCTTTCAAAAAAGGGCAGAGGTTGCATTTTTTTTGTGTTGAAATATCTGAGAAAATCTCAATAGTGGCTTCTCAGCTCCTGTTTGCAGCCACCCCTTTCCCACTCCCTCCTTCTATGGCTGCAGGAGATGGTTCCTTGTTGGGCAAATGCTTGCTCATCTCCAGTCCATGGATGAATCAACTCAGGTTGTGTAAGGTTAATTTGTTTGATTTTGGAACACTGGTTCCTGGTGGAGGGTCTAAGCTCTGAGAAGTCTCTGATCATGGGCTGAGCAAACTCCAGAGGGGCAACAGCACCTCAGTTCCCAACCTGATGGGAACTGTTCTCTTGTTCTCGTGCCTAAACAAGAATTCTTTAAAGCACAACTGGTACGGGAGAGGGAAAGAGGTGATGGAGGGAGGGCCAGGAGGGTGATGGGGGAGTCTTGGAGAACCCACCACCAAGAAACAGCTGGGGAATGGGAAGGATGTGGAGGGAATTTTATGAACGGTGTTCTCAGACCTTTTCTTTCTGTGAAAACTGTCCACGTTCCACAGAATCATCAGGGTTGGAAGAGACCTTCAGGAGGACCCAGTCCAGCTGCCAGCCCAGCACTACCATGATCACCCTAAACCATGTGCCCAAATGTGCCAAATCACCCTGATTTGGACTGACAATAGATGGTGACATATCAGAACCTGCTCCAAAGGGAGTTTCCATCATCTGTGATGCCGCAAACCCTGACTCGGCAATTTCTCAGGGTTTCACCTGTGCAGATTTTTGATCTGTTTCCTGACTCATGGGACAACCTTGTCTCTACATGGAGCTACCAGGCTGCCCTCCCCACGCCTGTTGTTTTCCCCCTCTTACTCACCAGGAAACTCAGTGTTTAGGACATTGCTCACAGAGGCCTCTCTTCACTCCTACCCCCTGTGCCTTCCAGGAAAAGCCAAACAGGACATTTCCCTGGTGAAGGACATGGCGTCTCGGCTCTGGAACACAGGGGATTGTCCTCGAGCAGGCGAGATGCTCCCAAGAATCTGCAGCCTTGTCTGGAGGATATTGCTCCTTCCCTGGTGCCTTGTCTGGGTGCCCAGGGGTGGGCATGCTTTTCCCAGCCCCTGCAGCCCCTGGGGTTTGTCAGGGACTCAGCTGAGCACCCACTCCTTGGAGGAGGTGGCAGCCCTCCCACAGAGCATTTCTGGGAATCCACTGTGGATGTGACAGCCTGGTCAGAGAGCGAGAAAACTAAATAAGTTTCCCAGAATCAGCCAGAAAGACTTCAGGAAGTTGAAAATAAACACATGATAACTTTTTTATTATAAATAATCTGCAGGTTATTTTCCTACTCTCTGTTTTCTTGTTTTTCTCAAAGATTATTTATAAGAAGGGCATCTTGTTAATTAACCAACCAAGTGAAATATATTAATTAAATAATCAATCAAGTCCACCTAAATCAAAACTTCTTAAAAAAAGCAGTCCAAAATAAACCACACATTATACCAATCAGCCTTCTGGTGAGCCTGTGTCATTTCTTACTCAACAGTGACAATCCATTGCTTTCCCCAGCCATCTCCAGGCACAGGGATGTGCCACAGGTGTTGGCAGGTGCATCTTTCAGGAGCTTGTCCTGGCACATGTGGCAGCTGAACAAAAGAGTCAATGTGACCAGAAGGTCTCAGGAGGGAAATGGGCAGTTTCCCATCATCTCTTTTTGCCTCTCAGCCAAGCTTTTTTTTTTTATTATTTCTATTTTTCTCTCTGTTCTTGTAACATTTGCATTACACACCCTGGAATAACAATAACTGTCTTGGGAGTGTTTCAGCTCCTGTGTGTTACAACAAGCAGCCGCTTTTAAGAGAGAGGAGCTCCTGTGACTGAGCCTTAGGCTGTCCTAAAGAACTCTGTAAAATCCTTATGGGCACCAACCTGCAATCAGCTCCCTCCACACACTGCAAATCCAGGCCCCTGAGTGCCAGCACCATCCATGTCATTATGACTAAGGCTTTAATCTGGGCTGGGCTGGAATTACTGGGGATCATCTTCTCCTGCTGGAATACCAGCCCCAGGTCATGGCTGCAATCTGATGGGATGCAGCAGATGACAGCCTGGAGACCAGGGCCCTGCTCTTCAGCAAGGACAGCTGTAGGTTGGTTGAGTATCCAGAAGTGTGATGCCCTGGAAGAACAAATATTCTGGCCCTGGCATTTCCTGGGCTGGAGGACAGGCTTTGTACTCTCTGTGCTGTGACCCAGGTGTGGATGCAGTGGGCAGCACCTTCTGATGTCCCTGGTGGACGTGGGACCAAGTGTTGGTGTCACAGGTGATGAAAACTCTCTCCTGGGCCAGATTCTGATATTTCCTGGTCAGGTTGATTTGGCACATTTGGGTTTAGGGTGGTCATGGTAGTGGCTGGGCTGGGCCCTCCTGAAGGACCTTCAACCTCTTCCAACCTTGATGATTCTGTGGAACGTGGACAGTTTTCACAGAAAGTAAAGGTCTGGGAAATTCCCTCCACATCCTTCCCATTCCCCAGCTGTTTCTTGGTGGTGGGTTCTCCAAGACTCCTGCTAATGCCTCATGTAGTGACCCCTCACAACATGAGGGGCTGGAGCGTGTCCAGAGATGGGAATGGAGCTGGGGCTGGAGCACCAGGGAAGGGTTTGGAGAGCTCCTGAGGGAGCTGCAGTGGCTCAGCCTGGAGAAAAGGAGGCTCGGGGGGACCTTCTGGCTCTGCACAACTCCCTGACAGGAGGGGGCAGCCAGGGCAGAGCCAGGCTCTGCTCCAAGGGGACAACAGGACAAGAGGAAGCCGCCTCAGACTGTGCCAGGGGAGGTTTAGGTTGGACTTCAGGGGGAATTTCTCCATGGGCATTGGCAGGGGCTGCCCAGGGAGGTTTGGAGTCCCCATCCTGCAGGTGTCCAAGGAAGGACTGGATGTGGCACTTGGTGCTCTGGGCTGGGTTACAAGGTGGGGATTGCACAGGTTGGATTCCATGACCTGGGAGGGCTTTTCCAACCTCAGGGATTCTGGGATTGTGCAGTCCCATATCCTCGTGGTTGGAGAGGGTGTGTTTGGGCAGAGAAGGAAAGCCATTGGCTGACCTGGCCCAGGCTGATGTTCTGAGGGAGGGAGGATATTGCTCCTTCCCTGGAGGCTGCTGAGAGAGGTGGTGGAGCACCTCTCTCAGCACATCTGCAACATTTCAGGAAGGAGATTTCCTCAGGGATACACACGCAGAGCACAGGGCATCCTAGAAAATTATGGGAAAATACTGGTCCTGAATCAGTCTGTCATTCCAGCACTGCCAGTTCCCTTCTATTTCCCCAAATCCATGAGTATTTTCTTAGGAGGGCCCTCTACTCATTACTTGAACCTATTAAAACCCAGGGAGTGAGGGCTGGCATGTTTTTTTCCAGTCACAAATGTTAATTCAAGTGACCTTCCAGCAGTGAGATCTGTCACTGCAGATGTTTCTCTGCTTTTACTTCTCCATTAATTTCTCCCAATTAGTCAGAACCACATCTGAAAGCCCTACACCTCCTCTGTTTTTTTCTTCCACCTTCTCAAAACAAGACCTTGTCTCCAACATATCCTAAGAACCTGAAGAAACACTGGATCTTGAAGGCTTTCCCTTTTCAACAGTGAAATAAATCCCTTTCTTGGGTTCTTTAATAGCTACTGGATTAGTGATATTTAATTCAGCGTAGGGCCATTTTTGGTTCATAATTCTTGCTGACCAGAGTGTGGGCCTGATCCTGCCCGTCTGTGTGGTTAGAGAGGAAGGAACATCAGCACCAGGACCCTGAGCCAGGGAGGGCTCTCAGCCTGCTCAGGCAGATGTTGGCGCTGCTGGCTCCAAGGTGTGGGTGACACCAGGGGTTTGGGATGGATGATTCACCTGAACAGGCCAGGGGGTTGCTCTGGCTCCCCTGGGAGTTAATTCCCTCTTGTTTGAGGCTTGTGCAAGTACATCACACACCTGGCACTGGGATCCCGCCCCCAGGATCCAGGCTCTTGGATGCTCGATGGGCTGGGAGCTGGAAGTCAATGAAGCTCAGACCTTTTCCCCTGTGCCTGACTCCTGCCTTGGCGTGTCCTGGTGTTTGGCTTCCAGGTGTTTTCCTTGCACAGTGGGGAGGGAATGTCGAAATCAGCACCAAACCTCCCTCTGAGGTTCTGCTGGGCTGGGGTGTTCTGGCTGCTGACAGTGAAATTCAGTAAATCTGAGTGAGGAGCAAAAATCTGAGCCTTTAACTGGTCAGGGCCTGAGGGAAAGTTCTTGTTAGCTGTGTTTGCATGTGCTCTTGCACCTCTTTAATTAAAAGGACTACAAAATAGAATAAATTACATGTGCACTTTTATTAGACAAACTCCAGAAAGTGAAGAGAGACAAACAGTCATGGGACACATTTTATATACAAAATCCGGCCAAAAAATTGCTGAGCTGGAGTAAGCGAGCTGCAAATTTAACCCAGTGAGACTCAGGTTCAGGGCTGAGCCCAACAGGATGTGTGCAAGACAACACAGCTGAGAGAGAGTTCCTAAAGTAAGGCTCCTGTGGGACAGGACTTGGGGTGCAGGTGGCCCTGGTAGTGCTCACCCCGCCACGCTCCAGTAAAGGACCAGTTTTGGTGTTTTATGGTGCGTGGTGGTGACTGGAGGGAGAATTTTAGCTCCTGTAACTTCTTCTGGTGGAGGAGCTGGAGACAAACTTCATGCTGGAGCTGCTGCCAGCTCCGAGGGTGGTGCTGCTCACCCCGGGAACGCCCCCACAGTTGAAGCTGTTCCCCAAATTGCAGATCCCCCCTCCCATGCTCAGGTTGCTCCCTCCTCCGTATCCCGTTCCCACTGTTGTTCTGGTGACGGCTGCAAAGAGGAGAAGGAAATGTTTCAGTATCTCCAGGCATTGGCTTCTTGGTGTAGAGACATAGGAACATTTAAATAAGGTAATTCTTATATTTTAGAGACTTACAGATATTCACTGGGACCCCATCTCCAGCCAGCCTGTTCAGGGATGGAACACAAGGAAGAGGATTAGAAGTCTGTTGATATTGGGGGGGGAGACAATAAGATACATTTCCCAGAGGCCTTTGGGGTTGAAAAATAAAATCACAGCATAATTCATGGATTTTTGTTATTTCCACTATCTGGGAAAATCCCCCCACTTTGTGCCCCCTGTTTAGCATTCCAGAAATGCTGAACTTCTCCTGTGCCATCCCCAGCCCCAGGGCTGGATGTTCCCCACCCACCTGCACTCCTCTCCCTCCAGCAGCTTCCTGTAGGTCGCAATCTCAATGTCCAGGGCCAGCTTGACGTTCATGAGCTCCTGGTACTCCCGGAGCTGCCGGGCCAGGTCAGCCTTGGCCTGTTGCAGAGCATCCTCCAGCTCGGCCAGCTTGGCCCTGGCGTCCTTGAGGGTCAGCTCCCCACGCTCCTCAGCATCGGCGATGGCAGCTTTCAGGTTTGCACACTATGGAACGCAAAGCTCTGATCAAAGTCCCCACCCCAGACCCAGGTTCTTCTTTACCTCCCCTGCAATCACAAGGTTTTATCCCAGCACCATCAGCTCCACCAATTTTAGTGACGGTTTTCTTTTTGAATGAAAAAGGGTCAAACTGAGCAGAACTGCTCAGGTTGCTCCAACCTTTTCCTTCCTCTCCCTTGCACGTCCAGAGGTAAATTGGTTAAAAGTGGGGTTTGCTGCCCTTTACCTGTTTTTTCACGCTGTCAATCTCGGATCGGAGCCTCTGGACGTGGCGGTTGAGCTCCGAGATCTCCTGCTTGGTGTTCCTGAGGTCGTCCCCATGCCTGCCAGCCGTGGCCTGCAGCTCCTCGTACTGTCACAGAGAGGAGCAACCAATCAAAGGAAAATCCACCATTTTTGGGGTTCTGAGAGTCCCTCCTCCAGCCCAGATCAACAGCTGGGAAGGTTTTCTTGGAAGAGTTGGTCTTTATCTGTTCCAGACAGGATATGAAGATAAGAGCATGGAAACCCCAGATCCTTCACCTTGGTCTGGTACCAGGACTCGGCCTCGGCGCGGCTCCGGTTGGCGATGTCCTCGTACTGCGCCTTCACCTCAGAGATGATGCTGTCCAGGTCCAGGTTCCGGTTGTTGTCCATGGTGAGAACCACAGAGGTGTCAGAGATCTGGGTCTGCATCTGGGACAGCTCCTGCAAAGAGCACAGGGAATGAGGTAATCCCCTTGGGAGATGCCTTTTCACCCTTCCAGGTGAGCTGCAGACCTGGGAGAGGCTGTTACAGATCGTTATCTGAACAGCTCAGGTGTTGGCACAACTCAACAGAGGGGAAGGATTTAGCATCTCCCGGAGGGAGAGAAGTCTTCACTGAGGGCTGGGATGTTTTGGAGCTGGTTGTACTCACTGCTTCGTAAAGTGCTCTCAGGAAATTAATTTCTTCACTCAGCGCATCTGCCCTGGCTTGGAGTTCCACCTTGTTCATGTAGGAAGCATCTACATCCTGGGGGATGAGAGATTCTTGGGTGGTTTACACCCCTATCAGTAAATCAGGAGCATGCATTGTGATAACAGTCCAGGGGAGAAACCATAATAAAAATAAACGGGTTGGAATTGTAATGGGTGGATTTGTGACTGAGTGGGTGATCAGAGCTCTACAGTGAGCCATCCCACAGTGCCCTGGAATTTGCTCTCACCTTCTTGAGCGTCACAAATTCATTCTCTGCAATGGTCCTTCTGTTGATCTCATCTTCGTACCTAAAGGAGGACAGCACAGGGAGTTTTTGTTTGGGCAAGTAACAGAAAGATTTGAGTTTGCTGAAATGAATTTCCTTCAGAGCATTTTGCATACAATGCTCTTTTCCCTCAATGAGACACCAGGAGCTGAACCAGTTAAAACAAGTACATCAAAACAATTCTAACAAATCCATTATTTTTTACTTATTTCTGGCCATTAGTCATCCTCCTTCTGCTGTTTTAAGCAAATGAAATGTGCTGCTCTGAAACTTTCAGACCTACTGTGTAATTTTTCCCTCTCAGTAGGTAATTTAGTTAATAAGTCTTTGATCATGCTCCAAATTATTCCCCAAATGTTGGCGTACTCGAATCTGTTACTCCGTTACTGAGAAAATTTCTCTTTGAGAAAATGTCGTTGCCCAGAATTCCAGGATCCCAGACTCTCCTGGATCCCCCAGCTGGTTTAAGGATGTTGAGAGGAGAAAGGCTGCACCTGCCCAGGTGAGTAGAGCATTTAGCTCAAGACTTACTTCTTCTTGAAGTCCTCGACCAGGTACTGGGTGTTGACGAGTTCTCCCTCCAGCCTCCCCTTGTCGCTCAGCAAGGAGTTCAGCTGCACCCGCAGGTTGTTGATGTAGGTCTCGAAAAGTGGCTCCAGGTTGTTCCTCACTGTTTTCATTCCCTGCTCCTGCAGCAAACTCCACTTCGTTTCCAGCACTTTGTTTTGTTGCTCAAGGAATCGGACCTGGAAGGAGAAATATCCTGAAGGGGCTTTGAAAGAACAGAGATGGGGAGAATTTCCCTGCAAATGGGAGGGTCTCAGAACTGGCTGAGATGGTAAAATGCTCCTTCCAGCTGGTTTTCAGAGCCAAATTCTCACTTCTTGGGAGATTTGGCTACAGGGACACTGTTCAGTGTTAGAAACTCTGGAACAACCCTTGATTTTCTGGCTTCTCATTCATTGTTTAAATTGAGACCCGGTACAGGGATTTTGTGTGAAAAATGTGAGCAAAATCAAATAAGGAGCAAAGCAGGGCTTGCTCTTTAATTAAAATAACATTGTTAAGGTGCTGCTTCTCCTTCCCTTCTGCAGAGCTCCCCTACCCCACTAAATGTCAAAAATATGGCAGTGTTTTCCTTGCAACCACAGAGAAGCAGCCTGACCAGAGTAGGAGATGAGCAGATGTTCTTGTGCATCAGTGAAATGTGGTGGACAGACAGATTTGGATGAGAATTTGATATTTTGAAGTAAAAAATCCAAACATTTTGGTGACAGATTTAAATGCCTTTGAGAGAATTCAAGCATTGAGAAGCTGCTTCTCCCTTGTGCCAATTACTTGGTCATTTTAGGTGGGTTTCTGGAATTCATTTGATCATCTACAAAGCTGTTCCCAAGGCTCCTGAAATGCTCAGCCTGAAGTCTCCATAAGGGTGGGATTCTTCTCTGGAGATTTCTTTCCCCACTGCCTGTGAGATGTGGGAACAGCAAATGAGGAGGAACTCAAACACTGGATGATTAATTCATGGCAACCGCTATGGAACAGGTGCCATTCCCTGGAGCTTCCAGGGCAACTTTCAGTCTTATTTTTCACTTGTATTCCTCCTTGATCAGCTTTTCTCCTCATCAAGCAGAAAAGCGTCCCTATCAAAAAAATCAGATATTTAGGAAAGCTCAGATCTCACCTTGTCAATGAAGGAGGCGAATTTGTTGTTGAGGGTTTTGATTTGTTCCTTCTCCTCTTTTCGGATCCTTTGGATGTTAGGGTCAATCTCCAAGTTGAGCGGTTTCAGAAGGCTCTGATTGATGGAGACTTCGTGGATGCCCCCAGCTGGGAATCCAGGGCCACCCCCAAAGGCCCCGTATCCGTAGCCAAGGTTGGCTGGAACACCAAAGCCACCCCCATACACACTCCCAGCGCCACCACCAAACCCTGCTGAGCCATAGAAGCTGCCACCCCTTCCAGCCACGGAGATCTTCTTGCAGCCACCAACATTGTAGAGGCTTTTGCTTCCAAAGCCCCCCCCGACCCTGGCAAAGCCACTGCCAGCATTGCAGCTGCCCAGGCGGGTGACGGAGCAGGAGCTGAAGCTGGTCCGGCACGTGTTGGGGACCATGGCCGAAGCAGCGCTGAAGCCGCTTCTCCCCCTCTGAATCCTCACGGTGGACTGGCGAGACATTGCTGGGGCTTTTTGGATTGGGGTGGATGCTGCAGCTAGAATAAAGGAGCAAAGGTGCTGGCCTGGAGCAAGGAGTAGGAGGGAAAGGAGAGAGGTGAACCTGTGCTCTGCAAGGGCTGGGGAGAGCCCTTTTATGCATGTATGAGCTGGGATGGGTTGGATGAGGTGGATCATCTTTCTGATGAATTAGGCTTGGCATGTCCAACAGCATTCTGGAGAGTGAACTCACTCTGCACACACGCCCTGCTGAAATAATACAGCCCAGGTTCTCAGCAACAGGGAATTGTTTGGGAATAACTGTCGCCGGTCTTTGTAGACAGCCAGACTTGTCCCCATTTCAAAGCTGGAAAGTGGCGATGAGTCACGCTGGGCACTGGCAGCAAAACACCGCTCAAAGTGCCTGTCACTCAACACCTCTGTCATTGGAAAACTTCATCCCTCGGGATTGCTTTCACCCCTTTTGTTCACAAGCAGGGCTTGGGAAAGTTTCAATCCTTGTGCTTTAGGAGTGGGACCGGTGCCAGTTCCACAGCCAGCCCTGCGGTCAACTGTTTTATCCTGGAGTTTTGGGATATCTTTGTGATAAGATTCTTGTGAAATTTGCCCAGAGAGGTTGTGGACTCCCCATCCCTGGAAGTGTCCAAGGTTGGGTCAGATGGTATTTGGAACAACCTGGTCTACGGAAGGTGTCCCCGTCCATGGGATGATGGGATGATCTTTAAGGTCCCTTCCTATGCAAACCATCCTGTGATTCCATGGACCACATGGAGCCACCACAGAAATTGGCAGATACAGTTTTGCTCCCATCCCTAAAAAGCTCAGGTCCCTGTGGAAATCCTGCTTCTTTAGGCTTATTCCACTGTCTTAAAAAATATAATTACGTGAATAAAAATAGAATATTTTGACAAGATATTTTTGTTCCTGTGTGGATTTTGACAGCTGCCACTGAGCTCTGTCACAGACATGTGACACCACCACCTCAGGTTTGTGGGTTTGGACTTTATTTTAGCAGGATGAAAACAAACAAGCAAACAACTCAGAAATATATACATAGGAGGAAAGATTGTGGGAACGGGAACTGCCTTGACTCCACTGGCTCTGTGAAAATGGAGCGCTCCAGGGCTGTTCCCAATGCACACTTAATAAACACAATGTCATTTCCCAAGGATTTAATCAGCTCCTTCAGCACATCTGGAAGTGTGATCCTGCCTGCTGAAATCCACTGGAAAGCACAGGATTCCCTCTGCTCAGAACCACTCTAGGACATCCTGGGTCTTTCCCACCACAGGTACCAGCACAGCCCTTTGCATTTAACAGGTGGTTTGAGTAAAAATAAAAGGTAAAAATGTAAAAAATAATTTATTTTGAGGGACAAAAAGTGCTTGTGGTGTTTTGTGTTGTTCAGGAAAATAGGATTTGTATATAATTTATTTAAACAAAAGGCTGAAATTGTAAATGGATACCCCTGAGCTGCTTCCCCTTGTGCTGGCTGCAGGCCAGAGCAGCTGCTGCTGCAGCACAGGAAGAATGGAATAATGAGGAATCAATGGAATAATGAGGAATCACCATGGTGGGGGCTGTTGTGCTTCCATCTGCCCATGCTTGGTCACACATCTAGGTGCAGGAAACTCCCAGAAATATTTTGTGTCCCCGTTTTTTCCCAACTGTCTGAGAGGTGATGTTTGCAATGGCGGTTTTAAATTCAATGTTATTCTTAGGCAGGATTTGTCAGGTTGGTTTTGTGTTTATTGCCAGACTGAGATTTTATTGCAAGGAAGGGCTGAATCCTGCAGGTTTTGCACAGTGAGGCCGCATCACTGGGTCTGGGAGGCCACATCTGGGAGCTGGAGGCAAACAGATTGGAAACAAAGTCTGTGTCCAAAGGGCATTTTTGAAAGGATTATTGATCAATCTGGGGGCTTTGCCCACCAACAGACAGATATCAGGACGTGAGGTCATGCAATTCATTCCCACATGCTGGATTCCAGTCCCAGGCAGAAAGATCTCCAACTGAAAGAGGGGAAAGCTAGGTTGGATATTGGGAAGGAATTCCTCCCTGTGAGGGTGGTGAGGCCGTGGCACAGGGTGCCCAGAGAAACTGTGGCTGCCCCATTCCTGGAAGTGTCCAAGGCCAGGCTAGAGCAGGCTGGGACAGTGGAAGGTGTCCCTGCCCATGGCAGGGGTGGGATGGGCTCTCAAGTCCCTTCCCACCCCAACCGTTCCACGACCATAGGACTTTCAGAAGCAGCTGGAAGTTGCCAGCCCATGGTTCCTTTGGGAATACTCTCTCAGCTCTCTCCATCTCCCCTAGCTCTAAGTACCTGAAAGGAGTTTTATTCCAATTTTTCCAGTGGAGATCAGCACCAAAGGGCAGATCCTCCCTCCCCAGGGAGATACACAACGTGGGGAGTCCGGGTGTGCAGGGCAGAGCTCCCCCAGTTCTCCCAGTGGGATGTGTCAGTGCTTTCCCTTTTCCCCTCAGGCTCCCTTTGCATCCGAAACTTGTCTTTTTTTGGCTAAGGAATCCACTGAGTGCGTTGGAGCCCGTGGTTAATAACAGTAGTAATAATGCAGCTCCTCCAAGCAACTCAGAAGGAATTAATTTCTTTCCATTCCATGTTCTGCCAGGGTGGAGGTGATGTGGTCGTCACTCATCCGGAAGGAATTTCAGAGGTAATTACAAAAGGCAGAACAGGGAGCACAAGGAGCTGTAGCTACAGGTCTGGGGTATGGGCTGATGGAAAGGGGGGTCCCCACCCTGCTCTGTTGATGAAACACAGAGTTTCCAGGTAGCTCCTGGGGGTGTGTCTCCCATGCTCCTGCAGCTCCAGACATGGAATGGATTTGCTGCTCTGGTGCAGGGACCTCCTGATACAGCGGTTCCAGAGGATGGTGCTGGAGCTTGCCCACTGCTCGGGAGCTTTTCCTCCTGATCCCACCTCAGGAGCTGTGTCTGAGCAGGTCCCTCTGGGCCAGAGTCCCTCTGGTGTGAGAGGGGCTGGGCAGGCTCTGGAGCTCCCTTCCCTCCCCCTCCTCGTTTCCTTCCACCAGGATGAGCAGTCGCTGCAAGCCCAGAGCAAGAGGCAGGAGAACACTTTACAAACGCTGTAAACCTGGGAGTAAAGTCTTGGCTGAATTTGCACCTGGCACCATGCTGCTGTCAAGGTAAAAACTTCTCCTTTGAGATTAGGGAGTTCTGCCTCTGTCAGGGCAATAAATGCAACTCCAGCCCCTTTAGTGAGAAATCTGAGCCATTTTCCTGTGGTTTAGTGAGCATGGATGTCTCCAACAGCTTTTCATCACCTCCTCTCCATCCCTCTACTCTGCTGCTCCTGTCCAGAATCCACCTCAGAATCCTTCATCTGATGAAACATCTCTGGCTGAAATTTTTGGATGTTCCTCTCTGTGTTTTGTTTGCAAAAATAATCATATTTGTAAAATAAGAGCGTGTCAAAGTACCTTGCGTTGGTTCACCTGTGCTACCTAATCTCAGTTTAATTATCAGCAAAGTCAAGGCTGTAATTTAGGTTAATTTCTTAAATTAAAGCCTTTGGGTTAAACTTGGGCTTCCAAGCTAAATTCAAACCCGACTCATTTCAGGCGTAATTTACTATTTCATCCCACGTTAATGAAGGCCAGCAAGACTGAGGTTTTTCCAGAGGAGACCACTGAACTCACAGCATCTCTGTGCTGTGGGGCCAGGCCCTCTGAGACCTCCTGGGTGGGAGGTGAGTGTCCATGAATCCCATTTCCCGAAGGGATGAATTAGGACGAGCTCCTCAGAAGTTTTCCCATAGGTGTTGCCCTGTGCTGGGTCCTTTGAGCCTGTTCCCAGCAGTATCTGGAGGCCAGTCAGCTCCAACTCCTGGGTGACTTTGAAGTGTAGGTGTGACCTGCTTTCCCCAGATAATTGTTTTCTGTGCCAGCACGGAGACTCTGGGTGCACTCCAGGCTTTGCAGAGAGCTTCAGCTCCACCACTGCTGCCTGGCACACGCCTGGGAGGGCTTGCTCTCCCTGGGCCTGCTGCATCTTCAAGGACCTTCAGAATTTTAGAGGGGTCTGGTGCCTCCTTTATCCTGTTCTGGTGCCTGGCTAGTGGCCCCTGAAGGAACCTGGATCCTCCACATCTCCTTGTAATGCTTTTGGAGAGTCCCCTGCCCTGGGCTGGGCTGCTGGGGCTGTGACCCCACACGAAAACATGAACTGCAAAGGCTGATGGTGGTCACAGGGTATTTGTCCTATCCCATCCTTTCTCCTGGCCCTGGGGCACGTCTTTTCTCTCAGTAAAGAACACAGAGCCCTGGAAATGGTGTTGCTGGGGAGTCCCACAGTTTTGGCATGCTCTGTGCACATTCCACGTCCATCAGCTCCATCCTGCTCCTGGCTTGGTTTTCCTTCTGAAGATCCACAGTGCTGGCGAGGAGTTTAATTTCTCCTTGTTAAAACCAACCTGGATCAGCACAAGGAGCTGGGAAGACAAACAAGGGTTGTCCATGTGTCCTGTAAAGTGGATCCAGTCACAGGGAAGCGATTCCAGGGGACCTTGTGTTTATTTACCACTCAGCTGTCCCAAGGGATTGGTTCCATTCCTGGCCTCCAACTGCTTTGGGCAGTGGGATATTGCTCCAAGTGAGCAGACGGCAGCTGGGAATATTGTTCCACTCTGGATTTGCTGCACCTTGTGTTGCCTTCCCTGCAGGCATTTCGTGTCTTGTTTCATTTACAGCCTGTGCAAATAAACAATCCGCAAATTAAAATAATTTTCTTTGATGGAAATTCTGCTTTTGAGTCAAAAAAGCTGCAAAGTTTCATTTTGGAATTGTTAAGGAGAGTTGGTTCAGTGTTTCGGGACAGGATCATTCCCATAGGAAACGCTGAAATTAAATACTGGGCTTCAGAAAATGTTTCACTTGGTGCTTTGGTGGCAGCTAAAATCACGTGTCACGTTTGACTTGAGTGTGTCAAATTTTTCAGGTCTCTGCAAATCAAGAGGATGGAAGTTGAATACAGCTTTTTGCATCTGCTTTGCAAATTCACTAGGAAGATGTGCCAGGATGGGCTCTCAGAACACTTCACTGGAAACAGAAAACACAGAAAAGCTCAGAGCTTTTTTGGCTGCATCCTCACCCTCAGCGTGCTGGATACAGACCCAGCACTGGCTCACAGAGGCTCAGGAGCTGTCCTGGTGCCATGGGGGTAGGTAAGGATTTGGCAAAGATGTTTCATGGAGGGTTCATTGGTGGTGGACCCATGTGTTGACATGGCCAACGGTCCAATGTGTTGTGCAACTTGGGTTAAAAAACAGAAACCATCAGATTTGGCATTTTCAATAATAAAACCCAACAAATTGGGCTGCTCTGCCTCCAACCACCACCTCAGCTCTGGGAGCTTGTCCCCATTCCCTCAAATCAGTCTAAGGAACAAGGCCAGATGCTTGAAAAGTGGGTAAAACTCTTCAGTTCATGGAGCCCAGCCATTCACCCACCATAAAACCTCCTCTGGTGCAAATGGGCAGTCCCAGCTTTCCCAAGACATCATTCCATGGCCCTTCCCAGCTGCTGGAGTGGAGCCTCGGGACGTTCATCCCACCATAGGACCATTGGGCGGGACCATCCCTTTCCCTGCTCTGGGTCCCCACCTGCTGGAGATGCTCGGCTGGCTTGGCCAGGACTCTCACACCTGCGCCAGGTGATGGACAAGGGGTCCCATTGGTGTGGGAGCTTGGAGGCTTTTCCCTGGAAAGCTGCTCTGGAATGTTGCACGAGGGGCTTTTTCTGGCAGACCCAGCTTACGGCCCCTCTCCTCTCCACCCCTGGCTGGACGTTGCTGGGATTGAGGGATGGGTGGATGGGCACTGACCATCTCCTTTTGGGACTGGCATTCCCAAAGGGCTGTGGGTCCTTCCTCATCTGCCCTGGCTCTTTCCTTGCCCAAGGTTCGGGCCATGGGAGCTGGATTCCCACCTTGCCTGGTGCTGCCCCATTCCTGCCAGGATCCGCACCTGGCACTGGCAGGAAGTGGGATCAGGATATGCCTGTGGAGCCACAGGAGGGAGCCTGGGATTGGTATGAGATCTCGGCTGAAACCCCCCAAACAGGCAGGTCATGGAAACCTCCCGGGCAGCTGGGTGGGAACTGGGAGACTGAAGTGCTGTGGGCACCTTGGCAGACCTTGGGTCCACTCCAAATGAACCTGAGGCCCTGAAACTGCCCTTGCAGAGGAGCAGCCACGATGTTTCATGGATATTTGCACATCCCAGAGAAACCTCAGTGTGAAAACAGTGTGTGTGTGTGTGCAGATTTTGGGTGCTTCGCCCTGCGCCTGCCCCTGCAGCTGCTCTTCCCAACCAGGGCAATGCCCACCTGCTCCAAGCCCTTCCTGCTGTGTGCCAGCCTCGCTGTGTCCTCGCCATAGTGCTGATGCCAGAGATGGGCTCCTCTGATGTACAATTTACTCCTGCTTGTACAAACCAATGGCTGAGCCATGCCCTGCATGAGCCAGCCCATGAATCCCAAATAAACCCTTGGGAATCACCTTCCTTTTCCCCACTTCCCTGCACTTCCTTCCTCCTGCAGTGACAGGCAGAAAGGGCAACATTGCAGGTAACCACTGCAGTGGGCTTCATCCAGCTTTTGGCTCTGTTCTGAGGCAGCTTCTCCTTCCTGTGCCTCAGTTCTCCATCCATGGAATCATGGAATAGTTTGGGTTGGAAGGGGCCTTAAAACCCATCCAGTTCCACCCACATGCCATGGGGAGGGGCACCTTCTGTAGACCTGGTTGCTCATCTCACCCTCCTTTCCATTCGCCCCGACTTGCCCTGGAGCCCAAGTCCTAAAACTGAGTTTTGTTTCCTCAAGGAGCCAGTCCTGTCTCAGGAGCTGCCCTCAGGGTGTCCCCAGTGCAGCAGGGACAGGGCGCAGACCAACACCCACAGCAGGAGGAGGGAAGAAAAGCCAAAACCCAGCAGAGTTTAAAAATGACAAATGCTTTTTTATTGGACCTTACAGTAGGTTAGGCAGGGAAGTGAGGAGGCTGCAGCAACGAGGACGAGTAGTTAGAAATCTTATGCACACAAAGCAAAAACCTTTCCCACAAGTGCCGGAGAAAACAGAAGGGGCTGGAAGAAACCTTGAATTGCAGACAAAACCTTTGGAGGTTGTAACATGTGTTGGGGGGCAGAGGCTTTTAGAGCCTTCTGGAGATGTTTTCACTGCTGAGGACCTGGGACTGTGGTTCCACGAGGCTGTGATTCACCCTTGGAATGGGATGAACGAAATGGTTGTCCCTGTTCCATAGTGCTTCCATTTCCCTTTGAACGCCTGACTTTGAGGAGAGACCAAGGGCTTGCTGACAGAGGGGCACCACGGGGTCCTGTTACAACCTGTGCTTCAGCCAAAGGTGCTCCAGATTCTCACAGAGGGGTCCTGGTCCCCCCGCTGCCCCAGAGGTGAAGGACGGAGGAAGGAGAGGCTCTAGCGCAGCTATTTACACCACGACCTGCAGGGCAGGAGGTCGGAATCGCCGACGGCCGCGCGCTTGCCAGCCTTATCTGATGGTCTTTTTGCTGGTGGTGGTCTTGGAAACGATCCTGACGCTGCCTCCCGTGCTGGAGCTGACGCCCCGGCTGCTCCCGGAGCTGAAGGAGCTGCCTCCGCCGTAGCTGAGCCCCCCGCCGAAGCCGCCGCTGCCTCCGAAGCCGCCGCTGCCTCCGAAGCCGCCGCTGCCGCCTCCGAAGCCGCCGCTGCTCATGGTGTAGCTGCCGCTGCCGCCGCCGCCGCCCATGCCGAGCCCCCCGCCCATGCCCAGGCAGCTGCCGCCGCCGTAGCTCATCCCGCTGGAGCTGCTGACCACGGCTGGAGGGAAGCGGGAGCAGCCGGGTGAGGGCACAGCCGGACTCCCGAGGCGGGGAGGTGCGCAGTGTCACCCCCGTGGGGAGGGGTGGGTGGGAAGAGGTGGAAGGGACGCAGATACGAAGAGGTGGAAGGGAGGTGATACTCACAGACGCTGACAGCTCCGACTCCTTCTCCAGCAAGCCTGTTGGGAAAGGGAAAAGTGAGCAATAATGACAAAACCTCGTCCGTGGGACCATCTAATTAGGAGTGCATGTCCTTCAGTGGGGTGGGGTATGTCTATGTCACAGATGAAAGGTGTTCATTTTTATCATTATCAGGCACCAACAGCTGGAGGAACAAATCTTTGCCTACAAAGTTCGCAATTTCAACCACCTGTCTGTCTGCCCTGGTGCTCCAGCCCCTTGGGAAGAGCTGTTTGACCCCAAGGAGATGATCCCTGGTCAGCACACAGCAGGTCCACATGTCCTCACCTGCTCTCCTCGCCCTCCAGCAGCTTCCTGTAGGTCGCAATCTCAATGTCCAGGGCCAGCTTGACGTTCATGAGCTCCTGGTACTCCCGGAGCTGACGGGCCAGGTCAGCCTTGGCTTTCTGCAGGGCATCCTCCAGCTCGGTCAGCTTGGCCTTGGCATCCTTGAGAGCCATCTCCCCACGCTCCTCAGCCTCAGCAATGGCTGCTTGGAGGTTGGCACACTGGGAATGGGGAGAACAGGCAGTTGTTTCATTTGGGCTCCCCAAACCACTCTCTCTGTTGCTGGGGGGTTGTGGGCAGTGGCTGGTGGCTCCCAGGATGGCACTGAGGGCTCCTGATGGGACCTGGCTCTTCCTGCTGAGCCTGGCCACCATCACCTCCCACCCACCTCCTCCTGCGCTGCAGGACCATCCCTCACCCACCTGTTTCTTCACGCTGTCGATCTCGTTCCGCAGCCTCTGGACCATCCGGTTGATCTCTGAAATCTCAATCTTGGTGTTCCTCAGGTCATCCCCGTGTCTCCCAGCAGAGACCTGGAGCTCCTCGTACTGGTGCGGGGAAAGGAGGAGAGCACTGGTGAGCACTCGGAGATCAAGGAAGGGTGAGGGGACTTCAGGGGGCAAAGTGCAGGTCTGGATGAGGATTAAGGGGACAAGATTCCTCTGAAATCTGCCCATGGAAAAATGGCACTTGCCCTTAACTCTCAATATCTGCTGGGAAGGCAGTGCCTCACGGCACAGGGGACCGAGGTGTTGTCACCTACAAGAACCTGGAAGGGGAAGTGTTTAAGGCCAGTTCTGCCAGTGACTCTGTGAGCCCAAGGTCAAAACTTTTGAACATCTCGTCCCTGTCTCCCCTCAGCTGCTGGGGAATAATTTCTGATCATTTCTGACCGCAGAAATCAGTCTGTCACCCCGGTGACCCACCTTGTTCTGGTACCAAGCCTCGGCCTCGGCGCGGCTGCGGTTGGCGATGTCCTCGTACTGTGCCTTGACCTCGGCGATGATGCTGTTGAGGTCCAGGTTCCGGTTGTTGTCCATGGACAGAACCACGGAGGTGTCGGACACTTGCTGCTGCATCTGGGACAACTCCTGCAGGAGATGCAAAAAGCTAATTTAATGGTCTGGTGTCCACAGTGGAAACCACAGAGATGAGGTGATTTGGGAGTCCTTCCCGCTAAGATGTTTTCTTGCATTTCCCTTGCTCTGTCTCCATTTTGTAACTTATTTCTGCATTATCATTTCCAAAAGGCTGGGACCACCTTCTCCTCTGGCCCCGTAGAGCCCTGGGTGTGGGACCCACGGGGCAGGAGCTGGGGGATGCCCTCCAGGAACCACTCACCGCCTCATACAGAGCTCTCAGGAAGTTGATTTCCTCTGCCAGCGCATCGGCCTTGCCCTGGAGCTCAACCTTGTTCATGTAGGCACCATCCACGTCCTAAAGAGAAGATACCAATGGTTTCTGATGAAACCAGAACACAAAGGGGCTTCAGGACACCAATGGGACCATGTCTGCTTCCAGGTCTATTATTCATGGAATCGTGGAATCATGGAATGATTTGGGTTGGAAGGGACCTGAAAGCTCACCCAATTCCCACCCCTGCCATGGGCAGAGACACCTTCCACAGACCATACTGCCTTGGACTCTTCCAAGCATGGGGCAGCCACAACTCCCCTGGGCAGCCTGTGCCACTGCCAGCAGTTCCTTCAGCTCATTTTTATGTCCTTGTGATCAAGGCATTTTTTAAATGTAATGTTGGACATTGACTGTGAGCCAAAACCAGGTTCTTGGGCAGAAGGCAAAGCTCTGACTCACAAGGATGTGACCAGAGACTGAGTTGAGCTGAGCCACAAGAGACCAGAAAACAGGGCAGCTCTGTTGGCACAGAGAAGGTTGTGCCCATTCCTGGCCTCAGGAAGACCCAACCCAGGATGTGCTGATCTCCCAGCTCGACGCAGCCATGAGGCTGCAGGACCCCAACTCCCACCAAGTCTTGCTTGAACTCTGCAAGGTGAGTAAATTCCCTTTTCTGGCCCATAATTCCCAACCCAGTCACCTTCTTGAGGACCACGAACTCGTTCTCAGCACCTGTGCGCCGGTTGATCTCATCTTCATATCTGCCGGGATAAAAGAGTGAGGTGGGTTGGTTGGAATGAAGAGGTGGGAGCACCCCATTCCCAAATCATCAGTTGTGGCTCATGGATATATTCCCTACTCCCACATGTTTATCCAGAGCAGACGCAGAGCAAATATTACTGTCTTTGAACTGTGGGACTCCATGGCGTGAGTAGTCCCAGTTAAATTAATATATTTTAATCACTGCCCATAAAGTCAAGCTCATACATAAATGTGCAGATTCAGAGCCCGTTTTGGCAGGAAGCAGGAGCAGCCATTCCCGGTGACCTTTGCTCCAAGCAAAGTTATGCAAAAGACTTTCAACAAAGCTGCACTGCAATGCCTACAAATGTATAATAAAGCAATCATTCGGTATTTGATATTATAATAATGTTAATGGCTCTGAAGAACCCACTGCAGCATTTAATTAAAACAAAAAACTCCATGGTTGTGCAAGAGGGGATCATTACAGCTCTGACAGTGGTTCTGTGGAACTTTCTATGGCTCTGAGCAACATTCTCTCATCAGATAATCAGGGCAGGGCTTGGCTAGAAAGTAGACAAAACATGCAGGCTACTGAGGCAAAACCTGGCTTTGAAAGGCAGATTTGTACCAGTCCTCTCACCAATACTGGCAGAGTTTTCCCTGCAGCCGGATCTCTTAGTGGAAAAGGGAATAAGCCATTGGACTGGGAACAAACTCTAGGCTTAAACTGTGTTCTCTTCTCCAGGAGGTAGCTCTGAAATCCAGACTGTAGAATTGATCATCTGGGGCCTAACCAGTATTTCCAAAAATGCTATCACACATTTCAAGACCTCAAAACACCCAAAACCACACCAGCAGCTCTGCCAGTCCCTCCTGTTGGATCTAAGTGTTGTCTTCCCAGCTCCCCTCCCAAAAAATCCGTCTCTTCCCATGCTTAACTGCCTAATATTAACATATTCCTGCCCTGCGGGGTGATTCTCAAATTTGCAGCCAGGACTGGTTGAAGAAGGGACATATTGTTCTCAGCCAAATAAAAGTCAACGGCCTCACCTAAAAATCACCCCCAAAAAGTCCCTTCCAGGCAGCAGGTGCTGACTGGTGTGTCCTGAGAATGATCCATCCCCCCTGCACTGGATCCGAGCAGAGGGTTTATGCTCTCCCCAGGGAAATTTTTGGCAAAGGGCTGATCATCTTCCAGGTGATGGGAGTTGAGTGAGCCTGAGCACTCCCAGGTCAACTGGGACCTCTAGAAAGGCTGGAATTTCCTTCACAGAATGGGAAATGGGGGATTTTGGAGCTGGAAGTTTATTGGCTACATTTCATTCTGGTTTTGCCTGTCTCTTATCCTCACAATTTACTAATTTTTCTGTCTCCTGGTACATTATGTCAGGAGATTCCCGGGATCAGACTATGACCTCTGTTGTGCTGGAGCACAGTTCCCCAGGAATTCTGTGCTAAACACTGACCTTGCCTGTGATAAATGTAAAGTAAGACGGGGTAATTCTGGGAACACGTTTTATGCTGGGAAGAGGAACCCGAATCAAACACCAAGTGTGCACCAGCAGGAATGAGCACCGGCCCAGATTTTTCTGGCTGGGACAACTCACGCTGCAGAGCGGGATCCCTTACTTGTTCTTGAAGTCTTCTACCATGTCCTGCATGCTCCGGAGCTCGGAGTCCAGCCGGCCCCTCTCTCCCACCAGGCTGTCGAGCTGCCGCCGGAGGTTGTTGATGTAGGCTTCGAAAATGGGCTCCAGGGACTTCCTGGTGACAGTGTGACCCTGCTCTTGGAGGAGGCTCCACTTGGTCTCCAGCACCTTGTTCTGCTGCTCCAAAAAGCGCACCTGGGGAGAAACAAAACCAGGGACACGTGTGGAAAAACCTCACAATGGCCAGGAAAAAGTGGGATCACCAACAGAAAAGGTCCAGAGATGTTGGGACAGTCAGAAGGGAATTATTAGGAGTGTCTCAGTTTAGGGCATTGGATTCTTAAAAGTATTAGAAGCTTCTGGAGATGTTTAGCAAGATTTTTTCAGGAGTTTTAATCAGGCCAAACACCTGTACTTGCAAGTTTAATGTTTCTCCCCCCAGTAGATGTTCAGCCCACCTTCCTGGTTTAAACTGGTTGTATCCCATTGTAGAGGAGAAGAGTCATCCACCCCAGGATTGTTTTTACAGGGAAGAGAGAGAATTACTTTGTCAATAATATAAAGGTGCTGAAAAACTCATCCTTGCTAAGAGGAAACATGAAACAGTTCTTAGTTTTCAGCCAAGCCCATGTTGTTTGTCGGCTGGGATCAGTTCAGGCAAGTCCCTAAATCCAAATGAAATTTCTTCCTGAAGGTTTTTTTCCCGAGGCAACTGATAACATGCGTGGCTTGATGGTTCAGACCAAACTCTCACCTTGTCAATGAAGGAGGCAAATTTGTTGTTGAGGGTCTTGATCTGCTCCCTCTCCTGTGTCCGCACCTTCTGGATTTCCGGATCGATATCCAGCTTGAGAGGTGCCAGGAGGCTCTGGTTGACAGTCACTTCATGGATGCCACCAGGTGGGCAAACAGGGAACCCGGGGCCACCTCGGCCACCAAATCCGGGCCCTCCCAGCCCAAATCCACTTCCCAGCCCATAGCCACCACCACCACCGGCTCCTCCTAAGCCAAAGCCAGCTCCTGCTCCGCCACCATAGCCAAGACCGAAGCCGTATCCGCCCCCGGCTCCGCTCCGTAGACCTCCACCGACCGAGCTGTAGGAAATTCTTTTGCTTCCACCCAAGTTATAGAGACTTCTGCTGCCGAAGCCACCGCCAGCTCCAAAGCCTCCTCCACCTCCAGCTCTTCCTCCTCCAACTCTGGAGACAGAGACGGAGCTAAAACTGCTTCTGGTCCCACCACCGCCTCCTACGATAGCAGAGCCTGAGCTAAAGCCCCTCATGCCCCCTCCAGTAGATGATCTGAAAGAGATACGGCTCATGGCTGGTTCAGTTGGGAAGACAAAGAGTAGGAGAGAGGAAAACAAAAAAAAAGGCTGCGCAGCAGGGAAAGAGCAGAGGGCGATGGAGACAGAAACCCCTGTAATGGCAGAGCTTGGGAGCCTCCTCTTTTATCTGCTTGGAAAACTTGGCACGGGAATTCAGAACTTGACGTGCCTTGCAGCAACTTGCCTTGTCAAACACACCTCAGCTACGGCGCGGCGCTGAAAAATGCATTGTTTGCAGGCAGGAAAGTAAAGGCGAGAGGGAGCTCCCCCCTCCACCAAAGCCGCCGCTCTGAGTCATGGAATTAGCATTGAATGGGACGAGGTCTGCGCTCAGGGCAGGATGCAACATGATTCCCGAGACCCTGGGAGCCGCTTTCCCTCAGGCGAGACAAGGACTCGCTCGCTTGAGCAAAGCGAAGATTTTGCAAGTCGCATTTTCAGGTTTAACACGTTGCATAGGCAAGAAAAATAGGGGCTTTTCCAAGATTTCCAGCTCTGCAACTGGCCATGCGTGTCCTGTTGTCGGCTTGGGAAAGTTGGGTCTGAAGGTGGTTTTAATGATCACTGCTGACTTTGTGGTTTTTTAACATTCAAGTTTGATTTTTTTTTTTTTTTCTGGATCTAAATGGTCATGGGCTTGAGGAGATGAGCTGAATGGAAGTTGTGTCATGGCAGTATTTCCCGGGATCTTACCAAAAATCATCTCCCCTCATTCCAGGGGAGAACTGAGGAATTAGTTAACACGATTTTGAAAGACAGCTAGTAAATGCTTTTCCCAAAATCATGTCAAAATAGATTAAATAGTACTTTCCTTAATATAGACTTATAAAATACTACTAAAAATCTGCTCGAAATGATTGTGGTTCTAGTACCTCTTTGTCAGGCTCAGGGTTCAAAAGCTCCCTCTGAAGTGGTATTTTTATCGCTTTTTCTGCCTCCCTCCACCCCCCTCTTATATTTATCCAACAGTTTCCATGTCATTGCTGGCTCTAGAAGATGTTCTGTGGAGGGGAATTCACCCACTTTCCTCCCCAGCCCCTCCTTCACTCCACTGAGATCACACAGTTGGAAAAACTTTCTAAAATAGCTTTTGCCTCTTGATGTTGCTTCTGGGTGAACCCTTACGCAGGAGTTTCAACCCCCACAAATGAGTCTGGGTTGTGTAAAGGCTTGAGAGCCAGGGATCCTTCTCTTGTGCCCATGAAGAGCTTGACATGAGATAAGGAGAAGAAATCCCCTCATTCCCACTCAAAATGCATCCCCAAATACTTTTGTGAACTGATTCTGCCCACTGGCCAAGGCTGCCCACCTTGGCCAGGTGAAGTAATAGTGAAAGACAGAGAGATGAGACCCTGAGCAGCTCAACCAAAAAAGTTTCCCAAATTCATCTACGTGAGCAAAAAGTGCAGGAGCTCAATCCCAAAAGGAGGAGTTTAAGCGGATCGGCTGCGTCTCAGAGCTTGTTTGTGTTGATGTGTTTCCAACCGCTGCTCTTTTTCTGTCTGGGAACTTGAAAGAGCCTGAGCAGGAGGGGTTTGGTTGGGTTGGGTTTGCTTTGGTTGGGTTTTGTCTCCTTGCAATCAGAAAACAGCAGCGCTCCCAACTCCCATCTCCTTGGAGCGCTCCCGATTCCGATAGTGAGTCACCGCGGGCGCGATTGGAGCCGATCCCTGGATGGGCTGATCCAAAATCCCTCCCGCGACTGGGAGGCGGCTGGGCTGTAGCAAGGGGGTGCTCTCACCCCGGGAGTGGAGATGTGGGAATATCCTGCTGGAAACGCAGCGTTTTGCTGGGAAAACTTCTCCCCTCGCTCCATCCAAACCCAGCGGCTCCCGATTTCACAGCGGCAGCAACCTCAGCCCTGAGACCTCTGGGCACTGAAAATAACACAGTGGTACTGAAAATAGATAAACTCTGCTCCAAGCATGGCAGATCCACGGAGATTTGCTTTCCTATGCCTGCCCATGTGAACGGGCACAACTGTGCCAGGAGCCTGCGGATGGGGGCCAGGCACGGAACTTGCCTTTGACTCCCAAATTGCTTATGCAAAGTCACACCTGGGAACAGGAGCACAGGTTTTAATTAAAGCAGAGGGAAAGGATTCATGTGGAAGGGAATCATTACTTCCCCAGCTCTTCTAGGAAAGCCTGTTGCTGCAGACAATGGCAATTAAGTTGACTATTACAAAGGATTTGGAAGAGCAAAGCAAAGGATGGCTTAGGCACCAAATCGAGGAAAATTCTTGTGGAATCTCTTGGTCCCTCACACTTTCCTTTGTCACATGCAGTGTCCCACTGAAGGTGCTCAGGGCTGCAGGGGGTCAGTGCTGTCCTCTAAGGTGGGACAGTTCCCTGTGGAGAGGCAGGACACGTCATGGGGGGTTGTCAGGGGGGTGAGGGCACTGCAGAGAAAGGGGAGGAGGAGCAGTAATGCCTCTGCGTTGGCCTTATGGTATAGCTCGGGAACTCTGTCCCCAGAGGAACAGAGGGCCCAAAAGCCCAATATTTCAGGCCAGGCCGTAGGCAGAACCCATAGTGAGTAATTTAGTGACTATCAGCAAGTGAAAACAGCTCTGTCAGATTTCAGCTCTTCTCGCTAGGGCAATTTGCCTTTGGCTGAGGCTTCAGCAGAGAGAGAGAGGGGGAAGAAGAGGTCACAAGCTGTTCCATGGAGATATCTTCATTCAGGGGTCCACGAAGGGTCTCGTGCTCTTCTTCGCCAACTAATAGGGTACAGCCTACTGTTTATATAGCCTTGGCAAGGATCCAAGATTGACTAATTGGACATAGGTCAGGGGTCCAGCTAAAGGATCAATAGCCACGGGTTAACATGATTTTTCCATATAAGGGTACAGAGCCAGGTTTTTGGGTTGGGGGGTTGGGGAAAACAGGAACTTGTCAATTGCTGTGTCAGCATTTCTATTGTTAAATTCTCCAGGGAGCTTTTGCTATATTTTTTGGGGTTACTACAGAGCAGGGCCCCTGTCTGCAGGAGCTCAGCTGCCTCTGAGCTCTGATTTGCTCTTTTTTTTCAGAAGGGACTAGAAAAAAGATGTTAAAAACTCTCCTTGGTTTAAGGTTGGGTTGTCAAAAGCTGTGCTACATCCTCGCACCCAACCTGTGCAATTCGGCGACATCAGAAATCGAGGTGACTCAGAATTTATTTTTAACCTTCACTGGTTTTTTGGCCTGTCTGCAACATCCTCTGGACAGCAGAGACCAAGGAGTCTTGGTGGATGACAGGCAAGGATGACATGAGCCAGCAGTGCTCATGATCAGAAGGAATGGAATTCCCAATGGAATCCCGGGATGCCTCAGGAAAAGCATGGCCAGTGGGTCAGAGAGGGGATCCTGCCCCTCTGCTTGGCCCTGGTGGGGCCACATCTGGAGTTCTGTGTTCTGCTCTGGACTCTGCAGTTCCAGAAGGATAAGGAACTCCTGGAGAGGGTCCAGTGGAAGCCACAAAGGTGATGAGAGGTCTGGAGCATCTCTTTGATGAGGTGAAATGGCAGGAGCTGGGCGTGGTCAGTCTGGAGAAGAGGAGACTGAGAGGGGATCCCAACAATCATAAGAATACCCAAATATCCATAAAAATATCTCATTTGAGAGGGTCTCTCATCAATCCATGTGAATATCTCTAAGGGGTGGAAAGAGGATGGTGTCAGACTCCTCACTGGTGCCCAGGGACAGGACAAGGGTCCCAGAATCCCTGAGATGGGAAAAGACCTCTAGGATCATCAAATCCCATCTGTGCCCAATTCCCACCTCATCACCAGCTGTGAGCACTGTGTGCCACATCCAGTCATCCCCTGGACACCTTTAGGGATGGCGATTCTACCACCTCCCTGGGCAGGGAGGAATCATGGTCATGAACCAGAACACAAGAAATTCCACCCCAACGTGAGGAAGAACTTCTTTCCATGGAGGTGGCAGAGTCCTGGAAGAGCTGCCCTGGGAGGGCATGGATTGTCCCTCTCTGGAGACATTCCAAGCCCACCTGGACGCCCTCCAGTGTCACCTGCTCCAGGTATCTGTGCCTTGGTAGGGGCTTGGACTGTATGAGCTCCAGGGGGCCCTTCCAACCCCAGCTATTCTGGGCTTCTGGGACCCTGAGTCTGGTTTTGTCTCTGGATTTAATCTTTCACTGAGGCTCCTCTGATTTCCTGGGCAAAGGGGATGAGATGTTGCTGTGTTTTGGTGCACCTGGGTTTGAGCAAGGTTTTGCTGAAGCATCTCCTTTGAACTTGCCAGGACACGCTGGCATGCCTGCTCCTGCTCCTTCCCCTGTTCCTGCTCCTTCCCCTGCTCCTGCTCCTTCCCAAGTTCTGCCCGGAGTTATGCAGGGCCAGGATGTTGCAAGGTCAGGGCAGAGCAAAGCATCTGAACCTTTGAAATTCAATAAGGGCTTTGCAATAATGTTTGGCTGAGGGTTTTTTCTCCACTTTTTCTTTGTTTTATTCTCCTTTTGCAATGGCTGACTGAAATATCTGCATCAGTGGTGGTGTTGTGCTCCAGCATCCATCCCCAACCCACATCTTCCAGATAAGGCCTCCCCAAGAGCCCTGCAGACACTTGGGCTTGCCCTGGCTTTTTAAGAAAGCAAAAATTGAATCCTGAGGTTTTGCCTGGATGCCCCAAACCCTCCCTTCCATGGAAGAAAATATTTTGGATTAACCCAAATAAGTTAATAAATGAATGGTGCTTAATTATCTTGTCACTTATGGATAAAACTCCACCCTCCTTCTCTTCCTCCTCTTCATCCCCAGGTTTTCTCCAATTCTTGAATTTATTTTGGGACAACCAATTTCAAGATTTTCATTATAATTTAATCAGAATTTCAAAGCTTTTCCCTGGAAGTAAAGAAAATGTGCCTCCAGCTCATTCTGATGAAGGTTGGAAATATTTTCTATTGCTGGTTCTGGTTTAGAATAAAAAGATAAATAAAAAGAACAAATAAATTACATCTGGTTTTATTGGACACGTTCCAAACAGAGAGAGGAAGGGAAACACGGAGTCGCATCACTATTATGGAAGTATAAAAAGCTGCAATTTTCTTTTTTAATGGTGCTTTCCGAAAATAAAAAGACACAGTGGAAGGCTAGAGGGGTAAATTCCACCAGGAAAGGGGAAAACAGATTTGGGATGCTGGAGTTCCTTTGGGATCCTGCTCTTGACTGCCTTGTTTCCCACACACTGGGCTGGAACCGGCTGCACTTCCCAGTTTCCCAAAGGTCTTTCTTGTAGCAGAGGAGCCCACACAGAGAAGAGGTGCTGGAATTCCCCAGGAGCTGTGGACATGCCCCTTCAGGCAGCTTTTCCAGTGTGATTTTCGCAATCTCAGGCTTTCCCCACCTGCTGTGACCAAGGCCATGGGGAAAGACAGCAAGACTTGGATGCTGGAGGATTTGGGAGTTTTTGAAGACATTCCAGCAACACCTTGCATGAGACAGAACAGAAACTCCATTTAACAGCAAGCACTGATCTTGCTTTAGAAGAAGTCATTGTGTCAGACATTATTTAGAATTTTAAAATCCTATAATTTAGAAAACAAGCCCTTTTTGATAGGTTCTGGATCAATCTCTGGTGAATCTTCTGACAAAAACCACCCCCGAAGTTACATGTAAGGGCCACTGTGGGCAAACTCATTTAAGAAGAGAAAGGACAGGAAGGGGAGAGTGATTTGGGAAAAGCTTTTTGATAAGCTCGTGGCACACTGAATTCTCATCTGTGGGTGGAGGGATCTCAGGTTGCTGCTCCAACATTAGTGCTCCGAATCTCTGGTCAGCCTCAAGTGCCTGAGCTGACTCAGCAGCAAAACTTGACAATATCTGGAAGAATCATATCTTTCAAAACTTGTCTGTGAATGGAGGAAAGAGGGATTTTCCATCTCACCAGAGTGACTCAGAATGAAGAAAATTTTAAGAGGGACATTACAGGCCACTGCCTGGGATCTTTGAGTAGCCTCCAGGGGTATTTCTAGACAGCAGAAAAATAACCCAGACCTCTGATGCAGACGAGCTTGTCTTGTGAAGGAGTGAGTTGGGCTCATTCCAGCAGTGAAGGCAAAGCAGGGTGAGCTAAATACACATTCCCAGCCCATCCCTGGGCTTCTAGGATGAAGAAGCCAGAACTGAGCTAAAACTTTCCCTGCTATTTGCTCTGTTTCAGCTGATGGCTGTGGGTGGCCACAATCACAAATTGTTTGGCCTTCTTAAACACAAATGGAAAACCAAACCAAATCCCCATTCAGAACAATCACTTAGGCCCATGTTTTCCTTTAACTCCTATTCCAGGGACTTGGAGAGCTCTGATTTCTGTGTGTTCCACTGCTTTTCTTGACCTGAGATCCAAATGCGTGAGAACTACAGAGCGGAAGCAGGGCAGAGGCAGCTGGAAGGGTGGAGGTGGAGGAGAACGGTGGGCAGGAGGAACAGAGGAGGGTCTGGGCTTGGCTTTACTCAGGCTCTGTGGCATTCTTCAGGCTTTGGCTTTTTATGCTCTTTTTGCTGGAGGAGGTTTTGGAGACGATTTTCACACCTGGGTTGGTGCCTTTTGCACTTCCAGAGCTGAAATTCCCTCCACTGGTGCTCAGGGCGCTGCTGCCACCCCCGGCATGGCTGTAGCTGCCAGCAGTGCTCAGACCACTCCCTCCTCCAAATCCACCTCCAAGACCACCTCCAGTCCCAAGTCCGAGTCCTCCTCCACTTCCAAAACTGTAGCTTCCTCCTCCTCCTCCTCCTCCACCGCCAGCTCCAAGACCGAAACTGCTCCCGCCGCCTCCTCCAAGGCCAAAACCATTTCCAACACCTCCTCCAAGACCAAAGCTGCTTCCGCCACCTCCTCCAAGGCCAAAACCACTTCCGCCGCCTCCTCCACTCAGGCTCAGTCCACCAAATCCTCCTCCTAAGCCAGCTCCACCAGAAATGCCGGAGCTGGAGCTGATGACCGCTGCAAGGAAAAGCAACCAGAGGGTTGAACATCTGCTTGGCAGCCATAGAATCATGGGATGGGCTGGGCTGGAAGGGGCCATAAAAGTCATCCCATCCCTGCCCCTGCCATGGGCAGGGACTCCTTCCATTACCCCAGGTTGCTCCCCCACCCCCCTCCAACCTGGCCTTGGACACTTCCAGGGAAGGGGCAGCTGCAGCTTCTCTGGGAAGTCACCCAGTTCCAGGAAGCACCATCATCAGGACCTTGACCCACAGGACTTGAACCCAATTTCAGTCCCCTGCACAAGCCCGTAATGACAGGGGAGGGCTCCAAAAGTCTTATGTGGGGTAAAATTTCCCTTTCCCCACGGTTTCTCCCAGGCCTTGCTCCCAAAGCCAGACTTTGGGATCCAGAACTGTGATACTTACAGTAGCTGATGGGGTTCAGTCCCTCCCCACTGAGCCTGTTGGGGGATTAGAGAAGATTGGAGTAAAATTGTGGATACAGGCAGAGGAACCAATATCTGATGAGAAAAGTGACAGTCACTATTAACCCCACAAGGATTTTGCTCCCACCTGCTCTCCTCGCCCTCCAGCAGCTTCCTGTAGGTTGCAATCTCAATGTCCAGGGCCAGCTTGACGTTCATGAGCTCCTGGTACTCCCGGAGCTGCCGGGCCATGTCAGCCTTGGCTTTCTGCAGGGCATCTTCCAGGTCAATCATCTTTGCCTTGGCGTCCTTGAGAGCCATCTCCCCACGCTCCTCTGAGTCTCCGATGGCCGTCTGCAGGGTGGCACACTGCAAGGGATGGGGGGCTTGGAAAGCTGCTCTTCCCTTTGGGTGAGATTCACCCAAGGAAGAAACCCATTCTGGCTGTGATGTTCATGGAAAATGCTCCAGCTGAGCTAACGTGGCTGGAGTTGAAATGCCAGGCTGGCAAGAACGACTTAATAGTTAAATTTTACAGCGTGAAGCCCTTTCCAGGCGGGAATTCAACACCTTTAACAAGGCTGGAAAAGTCCCTGATCAGCAAACCCGAGCTGTGGTGTTGAGGGACAACAGAGTGGAGCTCTGTTGGCTCCTTTTGCCATTCCTACCTGGTTCCTCGTGTTCTCTATCTCGGAGCGGATCCTCTGGATGAGCCGGTTGAGCTCTGAGATTTCCCCCTTGGTGTTGCGCAGGTCATCACCGTGTTTCCCAGCCGTGGCCTGCAGCTCCTCAAACTGAGAAGGAAAATGTAACCTGAACCATCTGAGGTGTCTGGCTGGAGTAGACATGGCTCAAACAGCCCCTCTTCAGGGCAGCAGGGATTTCGTGGGGCAGTGATGGGTCAGCTCACCTTGGTTTGGTACCAAGCCTCGGCCTCGGCGCGGCTCCGGTTGGCGATGTCCTCGTACTGAGCTTTGACTTCGGCTATGATGCTGCTCAGGTCCAGGTCCCGGTTGTTGTCCATGGACAGGATGACAGCGGTGTCGGACACTTGGGCGCTGAGCTGGGCCAGCTCCTGTGGGAAGCACACGGGAGCTGCACTTACTTTTCCCAACCCTCAGAGTGGTGGCATTCCCCAGCCAAGGACAATGGCAGGGCAGGAATCGGGGATTTGGCTGTACCGCCTCGTAGAGGGCTCGAAGGAAGTTGAGTTCATCACTCAGGGCGTCCACCTTGGCCTCCAGCTCCACCTTGTTCATGTAAGCAGCATCCACGTCCTGGAAAAGAGCAGCTGTGGGGACACCTGTGGCACCTGTATCCTCTTCTCAGCCAGGAGGAAATTCCTAGCCACAGCCAAGAAACAGCCAAGCCTGGAAACAAGGCTGCCCCTTTCCCTGCTGCCTGGTAGAGAAGCCGTGCTTGGCACACCCCACTGGAAGAGCACCAAGACAGCATCTCTTGCCCCAGAGAAGTGCTGTGTGTAATTGGGAAGTGGATAAGGAGGGAGGTCCTGGCTCTTTGGCCTTGGTACCTGGGATTCCCAAGCATGACTGACCCCCTTTGTCTCTACATGGTCTGTTTTGCACCTCTGTGTGTTGTAGGACCAGAGTGGAAGGAGATTTTCTTCCTTCTTACAAGGCACTCCATTCCTTTCCCGCAATACCATGAACAAATGGTGATTGAAAACCCTTCTAAAGGATGAGGATGCAGCTCCATGAGATCTCCCATCCCTCAGGATATTCCCAGTCTGTGCAATGGTTGAGGCTGGCTCAGCATCTGCAGCACCTCCTGTCTCACCCACCTTCTTGAGCACCACAAATTCATTCTCTGCTGCCGTGCGCCGGTTGATTTCCTCTTCATATCTACAGAGATAAGGGGAAAGAGGTGCTGGATCAGACCTCGAGAAGCGGAACAGGTGTCCAGGTAGGACTACAAAGTGATCTGTACTGGGGGTGGCATCTCCAAATCAGCCTCCTAGGAACTGTCCAGCTCCAATGTGTGAGATTCCCCTTTCTCAGAAGGCTGAAAGGACATTTTTGACTTAATGCAGATGGAACAAGGAAGGTAAAGCTGGTTTAGAGGATTTTTCTTTGCAAGAGCCATCACAAGGTGCTGTGTCCTGGCTGAATCTCCATTTTTTGATGGGAAAAATGTCGATGGACCCTTTTTGGTGCTGTTGAGGAAAATGGGTTCCACAGGGAGAGATACCTCTGAGCAGGGGGTGATTAAAGATGTTCTATGTTACGGGTTGGAGCACAAACTGGAGATGCTTTTCCCCCTTTCCTAGAGAAATTTCCATTAATACTTCAGTTTGGATGTTTGACTTTCAGAAATTGAAATTTTTGACATGAATCATAGAATCATGGAATTACAGAATCATAGAACCATAGAATCAGCTGAGTTGGAAGGGACCCATGAAGATCCTTGACTCCAACTCCTGGCCCTGCACAGGACACCCCACCAACCCCACCCTGTGCCTTGAGAGCATTGTCCAAACACTCCTGGAGCTCTGGTAGCCATGGGACCATGACCATTCCCTGGGGAGCCTGTTCAGTGCCTGACCACCCTCTGGGTGAAAACTCCTGCTGCTCAATGCTCAGCTGAACCATTTACAGCCCATTTCACACTCACTTGTTTTTGAAGTCCTCCACGAGGTCCTGCATGTTCTTCAGCTCCCCATCCATGCGTCCCCGCTCACTGAGCAGGTTGGCCAGCTGCCGCCGCAGGTTGTTGATGTAGGCCTCGAACAGCGGGTCCAGGTTGCTCTTGCCAGAATTGTTTTTTTGGCCCTGCTCCTGCAGAAGGGTCCATTTGGTCTCCAGCACCTTGTTCTGCTGCTCCAGGAAGCGAACCTGAGCGTTGGGAAGCAGAAGAGGCTTAGGCAGAAGATACCTGTGAGCTGACAGCCAATACTCAACACTGGCAGTGATGCATGACAGGAGCCAAGGGATTCCCGAACTAAGAGTTTCCAAACTGAGAATATCCTCTAGATTATCCAGGGCTATGTTAGCCCAACCTGTAGCTGAGCAAATCCACCCTTAGTGGACAGGTCTCTTCAGAGGCAATTTGGTTTAGGAAGCCAACAAGCAATGGTAAGAAAATTCAGGTTCAGGTCTTTCTTCATCAGACAGTGAAGTTCTTCTTTCACACCCTCTGGGGTTTCTTTCTTTGTAAGATACATATCTTTCTTGATTAAAGCCAAGGTCTGAGTACTAATGCTAAAATTGCTTAATTGCCCTTCCTTTTGCTCACACATACAACTTATTTATCCAATTAAAAGCTGAGGAAGGACTTGAGTGATTGAGTCAATTGAGTCAATATAAAAATGATTTTATCTTGCAGGCAATAAACAACAAAGAACAAGACAACTGCTGTGATTGCTCAGAGAGAGTGAGTTGGGTTGAGCCACTAGACCTGGACCCAAAAGTGACTTATGCCATTTCAACTAATCTGTGTTGTTTCGCAGGCACAAAACCTGTATCTAATCACATTACTACAATTTTATTGTCTTGTTTTCTGCCCTGTCAATGTTCAGAAGGATATTATTGTTTGAGAGACTTAACGAAGGCATGCAGGGAGGAAATGTGTGAAAGACTGGAGATCTCTAAAGTCATATTTTGGTGTCTACTAGATCCTCACTCCCCCTCTACCACAGATCCACAGCACCCAACAAAGTCTCACCTTGTCAATGAAAGAAGCAAATTTGTTGTTGAGGGTCTTGATCTGCTCCTTCTCATCTTTCCGCACCTGCTGGATGTTTGGATCTATCTCCAGGTTCAGCGGTGCCAGGAGGCTCTGGTTTACAGTCACTTCTTGGATTGTACCCACTCCAGGCGGGCCCCCAGAAAATCCCGCGGGGCTCCTGCCACCTCCCAGCCCTGCAGGGAACCCTCCCAGCCCCCCCAGACCACCAAAGCCAAACCCTCCACCACCTCCGTGGCCACCACCATAGCCAAGCCCACCAGCACCTCCACCAAAGCCAAGCCCACCAGCACCTCCACCAAAGCCAAGCCCACCACCTCCACCACCACCACCACCAAGCCCCAGCCCAAACCCACCACCAGCTCCACCACTGCCAAGCCCACAGCCACCTCCCAGGCCAGAGCCACCGGCAGCTCCACTTCCAAAAGCAGCTCGGAAGCTGCTTCCAACCCCAATGGAAATCCTCTTGCTACCACCAAGGTTGTAGAGGCTCCTGCTGCCAAAACCTCCGCCACCACCAGAACTGCCGCCACCACCTCCTCCAATGAGCCTCCCAAAGCCTCCTCCTCCTCCTCCTCCTCGTGCCACAGACACAGAGCTAAAGCCAGCCCTGTTGCTGCTTGGAATTATGGCCGAGGCAGCGCTGTAGGAGCGGCCTCCCCCTCCTGCCCCTCATGCTGAGCGCCCCGGTTCATCGCGGCAGCAGAAGGGCCCCACACAGCCAGAGAGACTCTGCAGCTCTCCGAGGAGAGGGAATCAGGGTGCCCCTTTTATCCCCCAGGGATCTGGGCTTGGCTGCGTGGAAGTCCAGTGATCAATTTGGTGCCTTCATGGTTTTGACGTGCCAGGAGGCAGCTGTCTCCCTGAGACTTGTTAAACCCTGATTGCACCCAAACACGCCTCCTGGGGCTGGATCTGCTCAGCTGGAAGAGTTATCTAACACCCAGATTTCTGGCAGGGAGAGCTCAGCCTGGTGCAAAACCTCTGTCTCCTCACAGAGATGGGTTATTTCATTTTGTATTATTTTGCTTAACCCTGGAGGTGTCCCAGGCCAGGTTGTGAGGGCTTGGAGCAACCTGGGTTAATGCAAGGTTTCGCTGTCTGGGAGGGGGATAGAATGAGATGGTCTTTGAGATTCCTTCTAACCCAAACCATTCTGAGATTCCATGATTCTATAATTTCCTTACTGTGGAAAAAAAAAATTTAAATGTTATAAAGCCAGAAATAATGTCTTGGATTCCCAATTCTGCTTAAAGGATGCAGCACATCAACACAGAGATCAGTGGAGAGTCCTCTGGACTAACTCAAGTGAAAAGCAGTGAGAACAAAATGGTTAAATCGGAACAAAAATAATTCATGGGGTTTATTCACCTGAAGGCAGAAGGCAGCTTGATGTTCATGAAATCTGACATCCCTTTTGGGGCTCTAATTTATCCAGTTTGCTGTTCCTACTCCCTGGGCAGGGACCATCTCTTTGGGATAGCTTGACAAAGAGGTCCTGATCAAGTTTTCCTCTTTCTCCATTCCAGATGTAAATACCACCTCAAATTTTGCCCATTTATATTCATTATTTAGCCTATGGCAGGCTTTCTAGGCTATTCCTGTGGATATTTGCATTTCCAGAGGACAACTCCATTCCATGCAGAGGCTGTGTTGTGATTTCTCCAGCTAGCTGATGATGTGATTGGTGCATTTTCATCTTGACTCAAAACCGTTTCAAGAAAAGAGGCAGATTTTTCTGAAAAACTCTCTGCCCAGCTCTGTGGAACGATGTCATTTGCTCACTTTAGGATGTAGTCAGTCCTGAGTTTCTGGCTCTCTCTAGCTCTGATTTATTTTAAAAACTTTTTAATCTTCCATCCAAAATGCTGCCAAAAGCAGATTTAACCAGCATGAAAAATACTCCCACAAATTCTCCTTATTTTACTTCCTGGAGTCCTTGGGAAAAAAGGTAAATTCAACAGGGTGTGGTGATATTTTCTGGTATCTCAGACTTTGTGGAACTGCAGTGTTGAGAGTATTTTATCCCTTGCATGTCAGAGCTCAGCTGTTTTTTGGCATGGGGCTGCCCTGGTGGCTTTACCTGAATTCTGCAGGACTGGAGCTTAAATATATTTACAGGACAGGACTCTACTTGCCTTTCAAAACACATCCCTGTGCCCCAGAGCTACAAAACCATTAAGGAACTAAAATCCCACTGGCATCTCTGGAAGAACACTTAAACAGGTGCTACTGAATATAGAAGACCAAATATCTGATTATCCCTGGAGAAATGCTGCTGGGCCGGCTCAAATGGAGAGCTGGGGCAGTGAAAGAGAATTTCCCTTTGCAGTGAGAAATTATTCCAAGATGGTGCAGGTCAGCTTGTTTCTTTTTGGAAAATGTGGGTCTGGACCTGGAATGTCACTTGAAATTCATGAGCATCCATTGCCTCTGTGATTTGCATAAAATTCAAAGCCAGGGTGCGATGGGAAAATGAGATTTTGTCTTCATGGTTCCTTGACCCCAGTAAAGGCAGCTTGTCCTGAAGCTGAAGAACGGGTTCAGATCAGATGTTAGAGCTGAATGAATGTAATGGGATTAAAGGTGGGGCTGCCAAGAAGAAAGAGGGAATTGTCACTTCAGGCTCCCACACTCTTCTCCCCTCGGCTCGTTATCCACAGGGTATGTGAGAGATGCAAAGGCCACCTGAAAAATGCTCCTTTCCCTCCTGGGGTGCTTGGTGGTGCGGAGGAGCCAAGGCTTGGGGCTCCAAACCCAGAGGCAGATGTGGCATTTTCATGTCTGTTTGCATCAACTGGCCAGGCTCTGGGCTCAAGCTGAAAGAGGGAAAGTCAAAGTTAAATATAGGGAAGAAATTCCTCCCTGTGAGGGTGGGGAGACCCTGCAGTGGATTTCCCAGAGAAGCTGTGGTTGCCCCATCCCTCAAAGGGTCCAAGGCCAGGCTGAATGGGGCTTGGAGCAACTTGGGATGGTGGAAGTTGTTCCTGGCCATGGCAGAGGGTAGAATAAGATGGTTTATAAGATCCTTCTAACCCAACCATTCCGTGAATCCATAGTTTTGTACACTATCAATTTACAAAAGGGTCTGTCCAGATTTACACTGTGCAGAATTTGACCTCCATCTGCCCTAAACCCACATTCCTGGCTTTTTTGTCTCCAAAACACGCTGATCTACATGAACATCTTCAAGCAGCAGAAAACATGGCTTTTGCAATAGTTGGGAGTTGAGGACAGGGATGATTAAAGGTTTTTTCCCAGAAATGCAAGAGCTGCCAGACTGCTTTTGCTCCCTGGGGAGCTGGCTGGTGTTTGGTGTTCAGGTATTGCTTTGCCGGGAGATGATCAACATAAATTATGAGCTGCTGGGGCACTGGAAGCTTCTTGTTTTGGGTGTTTCTGCTTGGTGTTTACATAGAAATGAGATGGAGCCTGAGTCGTGTTCATGGAGCAGAAAAGATGAAGACAACATTTCCAAAAACATCTTTAGCAGAGTAAGTTTTGTTTTCTCACCAAGGGCTGACCCACTTGGCTTTCACCACCCCCCAGCCAACTGGCATTTATTAAAACAGAATTAGTGCTCTGCTCCCTGTTGATCACATCGAATATACCACGAGGGGAGCCAGAATGCCCCATGCTGGGAGAGCAGCAGAGGCCAGAGCTCATCCCACACTGGGTTTATCCCCATCCCACGCACGAGGACAGAGTCTGGGATGGGGGCTGAGCTCATCCTCCAGCCCTGGAGAGGTCAAGGGAAAGAAGCTGTGAGTCAGCAGGGAAGTCTTGGAAGCAGAGTGGGACATGGGGGAATAAATTCCAGCCCCTGTTTCTTGATGAGCCTTCCATGGGCACGTGAACCTGCCCACACCTGTGCTGCTCCAGGCTGGCCGCAGGGATTTCTCCAAGGGTGATGCAGAGCTGGCTCAGGGGCCGGTGGCTCTACCATGGGGAGCGGTGGGAAGGGAGGAGCTGCAGGGCTGGTTTGTTTTCCTGTGATTCCAGCTGTCCATCCAGCTGGGCTGAGTTGTCACCGTGGGAAGATCCTCCCAGCCAAGTTATAGGGTCACTGTCCAGGAGCATTGGGACAACACTCAAGCATCGGGTGGGACTTTTGGGGTGCCCTGTGCAGGACCAGGACTGGGATTTGATGATCCTTGTGGGTCCCTTCCCAGCCAGGATATTCCATGATTCTATGAACCTCACAGAGAAAAAGGAGAGGATGATGTGATTTCTCCTAAATCCCAGTTTCCTAAAATTGTGAGAGAGGGTTTTCCCTCCCTGGAAGGGATGATGGAGGAGCATGTCTAGCCACATCTCCAGACCCTGTTCTTTGTGTGAGTTCACATATTTTAAGGAAGGTGGCAGTTGAGGAAGAAGCCCCTGGTGCTGCATTTTGGGAAAATGCACTTTGCTCTTACTTTTTCTCGAAAATCAAGCCACTCTTGTGAGAGGGTTTCACAGGTGTGGTGTGGGATTATTTTCTTGTTCCTCCCTGAGCTGGTTCTCTCTGATTTCCTTAAAGAAGGGCCTGGCTGCCTTTTTGTTCCATCTCCAGAGATCCCAGACACTGTGAGAGATCCCAAGCAAACTGCATACCCACGGATGGTAAATAGCCTCCTTTCCAGACTTCCTTGTGGCCACACTAATCAGTGGATGGAATAAAGGTATGCAAAGCTGCTTCACGAAAGAGAGCAGACAAAACCTTCTTGAAGCTCCAAACTCCACCCATTTGGAGACTCAGGTTTGAGGAAATTTCTATGATTTGCAATATGAAGGAGGGAAATAAAGCCCAGGCAGTGCAGCATGAATTATGCATGGAGTTTATTGAAGGTACAGCTGAAAGTCTGGAGTAAGCGAAGGGTAATAACTCTGTTCACTTACACATGAAAAGCTTTAACTCCGTCTATTGCACACAGGAAAAACAACACATGCATTTAACTACAGAAATATAAGGTGCTCGTTAGGGTGTAATTAAAATCTGCTCTACCAAACGCAGTGTAGCAACCTGGACCAATTTGCATAAGCATTCCCAACCCTCTTGTAAACAGGAAAAATTGGATTTTCTGCTGTCATTAAAGAAGTAAATTACAGCTGCAGCTCTGTCTTGGACAATTAAATTGTGGCTTCTCTCTCTGAAGTTGGGATGACCAAATTTTTCATCCTTTTGCAATAGCTGCATTAGAAGTCTCTGCTGGAAAGGGGTCAAGCAGGGAAGGGTGACCGAAAAGCCAAGATGATGAGTGGAGACAGGGATGGTCTCTGAAATTAAAATCTCACCTGGCTGAGGTGGGGCAGGGGGGGGAGTTTCCCCCAAGAAAGACATCAGGGAGAGGGTGGGTTTTGTCAGGCTAAGGCTTTAGGCAGAGCGATGTCCTAGCGCATGGTTGTGTGCTCCCTGCGGCTGTCAGAGGGAGGGGGAATACTGTTTTCTTGCAGAAATGCTGATTATTATAAAATCTGCCGTCTCGGGCCCCGCCGCTCTCTACCGGCTCGTCCTGACGACGCGCACGGCTGTGCTGAACCTGTTCCCGCAGACGCCCGGCGCCGCGGGGATCAGCACGGGCCCGGGCCCGCACTGCTCCACGCCCGCGCACACCACGCTGCCCACGCTGCCCAGGCTGCCCAGGGTGCCCAGGTTGCCCATCCCGGCGGCGCACTGCACCCCGTCCACGCCGGTGAGCACCTCCCTGCCCACGCAGCTGACCGCGCTCCTGGCCCCGAATCCCGCCCCGACCTTGGGCACGCAATCCACGCTGCGGGTGCTGAAGCCGGCGTTGCCGAAGGACGAGACCATGCCCAGCCCCGCGCCGGCCCCGCCGCTCTTCACGGTGCATTTGCCTCCGATTCCAGACAGGGACCGGCACTCCCCGACCGTGCCCCCGCCGCTGACCACGGCTGCGGGAGAGAAACACGCTCGGTCACGCCCAGAGCAGCCAAAACCCGGCTTAAAAGGAGCGTCGCAAACTTAAAAAGCTTGTAAGGAAATCAAGACGGGGTTCATTAACTCACCTACGCTCACAGGGTTGCCGGTGCATATCCTGTCAAGGAAAGAAGCGCGTCAGAGATGTATTTAGGGACATATTCCTCAAATTCACAGGCAAATAGAGCCCAGCCACTGCCTCCTCAGAAACCTGACGTGTCCTTCGGCTCCTTAGGGGCACTCTGCTGAGAGATGCTTGCCCACCAAAGCACTGCAGGGTTGAGTCCCTAATTCCATGGTCATGCTAATATCCCATCCTCTTTTTGGATAGGAGTGTGATCCCCTCTGCACCCAGCGGGAGGGAAAAGGGACCCTGCTCCCCTCTGCAGCCCTGGGTGCAGCATTTCTTTCTCCTCCCGTTGTCTTTTGCTGATCATCCTTACAAGGTGCATCCAGGGCTGCTCCTACCTGCTCTCTTCTCCCTCCAGCAGCGTCCTGTATGTGGCAATCTCAATGTCCAGGGCCAGCTTGACATTGAGCAGCTCCTGGTAGTCCCTGAGCAGACAGGCCATCTTGTCCTTGGCCTGCTGCAGAGCTGTCTGCAGGTCAACCAGCTTCTGCCGGGCGTCCTTGAGGGCGCAGTCTCCTCGTTGCTCGGCATCACAGATGGCTGTCTGCAGGGCTGAGATCTGGGGACAGCCACAGGAGGACATTCCCACAAAGCTTCGGTCAAGTAAGGTAAAGCCCATCCAGTCCCATCTCCTGCCACGGGCAGGGACACCTTCCACTAGCCCGGGCTGCTCCAAGCCACATCCAACCTGGCCTTGGACACTTCCAGGCACAATTCCTCTGAGCAAGAGGGCAGCCAAGGGTGATATTAAGGGGTATCTCCACAGTGTTGCTCATATATTCCTCGGCCAGGAAATGCCAGAGGGACAAGATTTAGGCTGGATCTGTGGTGGCCAAACTATCTGGGATGAAGGAAATGGGATCTGTTGGCTGCAGCCTGGTGGGATGTTGGCTGTAACCCGGTGGGAGCTCACAGCAAACACTTATTCTGGTACCCGCCAAACCCATGAACTTCTTATTTGCAAAGTGAGAAATAAATCTGCTTTTTTGTGTGCATGGGCAGCAGATGAGAAGTTAAAATAGACCTAATCTGGGGCAGGGGGTTCTTTGCAGCCCCACAGGGTGGGACCAGGTGGATCCATCCCTTAGTCCTACCTGTTTCTTCACATTGTCCGACTCACACTGCAGCTTCTGGATCATCCTGTTGAGCTCAGCAATCTCACTCTGGTTGTTCTTCAGGTCATCACAGAACTTGCCCCGGCTGCTGTGGAGTTCCTCCAGCTGTTGCATAGGAAGGGGATGATGTCAATGCACCCAAATCCCCCTTCCCAGGCGCCCCACCTCCCCGGGCAGTTGGAAATCTCTGAAGCTGCACCAGGGTCGGTGCTCCCTGGGCACCACCCAGACGTGGCCTCAGCCCGGGTAAGGTGAGAGTCTCAGGGGAGTCCTGGACTTGCTGATCTTGGAGGTCTTTTCCAGCCTTAGGCTTCTATGGTTTGCCCTTTGGGAAGTAATGATGCTCCTTAGAGTGCATGAAGGGGACATCTCTAAACACTCTTATCTGCTCTGCGTGTACCAAAATGTCTCAAACCACACTTTTAAGGTTGGTTTGTGTTTGCAGGTTTTTTTGGTACAACTCTCTAAAGCAGACTGAAGCTAATACACAGCGTGAGGCAGGTTAAAGTTGCATCATGGAGGATGGGAATGGTCTCAGGAATGGTCTGTCACAGAAATTTGTGGAATACTCACCCTGGTTTGGTAGAAAGCCTCCACCTCGGCCTTGCTCTTCTGGGCAATCTCCTCATAGCAGCACTCCACGCTTTTAATGATGCCCTCCATGTCCAGGTCCCGGCTGTTGTCCATTTGCACGATGACAGAAGTGTCACACAGCTGACAGTCCAGCTGAGCCCTCTCCTGCAGGACCAGAGCATCAGTTCCATTCCCTCAACCAACCCCAACCAGAAAGGGGGGTCTGGTTGGAGGAGGTTCTCCCTGAACTCCCAACATGGAACATGGGGTTTTCCAGGTGGGCAACTCGTGTCCAGCAAGACCTGGCAGCTGGGACCTGTTTTGGTGGCACAACATGGGATGGCTGCGTGCAGTTCCCTGAGGGAGGGTGGGGAGTCCTGCTGAAACAAGCCACTTCTGCATTCCTGGCTGTGCCACTGCTTTCCTGGATTGGGAACCCACATGTTCTTTGAGCCCCTGCTGAGGGGTTTTAGCTCAAAAAGGTGTCAGTGCAAAGTGTCCCCTGTGTGTTTTGTTAAAAATTGTGGAATTTTAAACAGAAGTGTTATTTTCCTTAAAATATTTTGACTACTGAAAAAAAAAAAAAAGTTCTAGAAACATTTGGCGAGCCCAGGGATGGTTTGGATTAGAATTTGAGAGGTTTTCAGGCAAAAGATCCCTCCCCTTGTGGGCAGCAACGTAGCAACCAAGACTAACTAATGCATTTCCAAAGTAGGTGAGACAGCGTTGTTATCAAATACATCTAAAAGACATAGGGGTTTGGGCTGCAATTCCAGGATTTTCAGAAAAGACACTTTTCCCTGCACTCTTGGTGTAAGACTCGGGTGGGGAGGGCAGGAGATGATGCCTCAGCCAGGGAGCAGATTGGGCCAGGAGCTCTTACCTCGGCATAGATGCACTTCAGGAACTCCAGCTGCTGTCTCAGGAGACCCACCCTCACCTCCAGCTCCTCCTTGGTCAGGTAGAGACAATCCACATCCTGGAGAGATAGCAGGAATTTGGTGAAAAGAGGTGAAGGAACAACTGTGGCAAATCCCAGGTTTTCTTTAGAAGAAAACTCCACCATTTCCAGCCCTTAACACTAGGTGGGTTTGGGCTTCACATGCTGAAAACCTCAGGGAGGCCCTCCAGATTCCTTGGGTTGCCTCAATTTTGGGGCATCACACTGTGCCATGGTGCCAGGACCCCCCCACTTCTCCCACTGACCCCACACCCAGAGTTTGCCCACCCTTATCTGGCCCTGGCTCACCTTCTTGAGCACCACGAACTCGTTCTCCGCTGCCGTGCGCTTGTTGATCTCATCTTCATACCTGCAGGAAAGCAGAGCCGGGGGATGCTGAGCCCTGGGGGTCTCATCTCCATCACCCAACCATCCACTGCAGACCGTGGGAAATGAGATTTCACTTTGCACCTCATTTTTTATCTTTTTTTTTTTTTTTTTTTTTGCTTCATTGCTGTTTCTTACCCCCTCTCTGGGTTTTACTCAGCAGTTAGTTTAGCCATGCCAGTGCTTTGGGTGGCTAGAGTCAGAGGACAGAAAATTCAGCCAAACCACCAGAAATGCAAAGCTGGAGGCTTGGATTGCTGCTTCCGGCCCTTCTGCTTTGTGAGATGTTTTTCCAGAGCATCCAGGACTGTGCTCAGAGTGTTTGTGGAGGGACTGGCCAAAATGCCCCAGGGGAAGTTCAGGAGCTTGAGCAACCTGTGAAACTCCAGGGTGCAGTGGGGAGCACAGTCAGGACATAATGAATCAGTAATTGGGACCTGCAAGAACTTTCACAAGATGCTGATTCTGTGAGTTGGACCTGCTCGGTAGTGGCTCAGCAAGAAAAAACACCTGAGATGGTGAACTCTGGGGAAAGTTGATCCAGTGACCTTGTTTGTGGCCTAGCAGAGCACATGGGGAGATGTTAAGGAGTATCTACAACTTAGATTAAAAAAAAAAGGAATTCCCACATTCCCTCTGGGAAGAGAGAATGAATCCCAGCATGATGTGGGTAAAAGAGTGGGGTGGAGAAAATTGGCTGAGGGTTTTGTTTGTTTTGTGGGAATGGATGGCACTGGGGAAAACAGAGGAACAGGTGGTGGGGGAGATTTGATATGGCAAACCACGGGGGTTTGCAGGAGGCAGAGGAAGAGTGTTTTTTCAATCCTGCTCCCTAAGGAAACTGGGCTTGAAAACGTCTCCCAGTCCATCTCCAGCGCAGCACTGGATGCCCAGTGCAGGAAATTCGCCCAGTACTGCAGTGCCTTGCCCTGTGCCCCAGTTTGTTGATCCATCCAGTGCAATTTCCTTAGATTCACACTCAGGAACACCACCCAGGCCAGCAACATCCTCGTCTGCAGCTTCCCTGTGTGTGACTTACTTGCACTTGAACTCCTGAACCAGGTCCCGCAGGCAGCGCTCCTCGTTCTCCAGCCGCTCTCGCTCCCCCATCACACACTCCAGCTGCTTCCTCAGGTTGCAGATGAAGTTCTCAAACACAGGCTCCAAGTTTCTCCGGGATGCTGGGAGCACATACTGCTGCAGCAGCTCCCACTTGGTGGTCAGCACCTTGTTCTGCTGCTCCAGCAGCCGCACCTGGGCAGGGAAGAGATGGGAGGGTCAGGCTCTCCTGTCCCAGGGTTTCTGTACTTCCCAAAGGCAAAAGTGAAAATCAAATCAGAATTGCAAATGGTCAGGTGCTGCTATCTCAGGGGGTTGAGTGGGACCAGCATCTTCTCTGGGCTAAACTGGTCCCACCCAGGACTCGAATCTCAGGCTGAGCAACATCAGCGCCTTCACTCTGTGTGGAGGCCAAGCCTGGGTTCAGCCAACACTTGCTCAGCCAGACACCTCCACTCCTCCCCCAGAACTGGATCCTCGGCCTCCCCATGGGCCCAGGGCAGGAACAAGTCTTTCTCAGCACTAAAAGCTCCATCCAGGACTTCATTTGGATGTATCTGATTTAAACTCCAATCGTGGATACTTATCATGCCTTTACACTTCTAGATTAAAGGGCTCTCTAGGAGCTTGATGGGTCATGAATAAGTCATTTTACAAATGGGAAGAAGCAGGAGTTGCTGCTCCTGGGTGGATTCAGTTTTTCCGGTTGCAGAACAACTCTCCAGGAAAATCAAGATCAGATCAGACAGAGCAGATTTTCTTTGCTGTTTGAAAAATTCTTTCCCATAACAGCTCTCTAAACAGTCATGAAAACTCTTAAATGTAGCTAATAAAACAATGATAAATTACATATTTTTAGGAAATCACTAAATAATTGTGTTCACAGAGTGAAGGGACAAAGAAATTAAGATAGTTCCTCCCATTTTAACTGAATTCATCCTTCCACATCACCTTCATGAAACACAAACTATTTTAAGAATGCAGAAGCCCTTTGGAGTTTTATACATTTGTGTGAGCAACATCAGATTATACACTTGAAATAAAATTTCCTATCCTTCAATGCTTCATCTCATCACTCGCAGGTTTGGATTTACTATATCCCTGGAGCTGGTCCTGACCCCTTTAGCAGGTTGGTGACCATCCAAAGGTACAACACTGGTGGTGTTGCCTTGGTGAAAGGCTAAAATCCAGAGGGTGTCCAGGCCAGGACCACCATGGCTCATAAGAAACGTTAAATACCAGGGCAGCAGGAGAAATAGCTCCCCATGTTGTCCCGAGGGACACGGGGTGGGGAAAGCAGGGTCTCACCTTGTCGATGAAACAGGCGAACTGGTTGTTGAGGTTCTTGATCTGCTCCTTCTCGTGGGTCCGCACTTGGCACTCCTCGGGGTCCACGCCCACGCACAGGGGCTTGAGGAGCTCCGGGTGGATGCTGACGCCGCGAATCCCCTCGGACCTCCCTCCGCCGAGGCCGATGCCGATGCCGCCGCCGTAGCTCCCCATGGCCACGCCATCCCCCAGGCCTCTGTAGCTGCCCAGGCCCCCGAAGCTCGCACAGTTCCCAAAGCCCACCACGGTGCCAAAGCGGCCGCCGCCGTACGCGACGCCGCAGCGCCCGACGCCAGCACCGCCGTAGACACCGCTGCGGCAGCTGCCACCGAAGGAAATCCTCTGCCCTCTGCCCAGGTCACAGACGCTGCGGCTGCTGAAGCCACCGATCCCACACCTCCGTCCCACGGGCTGGCAGACCGAGGCCGAGCTGCTGTTGGCCCTGCCCAGGCCGCAGACGGCGGATGCCGAGGAAAAGCCTCGTCTTCCCAGGATGGAGCCGGAGGTGTAGCACTGTCGGCTCATGGTGGCTGGGGTGGGTGGGCAGTGACGGCGATGCGGAGGAGCAAGAGAGGAGCGGGGCCTGGAAGAAGGAGATCTCCTTTAGCTCCTCTGAGGCAGAGCCCTTCTCCTTATATACATTTCAGGAGGTGCCTCAGATGCAAAAATTTAATTTATCCACTGGGTTTGGTCTGCCTGGCAGCAAGGAATGGCTTCCAACATTTCAAACCCACAGCAAACACTTCTATCTCATATGAAATAATGTGGAAATTAAAATAAACTGCTTTGCTTGCAAGCTTCAGTTTCAGGACTTATATTTTACTTAATTAATCTGCTTCCTTATTGTGTAATTATAGTTTAGCAAAATAATTCAAGGGGTTTTTATTCATGGCTTGTTTACGGTTTGGTTTCACCACAGCGTTTAATTACATTTCGGGACCTCCTGCAAAATGTCGTGGGGATGCCGCCCCTTTCAGGGTCCACGGGCAGCTCCGGGCGGGCTCTTGAGCAATGACCGCTGCTGACAGGGAGAGGGAAGGCGGATCCAGCCCGGCTCAGCACTGACGTTGTCGGGAGCGCTCTCGTAAGCATTTATTCCTTCCTCTTGCGGGGATGGCTGTGGCTCTTGGAGACAATTCGGGCGCTGACCGTCAGGATGGGGTTGGTGGTTTCCATACGGATGGAGCTGGAGCCGCGTGAGGTGGCGCTGAGGATGAGCTTGGTCATGGGGAGGATGCTCTGGGAAACCGGGGGTTCACAGAATCGTGGAGTTATGGAATGATTTGGCTCGGGAGGGACCTTAAACCTCATCTCATTCCACCCTCTGCCCTGAGCAGGGACACCTTGCACTGCCCCAGCTTGTTCCAAGCCTCATCCAACTTGGCCTTGGTCACTTCCAGGGAAGGGCCAGCCACAGCTTCTCTGGAGAACCTTTGGCACGGCCCAATGGGGCTTCCACTGCCCCTTAGCGTACCTGAAATTGAAGATAAGGCATTTCTGGGAAATGAGAGTGATTTATTCCTGAGTTATGTGCACAGGGAAGGTTCTAGATTTCGAACATGGGACCGGGGCACACAGCAGATTCCCTGGAACAGGAGAAGTAACAAAGAAGGGAATTGTTACAAGCAGGTTGAGAAGTGTCAGGTGGAGTGAAGGTTTTGTCTGGTCATCCCTTGACACACCTTTTTGACTTTGAATCCATCCAGTAGTATCTGGTAATGAGAAGGCATCGTCCCATCTTAATTAAAGTTCTTAAAAAGATTTTTGAATTTGCTTGGAAACAAAGTTCCTTTTTTTGCCTTAAAAAGGGGGTCTAATAACAGAAACAAAAGGAATTGCAGAGCTTGCCCTGAGAAATCTTTACATCTTTGCTGGGGCAAAATTAACTGGTTCTGAGAGGACTCAGTGCTATTGTCAATGTGAAATGCACAGGAAGACAGGAAGAAGAATCAGGATATTTAGAATATTTTTGGAGTATTTCCTGGAAGGATCTTTCCTCTTTTTTTTTACAGATCTCATAATGGGTTGAAATGAAAAAATTACTGTATTTCATTGTAATCATGTAGTGGTTCCATTATAGCTATGCTGGTCTGAGTATACACAAGTGCACATCTTGCAATGAGATGTACTTTCATAGAGTCATGGAATCATGGAATGGTTTGGGTTGGAAGGGACCATAAAACTCATCTCATTCCAACTCCCTGTTGTGGCCAGAAACATCCTTCACTATCCCAGACTACTCTCATTCACAGGGAGCTGTAGAAATCAAATGAGCTCTTGGGCACCACATCCTTCATGTACCTTCGAGGTAACCCAGGCACTGGGACCTCTTGCATGCAAGTGAAAAGAGAAGAAATATTTTGGAGATGAGATTTTATTTTGAGCCAAAGCATTGGTGCAATCCCTGGAGAAGACTCTGGGTGTGTGAAGCCAAACATGGAGCACTGCCTGGGGACAGGGCGTTCACGGGTAGGACAAAGCATCACTGAGCCCTTACAGAGGTCCAGACATGACCTTCATGAACTTTTTTAGGCTGCCACAACCACGGGCAAGCTGAAAAGAGGGAGAAGCCAGGCTCCAGTCCTGCTTTCCATGTGGCTCAGCCCTGCACAGCTGCAGCATCCGGAGCAGCTGCTGCTCTGAGCTCTGCTGCCCAGCAGAACCATAGAGAGGCTGCATCTCCTCTTCATGGCCAGAAAGTCATGGCCCTTTTCCCTTGAGGACAACTTTCCAGTTTTTCCAGCTGCGAGAAATCTGCATCTGGCTGGGGTCAGATCCCAGTTATCCCCCATACCTCTGCTCAGCCACCATGGATTGCCTTGTACCACACGAGTGACACACATTTCAGGGGTCTAGACCCTCCAAACCTCTGGTTTTGTTGGAAAACAGGGAAAATGCTGCTCATGGGACAATCCCCCTCCATCAGCTGCAAGCCCTGAGATCCCTTCTTGTGTATGAAGAGTTGTTGGGCTGTTCCTCCACAACAAACCTGATCTTCAGCCTCTGGCTCCTGCTCCTGTCCCTAAGAAGTGGCTTTTCCAGGTGCCCAGCCTTGCACATCAGAGGAAGTCAGTCCAGGGCAGCACCTGTGGTTTGCAGCTGCTGAGCTTTCACAAAGCCTGTTCAGAGTCACATGGTGGAGGTTCCACCAACTTCAAAGCAGGAAGGACTCCGATGGGATTTGGGCTTCCCAAGAGAAGGTTTGCAATGGTTCTTATGCAAGGTCATCTTCCTTGAGACCTTTTCATGTGTCCTCACTTTGTCCTGGCTGGTTGTGGGTGAGATGGTGTTGGCAGAGAGGGACCCAACCTTCCAAGGAGGACACGAAAGGGCTTCTTTCAGGGATTCATCTTTGATTTAAACCTACAGCTTCCACCCAGGTTTACAGGGGAAACCCCTGAGCTGCTTGGCCCTAAACATTCCTTGAGCTGTGGTGGCTTTCATGAGACTTTAGAACCTTTGAGATTTACATGTGCCCAGATAAATTCATTCTGCTTAAGCACCTACTAAACTGGGACCTGCTAAGCCACCCCTGCAGACAGGGAGAGCCTGGGGACATTTCCAACCTATTGTTGGGATTCTAGATGAAAAAACCATCCAACAGCCTCCCGCGTCTGCTTTGTCCCAGCGAGAAAAGCTCTTTTTAAGACCCTCTCCTTGAAAAACAGGGCTGTCAGGGCTGGTGCTGGTGGTGTGCTCCCTCCCTCCCTGCAGGCTCAGCAGTTTTTGTGGCTCCCTGCAGAAGGGACACAAAGTCACCATTAAAAGGGTTAATGAGGCCCCCAGGACACCTCCCACTGGTTTTGCTGGTCCTGCTCTCCAAAGGTGGCTGTTCCATCTCCTAAGTGCAGTTTGATTCGGCTCCCACATCAAAGCAGACAGGGATTAGTGGGGACAGGGGTAGAGATGATGGTCTGAAACTGAGAACCAGTAACCTTTCTCCACAGCTGCTCCTCACCCTCAGCCTGGGTCATCCCTGTCTGTTTATGCTGCTTTGGGCAAAGAGATGGAAAAGAATTCCTGAGGTTCCTTCCAGGCTGCTCTATGATTCCTGCCCATATCTACCACCTGCTTTTGAGGTGTTTCCAGGCACAGCCTTCCCAGAGCTTCACCCTTCCTTCTGCTGGACTGTGGTCCCATCACCAGTGTTAGGGTGTTGTGACAGTCTGTTTAGAGAGCAAACTGAGGGAACAGGGTCCACCTGTGTGCCCTGGCAGCCAGGAGGGACACCAGCTCCTGGTGGCACCAGGCCCAGCCTAGCCAGGCCAGGGAGGAGGATTGTCCTGCTTTGCTCTGGGCTGAGGCAGCCTCACCTCCATTGGGGGGCAGATTTGGGTGCCACAGTATAAGGAAGACCTAAAGATGTTGGAGAGGGTCCAAAGGAGGGACATGGGGATGGGGAAGGGTCTGGAGGGGCCACACGGAGTCAGCCTGGAGGAGACTGAGGGAAGACTTGTCAGGGGCTGCATCTTCATCTCAAGGGGCAGCTCTGATCTCCGCTCTCTGTGAGCAGGGACAGGACCCAGGGAACAGCTGGAGCTGTCAGGAGGGTCAGGCTGGATACTGGGAAAAGGTTCTGCCTGCAGAGGGTGGTCAGGCACTGAACAAGTTCCCTAGGGAATGGGCATGGGCACAAGTCTGCCAGAGCTCCAGGAGCCTTTGGACAGCGCTCTCAGGCACACAATTTTTGGGATTTTTGGCATGTCTTGTATGCAGGGTCAGGAGCTGGACTGGTGATTTGTGTGTGTCCTTTCCAACTCAGGATATTCCATGGTTCTATAAAATGTCCCCCCTCAAGGTGGTGTCTCACACGAGGAACACATGGAGCCACCTTTTGGAAGAGACAAAGAGGCTTCATACCAACCACCACAAGCGTCCACACCTTTCTTTGTAACATTCCTCCTTTGCACGGTAATTTGTGAGGCATTTTGACATCATTCAGACAACTTTGTGCCAGTGCTCGGGGCCGAGGGACCACAAGGGCTCTAAGTAATGGGGTGGGATCAGAGTGGTGGTATCAGGATGAAAGAGAAACAGCCAGAAAGGAGCACTGGAGAGAAGGAGCCCCCTGAAAGTACAAGGTGTCCTCTGGAAGAGTTTTTTGGGGAAAGGTTGGCAAAAAATCTTCCATAGGGAGTGCATCAGATGTGGAAGTGGGAAATAGGGCTGTGCTGTTTCACAGGATAGCTGTCTTGTCTCTTCTATGGTACAGATGGTTTTAATCAGAAAAGGTGTTCCTTCAGAGCCAAGTGGGGATTCTGGAGGTGCCTTCCAGCAGCTGAGTGAAAGGGGAGAGTGTGGGAGGAGGGAAATTCAGCCTCAGAATTTCAACTAGTTCCCATCGATATGTGTGGAAATCTGTCTGTGTGTCACACCAGCATCTGCAGTACCACAGGGAGGAGCTGCTCACTGCTCAAGGTAACAGAGTTGATTTTGCAAACTTTTGTTTTAGACTTTTCTTTAAAGCAAAAGCAAAGTGGAGACGATGCACAAACATTTCATGCTGTTTGCTGGCAGCAGAGCAGAGAACGCTGAGAATTTATCAGCAAAACGATCTCTGTGCCGAATTTAAAAGTGAAGAAGGACAAGGAAGGGTATTGGTTAGAGAACAAAGCATCTCACAGGCCATAAAAAAACAACTCCACAGGTGAGATCACCAATAAATAAAAACAATTCCAGCGTGGGAGTCCTTTACCTAAATTCAGATGACTAAAAAACAGGCACCAAGTTGAAGAGAGACACTGTGAATAGCCAATGAGAGAGCTTGGGATCATCAAGGAAAAGATTGTTTTCTAAAGCCACAATTTCAGGAGAACCTGGAGACAGGAGTCAGCAGGGCCCATGGAGGGTGATCCCAGAGCAGAAATTCTTATCTTCCACAGCTGCCTCAGCAAAATAAAGGAACAAATTCGAAGCAGGAGAAATAACAATGGTGTGGTGAGCACCTATTCATTGAACTTCCCAGATGGACACTCAGATTAAGGAGATGACAGAAAGCTGAGCTTCTGGAGGATGTACCTATTACCTTAATGAATGGTTGGAGTCACTTTTGTGATTCATTTTGTCACCAACATGAAGAAAACCTCAGTGTGTCACCCCAGCAGTGGCAGCTCAGTGTGTGTGCTGTGTGTGATGGTTTCTCCACTGAAATAAGTGGAGATAAAGGCAGGGTTTGTCCTGGAGGAGTTGGCAACCACCTCCGTTGCAGCCCTAATACTCAGGAACACCTGCTCCAACGTTCCTGAAGTGCCCTGGAGCAGCCAGATGGAGCTTTGGGCTCTGCACTCTTTATTTCCCTGGCTCAGCAAAGCCTGCGGGGTTGGAACCTTCATTCCCAGAGATTAGCACCGTGAATTGCCACAAAACCACACGTTCCTGGAGATGCAGCAAAGCAACAGTCACGGCCCCTCTGGAGTGATGATCCCTCCCCGCACTGAGCAAGGTCATGGAATCCCAGAACCATGGGATGGCTTGGCTGGAAGAGACCTTAAAGCTCATCTCGTTCTGCCCCCTGCCATAGGCAGGGACACCTTCCACTATCCCAGGCTCCTCCAAGCCTCACCCAGCCTGGCCTTGGACACTTCCAGGGAAGGGAGAGCCACAGCTTCCTTTGGAGGTGCAAAGGCACACTTTGATTTCATTGCTTCTGATGGAGATTCCTTCACTGCTTGACCTAATCTCCTGTTTTGGGAAACGGGAAGAAATTCTTCCTTTCATGGCCCATGCTGGCTTTGAAATCTAGCTGGGCCCCATCTGTTGGCACCAGGCTTGGGAACCTGGGCTGCAGGAAAACACAGCACTGAGTGACTGGAAAAGAAAGCCAAGAAACAGCACAGAGAAATGGGAATGGAAAATCCTCCTGTGAATCCTGCCCTGGGCTGGGACCCCATCGTGGGCAGCAGGAGGGGGGGCAGTTCTGCCACTGTGCCCTGCCCAGGTGAGACCCCACCTGCAGAGCTCCCCCAGCCCTGGGAGCCAGCACAGGCAGGACATGGAGCTGCTGGAGAGAGGCCACGGAGATGATTAAAGGGATGGAGCAGCTGCTGTGAGGAAAGGCTGAGAGAATTGGGATTGTTCAGCCTGGAGAAGAGAAGGCTCTGGGGTGACCTAATTGTGGCCTTGCAGTGCCTGAAGGAGTCAACAAGGAACATACAGACAGACTATGTGGAGTGCCAGGACAAGGGGGAATGGCTTCCCTCTGAAAGAAATGGAGATGAGGTATCAGGAAAAAATTCCACCTTGTGAGGATGGGCAGGCCCTGGCACAAGTTGCCCAGAGAAATCGTGGCTGCCCCTGGATCCCTGGCAGTGCCCAAGGCCAGGCTGGACAGGGCTTGGAGCAGCCTGGCACAGTGGGAGGTGTCCCTGGCCATGTGGGGGTGGCGCTGGATGCATCTGTGGGTCAGACTGGAGAAGAGAAGGGTCCAGGGAGATCTTGGACCCCCTTCCAGTACCTAAATGAGCTCCAAGACAGCAGGAGATGGACTTTGGACAAGGGCCTGGAATGCCAGGACAGAGGGGAATGGCTTCCCACTGGCAGAGGGCAAGGTTTGGGAAGAAATTTCTCCTTGTGAGGGTCCAAGGCCAGGTTGGAGAGAGTATGGAGCAGCCTGGCAGAGTGGAAAGTGTCCCTGCTATGGCAGGGGTAGCATTAGATGATCTTTCAGGTTCCTTCCAACCCAAACCATTCCATGAATCTCTGTTTCCTGCCAACAAGACTCTCTGGCCATGCTCTGTTGGAGGATCAAAGAAAGCACTTTAGGTAAACCTACACTTTTCTGGGCAAACTGTGCTGAGTGGAATCTTAGAAATTCACATTTTCATTTCCAGCTCAGCACCTGGGTGATCCCCAGCTCCCTCTTCCCCCTTGGCTTGGCAGGATAGACACACTGGGGACATTCACTGGGGGAACTCCAGGGCAATTTCTCAGAGCAGCAAACACACATCAGTGTTTGGCCTTGTTATTCCCTTTGTTCTTGTTATTATGTGGTTGATTTTTCTCCCTTAATATCCCATGGGGAAATCCACCTGCTGGGCACTGCGTGTGATCCCAGGGAGGGTGAAGCACCTGCATCTCTTGTTCCCCATGCAGAGTGGTTTGCATGTGGAAATCTCAATGATCCCATGCCAGCTTGGTGTTCAAGGCATCCCAATAATTGCACCCCTGGTATTCCAAGCTCCTCCTTTGCTTCACCTGGAAATCATTCCGTGTTTTTTTTCCTCCCGGGCGTTTTTGCAATGCTGTCACTGCTCAGCTTGGCCTTCCTGATCCTGTCTGCAGCCTGGCTGCTCCCAAAGCACAGACAGGAGGCTTTACTTTCCCTTTAATTACTGAGCACGACAACTGTGGCTTCCTCAGCCTCATTTCATTAAGGGCTGACAAACACCTTGGGCTGTCCCCAAAACATCACTGCCCCTTTGAGCAGCTCCTTTCAAGTCACTCCAAGAGTTCATGATAAAGGGGACTCATTACTTCTGAGATTGTTACTGGGTTTGGCATAAGTGCCTGTCCCCCTGCAGGGTTTAGCACCTCCTTCCCACCCAAACCCTTGTCACTGTCAGAGCTCTGCAGGGCAGCCTGTTGGCCACCACTCTGAATCCAGAGGTCTTGGATGCACAATTCACTCCTTTACCCTGAATCCTCATTCTTTGACCCCAAAACTGAACAAGAACCTTGAAATCTGAAAGGTTTTTATCCTTTCCCTTCTTTCCCCTTACTTTATTCACATAGCAGTTGCCAATTTAATTTTTGTCATACAAAACAACCCGTTCAAGGCAGCTGGCAGAGGCCCTGTTTAATTCCTTATCCCAGATCAACATCTGGGCTCCTCCAGGACTGGAAGTGCTCTTGTGCAATAATATTCAGTAGCTGATTCCTCCTTCCTGTATGGCTCCAAGTCTTGAAGCCTGCTATGGGCTATGCCCTGTGTTTTCTGACAGGGCCTGTATCCCAGAAATTGTCCATTTCCACTGCAATGGAGGCATCACAAACCTTGTGCCTAAAGGTTGTAGAAAAGCTGCTGTCTGGAGTGAATCCCCCTCATTTGCATCACTTTTGGGGAAATCCAGAACTAATTATCTAATGGGAGTCTCCCTCCTGCAGCTACAGCCCAGATTGGGATGATTCAGTGCAGAAGAAACCACCAAAGCCTCCTTTAATCCCAGAAATTAATAAATCCCCCTACTGTGCTGGGCCATGGCCAGTGAGTGCTGGGTGGAGACAGAGGACTCCCCACCTGAACCCTGAAGAATATTGGTGGTATTTGTGCTCCCATATGGAACCAGCCCGTAAACCTTGGTGAGTAACACAGCCCAGCTCTGTCACCACCAAACCAGGCTGTGCTGAGCACAAGGATGTTTCAAGAGAAAAAAAAAAAAAGAAAATCCAGCCTGCATTTCCCTATGGACAGAAAGGGAGGGATTTCTGCTCGTCAAACCCATCTCAGCAAGCCCAGCTCCTGCCTCCCCCAGCCCCCCCTGCCCCAGGGCACCCTCCAGCTCCCAGAGCCAGGGCAGGACCGGTGACACTGGTTCACGCTTGGCTGCTTTGCTTGGCTGGCTGGGGCACGGGCTCCTCTCCTTTCTTCTGAGCAGATTTGTGGAGGGTGTTGTCTGCGGTCAGGAGCTTCCTCGAGCCACCTCAATGACACAGACCTGGAAAAAGCAGAGAGGAGGAATCACAGAATATTCTCAGTTGGAAGGGACTCAAAAGGATCACCAAGTCCAACTTTTGCAGAGATAAATCTGCTCGTCTGTGCTCTGGGAAGAGCAAATTTCCTGAGAAGGTTTCATAATTGTAGAAAAAAGAAAAAAACTGAATCCCTTAAAATTAGGTCAGAATTTACCCAGATGTTTGGTTTGCCCACCAAAGAAGTAGGTCAAATATTCCCCATGTTCCAGGGCTGAAGAATCAAAAAAAATCTGGGATTTCACAAATTTTTTTCATTTTTTTGGGATGAAGCCACCTTAAAGGGAAGCCATGTTAAGCAGAGGAGAAAAAAACCCTGCATGGTCCCACTTTGCTTTATCCAAGGCGGTGGAGAATCCTCCCCACGTGCTGAGCCCGAACCACAGGCCTGGAACGTCTTTGTCCTGCCCTGATCCACACCTTCACAACTCAGATCTCTGACCAAACCTTCCCCCTCCCTCCTGTTAGTAACACTGACCACATCACAGGGAGCAACTTGCTTTGGAATAAAGCGTGGATTGTGGAGCCATCTGACTGCAAGGAATGAATGTTGGCAGGAGGAACTAATTAGGGACTAATTTCTTACCTATCTATCCACAATCTGCTCTGTTTCAGGTTCTCTGGGTCTTGTTTTTTCCCACCTCCCTGGAGCTGCAGGGCTGAAAATCCAACCTTGGATTTGCCATCAGTGCAGCTACCAGTCCCCCATTTGGCTCTAGCAAAAATGGAGTAACGGGTGTAGTAAATGGTGTGTTTGGTAATTAATAGAAAGCAATGTCTCAGGAGAATAGACATCTCATTTGGGGATGGGGAAACAAACCCACGGGACTGCCCAGGAACTGGAAACAGACTGATAATTGGCTAGCCGAAAACAAAGAAGCCCAGATTATTCCTGATAATCATTCCCTGGGTAAAAGACGCCACAAATCTGCATCCACTCCACAGAATCCAGGATCACTGAGGCTGGAAAATCTTTCCAGGATCACTGAGCCCAACCTATGACTGATGCCCACCTTGTCTTCCACACCAGAGCTATGAATGCCATGTCCAGTCATTCCTTGGACACCTCCAGGAATGGGAACTCACCAGTCACCTTCTGTCCTCCAGGAACAACTTCTGAGGCATCTAAACCTTTTTGTTAACACCTAAAATCAAAAGCTGAAATGGCACATGTTGATTTGGTTTAAAGTGAGATTAGTGCAAACCAAATCATTGTGGTGTGACTGGGAACTTCCCAGTTTGACTTTGCAAGGAATCCACCATAAAGTGGAGTAAAGAAAAAATCCCACTCCTACATTGTCAGCAAAGGAGGCAGATTTGCTCCTGAGATTTCTGTATCTCTCTCACAGTCCCAGTTGATTCATCCCAGGATCTCTGCTCGTGCTCCAACTATTTAATTTTTTTGCAGAGTGGGAGCAACTGGGATCACCATGATCAGGATTCATCCTCCAACTTCTCTGCTGCCAGAACACCAAATCTCTGCACACCCCAGATTCTGAGATTGTTAAAGCCAAGCCTAAGGCACAAACATCCTCTCCTCATGTCCTTTTACCTCCTCCTGATGTGTTCTATCACCACCATCTCCAAAGAGGCCAAAGAGGGTTCTTGTTCTGTACATCTGATCTAATTTTTCCTGTTGCTGTTGATTCAAAGGCTGGATGAGTTTGGTTTTCCCTTTTCTGCTGCTCCTGAGCTAAAAGGCTTGAAAAACTCCTCATTCAATGCTAAAGTGCAGAGGTTCAGCATCTTTATCTTATTCCAGGCCAGGAGAGAAGAAGGGGACAGAGAGGTCAGGGAAAGAGCGTGTCTAGTGACAGACTTAAGAAAATGTTCTTTATCTTGGATTCCTTATCCAGGCTGGATGGAAGAAATGTCTCTTGAGCCTGCCCAGTTTTGTTTGGCTTGTGATGGTTGGTGTCAGCTTTTGACGTAAAAAAACATTTTGGTAACTCTTACACATGGGGAATAATGAGCAAGTGGAAAAGCTTAAATGACAGCCTTGGCTCAGAGAATATTTCCTTGTTCCATTCATTCTGCTGGGATTAATTACCAGCTCAACTATTTACTGGGATGGGTGCTCTTCCTGCTGTGGCTGCAGTTGTGCTGCTGTTCCTGCCTTGTGCTGCAGGGACACGCTGTGGCCAGGACTTCTGAGAGATGATTTTCTGGGAGATGATTTTCTGGAAGATGATTTTCTGGGAGATGACTTTCTCTCTGTTCCTGTCAGAGTCCCACCTCTTCCTCCTCTTTCTGCATTCCAGTCTTGGTGCAATCAGTGCAGAGAGATGATATGGGAGAAGAAGAATCCCACTGAAGGATCTTAAAGCCCATCCCACTGCAGGTGGCTCCAAGCCTTGTCCAACCTGGCCTTGCAACTTCCAGGGATGGGGCAGCCACAGCTTCTCTCAGCAACCTGCGCCAGGCCCAACCCTCACCTTTCTAGTCGATAAATTAAGCTCAGGTTGGGTGGGTTGTGCCAGGAATCTCTCTTGTTTTAAAAATGAATTTATGACAGAATTTTCCCACCCTGCTCAGGACGGTTGAAATGGAAGATGCTTGTTGGGAAGGGTGGGGAGGGGTCTGATGCAGGAGGAGAGTCTCCCTTCTCCTCACACTGGTCTTCTGGCAGCACACGTTTGTTTTTTGGAGGGGGAACCCTCTGACTGATCCACGTGTCCCCTGGATGATGGAAGAGACCTGGGCCATGCACTCAGCCTGGATGGATTTGCTTCTCCCCTTTCTTTTCTTCGTCTCCTCAACCATGGTAGGCTTTGGTTTGATGTCCTGGGTTTGGTTGGGATGACATTAATTTTATTAAATTAGTCAACCAAAGCCAAGACATTTAATAGAATAAAATTCCTGGAATGGTATTTCTAATTTTTTTTTCTTGCTAGAAGAACTTCATGAAGACATTGCTCCAGTGTCAACATGTTTTCTTTGATTATTTTTAATTGAAATTCCAGTTCCCCAAGTTATAACGAGTGTTTGAACTTGTTGCTATTGAAAAGGAAGGGAAAAATAGTCAAAACACTCCTTAAGACTAAAAAGGAAATAAAAATAATAAAGTCAAAACAATCCCCAAGATTAAAACACAAAATAAATATTGGGAAGACAGGTAGCAATGCCTTGCCAGGAGAGAATTTTGAGCTTGTTTTACAGCTTTAATGAATGATTTGAAAATCATTTGAGGTGAACCTTTTCCCTTTGCTCCTGATATAAAATTTTTAAGAGCTGTAGCCAGAGAGAGAAAAATAAATGCAGCCTTCATTTCCCTCTTTGGTTTGCTAATATAGCTCAGAATATTTGGGTGTTGGCTCCAGGAGGAGGAGGAGGAGGAAAGGAGCTGCCCTTGTTTTGGATGAGGCAGGATCACCTCCCTTTCTTCTCTCTATTATTCAGGCTAGTAAAAGTTAATTATTCCTCTGAAATTAGGCAGTCACCTCCTGCTTCCTCAGTCAGGAATGGGAAGAGTCACCCTTGGTAATGCTCCGAACATTTCAGGCTTCTGTCTGAGCTCAGCCCAAGGTGCCCCAGGGACAGCCCAGGCTCGAGTCCTCTCTCACCTGGGGCTGCCTCGGTGTCTGACTTTAATGGTCAGCGGGGAAGCTCTGGAAATGCTGGGGCGTGCCAGGCCCCCGCCCCTTGAGCCGGGAATGCCTTGCAAAGCCAGTTCCTGTTTGTCCAGGCCATAAAGGCGGAGAAGGCAGGGGAAGAGCAGTGGGTCAGGTCAACCAGGTGAGGACCAAAGCCCGGCTCCAAAGCAGGGCTTCCTCCCCCTCCTCTTCCTCAAGAAGCCATCTTTTTAGCAAACCCAACAGAAAGGGACCTTGGCACAAAGCTAAGACGAGTCGTGCTGGGTATGGATTGTGAAGGGATGGCCCGGCCTCCTCACAGACACGAGACCCAGATTTGGAGCTGCAGAGTTTCCTGAACACTTGGCCGAGGCTCAGGGACATCTGGACACCACACCACGAATCCATGATGTTCACACAATTGATGGAAGCTGCCTGATGGGAGGGATTCCTATTTCCAAATTCCATTTGCAAGTAGTGAATGAAGCAAGCTCAGGTGCAGAATTCCCCACTGAGGTGGGCTCCATTGAAACTGCTGAACTGGGATTCCTCATTGGAGAGGGCACAGGGGGAGGACAAGCATCCACCTCACCCTACCAGGGTCTGACACGCAGCTGGTCAGAGCTGGATGAAGCATTTTCCACTCTCAGCACAGAAATTACATCCCCTGCCATTCGCCAAAGGTGCTGATCTTATTCCCCACCTTGCCCTTTAATTGTCCCCTTTTTTCAGGTTGCAATTAGAATGTTGCCCTGTGAGAGTGAAGAGATTACTGGGGCTGCGTGGCCTGTAATTCTTCCTGGGCTGGAGACAGGAGGAAATTCCCTGTGATAATAACGTCTGCAAGTCCGGCGGGGAGAGGCAGGGAGCATTCTTGGGAATTTGCAGGCGCCTGGCATGGGACACCCATGTTTGGGTTAATCCCCCTGCCCGGGGCAGCCTCCAGAGCCAGGACGGATTCCATTGGTGCAGACAGCCTCAAGCTCCACTCATTTCATGCTAAATTATGCACCTGTGTTTGGCTGGATGAATCACCCTGTGGAAATGTCGTTTTTTCCAATAAATAAATCCCCGGCAACCCTGCTGAACTCAACATGGGAGACTCCAAAACCAGGGCAAAGTCAATCCCACCTCACTATGGCCAAGAGATCTCAGTGCCTTTTAAGTCACACAGTTCAAATAACACTTTGTCATCACCAAAGCCACTAAAGCCAAGTTTTTGTGTCTGAAACACATCTCTGGTCTCACAGCCTTGATCACCAGACCTATGAGCCCAGAAGGGCACTGCTGAATTCATCTTCATTCAACTGCTCTGACTTGAAAGGATCAAACAAATACATTGTTTGGAGGTTGCAATAGGTTGGAAAACACTACCATGTGGTGCTCAGGATTATTTTGGAGGTTTCTAAAAATCTTTGACATCAATTGTTAATTGGTCTATAAAATACCTTACGTGATATGCTATGAGGAGATAAATAAACCACAGTTACCCCCGGTGACACCTGAGCCCCACGGTGTCCCAAACTGCCCACAGAGAATCCAAAAGTCTCTTTGGTTCTTATTATCCCCAGAGTATTTTTTCACCTATTTTGTAGATTCTTTAAATACCATCTATGGAAAAACTGAGAGACAAAAGATGTCCTTTCAAAGCAGTTTATTGAGGACACAGTGAGAAGCTGGGAAGTTTGAGCAGTCAATGGGAACAGCTCCATTTGTCAACATGTCAACATGGACAATTTATGCACCAGTAACTTCCCTTGGCATTGTGGGGGGGTGGAAAAGGAAAGGGGGTGATCTGTTCTAAAAATTAGCACTCCTTGAGCCAGCCACCCCAACATGCAGAAGCAAACATGAACTATATGTTCATCCATTAGCAAATTTCACACACACAAAAAAAAAAAAAAAAGCTGATGGCTGTGAAGTAACCAGCAGGTGCTTTGAAAATTGCTCTGTTTCAGATTTAAGCATAAATTTGCAGTGCAGGGTTTTCTTGGACAAAAAAAGACAGGATAAAAATAGAGGGAGTCTGCTCTTTACAGCATCTCCTGGGAAGGTTTAAGCAGTTAAATCCTCACTCTCTTTTCTGAAATGCTTTGGGAGGAGCTGGAAGAAAAAAGAGGGCTCTTGGAGGGAGGAATATTGTTAATTAATCTGCTTGTTATGGGAAAAGGCAAAGGGGGAAGCAGCGCAACAAACAAACCCTTAAAGCTGTGATAACCTAAAGTAAGGATTCAGAAATCGCACTGTGCTGAGCACCTGCAGGAGAAGTTTCTAGAGGGATCTTTAGGCTTGGGGATTCTGAAAACACAGCTCGGGGGGATAAATCTGGGGCTAATAAATGTGGGAATGGGTTTGGTGACAAATGTTGCTACTAAGGGGCAGAGGAATCACCCTGCATCGTGTTGGCACAGGCCTGGCGCATCCGAGCGCCGCTGTCCTATGGGACCACACAGGGGTCTCTGACAACCCCAAAATTCCCCACCACGCCGTTGTTGCACCCCACGACCTCAGGGCTGCTGGACACAACGACGGGGGGCCCTGCCAGCTGCCGGATGACGCAGCCCTGGTTCCCAAAGCTGAGCACTTGTCCAGCCTGGCAGGGCCCCATCCTGGCATTCATGCCCGCGCTCCCAGCGCTGACCACGGTGCGGGCTGGGTACCCGCCGCTGCGGGAGCTGAAGCCCCCGGCTTTGCAGCTGACCCCTCCAGCCTGGCAGAACACCTCTGGGATGCACTGCTTGGCCACGGAGCTGAGCACTCTCTTGGGGTGGATGCCGGCGCTGCGGGAGCTGAATCCGCCGCTCTGGGAGCTGTGGCGCCCGGCCCGCCTGCCCAGGGAGCCGTAGCCACACACGGCTCCGTTGGCCATCATCCCGCAGTCATCAGGGATGTTGTAGCCGCTGCTGACCACAGCTGCAACAGAGCCCATGGGAGTCAGTTAGGGAGGAAAACTAGACGACTTCCGCAAGGCACGTTGTTTCTTGAGTGACAGAACCAACCAAACCCAATTTCCTCTGGATTTGTCCAATGTGTCTGAGCCCCTGCTCCTTCCTACTCCTCCCCCGTGTCCCAACACATCCCCTCATGCATCCTCCCCCTTCCCATGTTGCTGGTGCTTCCCAGGTTCAGCACATATCCCATGGTCCCCAGGACATCTCCCTGTTGCTTCCAAGGGTACAAAAGGGTCTTGAGTTTGACCTTCTCCCCTCACTCCAAAAGCTGGGGTTTTTTTAAATTCAAAGGTATTTGAGATTTCTGGGGCCAAACTTTCCAGAACTGGAAAAGGGAGGCAGAGGGACCTGGCGCAGACAGATAATGTTGCTCCTAAAGGTATCTGTCCTAAACAAAGAAATCTTCATGGCTGAAAATGCACAGTTACTTACACACGCTCACAGGGTTCCCCACGCATATCCTGTGGGGAGAAAAGAGAAACACACATTACTCACAGCTTCCAACCACAATCCGGACCACTTAGTCCCTTGTTGCAACACGCCTCACTATCCCTAGGACAGGAACTGTTTTTGCTGGTGCCCATGTGGCCTTCATGACCTCCAGGCACCTCTCCAGGTCCAGTTTCTCTGAGCCTGGGGAGACCTTGGAGGTAGAATTCACTTGGGAGCAGGAACTGCCATAGCCTCAGATACACAGGAGGGAAAAGTGTCACCAACCTGCTCTCTTCACCCTCCAGCAGAGTCTTGTAGGTGGCAATCTCGATGTCCAGGGCCAGCTTGACATTGAGCAGCTCCTGATAGTCCCGCAGCATGCAGGCCAGCTCGTCCTTGGCCTTCTGTAGAGCATTCTGCAGCTCAACGTGCTTTTCTCGAGCATCTTTGAGGGCACAGTCCCCACGCTGCTCGACGTCACAAATGGAAGTTTGCAGGCAGGAGACCTGTCAGGGGAGGACAGCAGTGTAGGTGTCTGCAAAACTTCTTATCCTGGTTTTTGGACACTCTGACTTTGGATAAATCTGCTCTTCCAACTGCAAACAGGGAAAACCCACCAGCATCCCATCCCTCTCCACCCACTTTGCATTTTCCAGCCAGGGCCTAGAGCAGATGTCAAGTCTTCTAAAGATCAATGCACCACCTTGTCCTGTGTCTGAGCTGTCCTACTTCTCTGGAAACGTCTCCTACCTGCTTCTTGACGCTCTCCAGCTCACACTGCAGCTTCTGGATCATCCGTGTCAGCTCTGAAATCTCACACTTGTTGCTCTGCAGGTCATGGCAGAATTTCCCTCTCTTATCCTGCAGCTCCTGAAACTGGAACCAAGAAATAGGACAGTCGTCACTTTTGGCCTGTGACATTGCCAGGCACAGATCCAGCTGGCCTCTTACTCACCCTGTTCTGGTAGAAAGCATCGACTTCTTCTTTGCTCTTCTGGGCAATCTCCTGGTACCAGCACTCGACATTCTTGATGATGCTTTCCATGTCCAGGTCTCGGTTGTTGTCCATCTTGACGATGACCGAGGTGTCGCAGAGCTGGCGATCGACCTGGGCCCTTTCCTGCAGGGTAGGAAGGGCTTTGTCAGCTCTTCTCACCTCTCAAGCTTTGCAGGGAGGGAAGGGCTGGGACATGGAGTGGCTGAGGGATAGAACAAGTCAAGAAATGTCCCTTGGGATGGCTCAGCAGAAAATCCTGCGGCAGGATGAGTTGCCACCTGTGACTGCTGACCTACGTGCTGACCTGCAGCAATTCTGTCCACATCAAGGGCAAGAAATTGGAGTGACTTAACCCTTGGTATCCTCTCATCTCCTGCTGCCTGAGTGATTTAATGACAGGACTGAGCTGGGAGTTGCTTCAGCTCTAATCAGGCAGCTGCAATCCGGAGGAACGAGATGGACTCATCTTTTCTCCAGGGTAGAGTTAGGACACAGACAATTCCTACCTGGAGCTGCATGAAGGAAGGGGGAACCACCCTATCTCCAGCATAATCATGTTAATTTCATATCAACCTTGTACTTCCATGCTTTTAGTTATTCAGGGCTTTGTATGAGACACATCCCAGAGGAGTTTCAAGCAGTAGAAATTTGGAGCACCTGAAGGATAAGACAGGACCACCGAAATCCCAGGATGTACCAGAGGAACTCACCTCCTCAAACACACATTTCAGCAGCTCCAGCTGCCTCCTTAACAGATCCACCTTCACCTCCAGCTCTTCCTTGTTTAAGAAGATGCAGTCTGCATCCTGCAAGAGGAGAGACGCACACATTCCAGCCCAAACCTAGCTGTAAATGTTGGAGAAACACACAGAGGCAACACCAACAAGACAGAAATGTGTCTCAACAAGATTTCAAGAGAAAAAAGGTGTGAGAGGGTGAGTCAGGATATCCTGGTGCCTCCTGAAGGAAAACGAAACCATTCCGACATGACTTACAGGAATTAGTTGATTTATCACTTAGGACGCAGCTACAAACCCACAACTGTCTAATGAGTATTTAAACACAATTTTTAATATTCTTCAAATGATTCCTGCTTTTCTGATGTCCAAGAATAAAGAATGTGGAGAGACAGACAGAAATAACCTGGTGTTCTGGTGTGACCTGTCCTTCTCTGTCCCCCTCCCACACTTCAGGAATGTTTTTGAGGCAACAAAACTGGTGCTGTAGTGCTGATGATGTAAACTTAGGGGAGACATTATTTTTACTTTCTACTTACCTCTTTTCCCAACCCTGTGCCTCTTAAGTCTCCCTCCAACTCATCATAACACTTTTGTGGGTTTTTGTTAATAATTAACTATTTCAGCCAAGTTTTGCCCTCCAAAAAACTACTACAGGTAAAACTATTCATGTCATTTGAGCTTCTCACCTTTTTGAGTGCCACAAATTCATTCTCCACAGTTGTGCGCCTGTTGATTTCCTCTTCATACCTGTTGGAAAAGGAGGGGAAAAGGAGGAACAAAAACTGCTCAGACACTCAGACATCAACCATCAGGTATAAATTATAATGACTTCAGGTATAAATGGCAATAACCACCAGGTAAAAATGACAACTCTCTCTTGCTGGGACTGCCACCAGGCACTGCCAGATCAGTGTCTGGAGACCAACATTAAACCATCTCAAGATCAGAAGCTTCTTCATGAGCAACAACAGCATTACCAATGCAAAGAGCTTTCCAGTGAGACAGAAGAATGTGGCACTCCCAGAGGGGACATGCCACAAGTCTAGGAGAAGTTGCCCAAGATGAACCAGAAAAGCAAAACGCCACCAGCTAGGGGAGCTCAGAAGGTCCTTACTTGCACTTGAACTCCTCCACCAGCTGGCTTGTGGCACATTCTTCACTGCCCAGTTTCTGCTTTTCACACAGCAAACAGTCCAGGCGCTTTCGCAGGTCACAGATGTAGTTCTCAAAGTACAGTTCCAGGTTTTTCCCTTTTTTTGGCAGCACGTATTGCTGGAGGAGACCCCACTTGGTCTCCAGCACTTTGTTCTGCTGTTCCAGGAATCGAACCTGAAGGCAAAAGATAGCAATTCTTCAAGTAAAGAGGTGAAGGCAGGGACTCAACACCTGTTTAACTCTCTGCTCTTAACCACAGGTGCAGGAATGGGATTTTCAGGAAGTGAAAGATGATAAGGCACCATGCTCTGAAAGTTATCTGCCCTTATTAAGAGATCCTTACGCCACAAGTCTGAATTATTTCAAACTCTAGAATTCAGACATGTAAATTATTTAGAAATCTAAATGTCATGTCTACATTATTTAGGAATCAAAGAGTCCCATGTCTACATTATTTAGAAATCCAGGAGCCTGGTGTCTAAATCTGCATTTTTTACCAAGTATTAGGAACAAAACTCCAGGTGGTGCCTCTGATGTATTTTAGGATAAAATCAAGTCCCCAGATAGTGAAACTGCTTTGTCTCTGTTTTTTCTACAAAGGGATCCTTGAGTGACAGATCAGAGTTCATCTCTAACCTTCACATGTCTGAATCAATATTAACTACCTTTGTCTTTGGGAAAGTTTTTGGAACTGTCACTATATTTAAAGTCAAAGAGAGAAGGGAATTATTTGAATTATTTAACACAGGACAGAAAGATGAACCAGTCAGGGCTGTAACTTCCACCTAAGCTGCAGCAAGGAATCCAATTTGAACTGAGACTGTCCAAGAGGAAACACCTGCAAAAAAGTCCAGTGCAACCATGGCCATGATTCAAAGGCCATGGAATGCCAGAGCAGGGCCAGGGCTGAAATGAACCCCATTTAAAGGATCTCAATCTGGATCAAAATGCTCTTAAAATTATTATTAGTTATTAAAAATTGTTATAATTATCGTCAAATTTTCTGTGGAAAGCTGGACCCCTGCATGGATCATGGGATTCATGGCAGAGGTGGACTGGGGCTTTGGAGGAGGTCGATGGACTTGTGGCACAAGATGGGTTTGGCAGGGGTTCAGTCAGGTTTTGTTTTCCTCGAGGGAGAGCAACTCTGGAGCAGGACTGCACTCACCTTGTCGATGAAACAGGCAAACTGCGTGTTGAGGGTCTTGATCTGCTCCTTCTCCTGGCAGCGTATCTCGTGTTCCAGCGGGTCCACCCCGACGCAGAGGGGCTTCAGCAGCCGCTCGTCGATGCAGATGCCCTGGATGCCGTCGGCCTTGCGCTCGGGGTAGCCCCGCACGATGCTGTATCCGCGGGGGCCGCACAGGCCCATCCTGCCTCCTGCGGCGTTCCCGTAGCCCATGCCTCCGAAGCCCATCTCCCCAAAGCAGGCGGTGCCACAGCCCCCGTTGACATAGGAGATCCTCCTGCTGCCGCCCAGGTTGCAAACGCTCCTGCTGCTGTAGGCGCCGCAGCGCACGGGCTGGCTGGCCGAGGCGGCGTAGCTGCGGCCGCAGATCTCCGAGGCTGAACTGAAGCCTCTTCGTCCCAGGACAGATCTCACCGTTGGTGCCTGCCTGCTCATTGTGGCTTATTTGAAGGTGGAATAGCAAAGTTATGGGGCTGCTCTGGTGCAGGATAGGAACAGGGATCCCACTGGAGAGACGCGGCGATGCTGTCCCTTATATATATTTTGGGAAGCTGGCCTTGATAGGATCAGGACGGTAATTTAAGTACTTAAGGGTTTGGTTTGCCTGGCAGCAATAAATGCTCCTCAAAATGCAAACCAGCCCAGCAAATAGTAACTACTGAGGAAATAAAAAGGAATCTAAAAGTGCTCTGTTTGCAAGTTGCCTTCGAATACATTATGGTTTGAAGTGCTCCCCTAAGTTAGTGCTAATTATAGTTTAGGAACATTTTTGAAGAACTCTTTGTGATTTGTTTGCAGTGTGTCGTTTGGGGTTTTGTGTCTCACAGGGCTGTGTGTGATGGGATGTTTTGCGGACTTGCACTTTGTGGGGGTAATTTCACAATTTTGGGTGCGGAAAAGTAACTCAAAGGAAAAATAAAAGAAGAAAGTCAACTGTAGAAGAACAAACACTGTGGAAGTTGTGTCATAATGGATCATTTCTGTATCTGAAACACCAGTAAATTCACTGAGCTTAAGGACTCGATTTGTATGCAAGGACTCAAAATATTTCCCAGTTACATGCACAGAATCACAGAATTCTGGAATTCTGAGAATGTGCAGAAGCCTGGGAATGTGCAGCATTTCACGATGACCTTCCCTGAAACACCAGTGAAGCAGATCAGGTTTCATCCAGGATCTGTGACATATTTCTGTTTGCTCACCGATCTGTGAGCACAGTTCTGTGCCATCAGTGACCATTTTTTCTAGAATTATGCTGGAAGTTCTTATTTGTAACAGTTAATTCTTTGGCTTTCACTATTCTTTGGCTTTCACTATTCTGGAGCTTCTTCCAAGGCTGGGTGTCAGAGCCCTTTCAGACTCACCTCCTGGAAGTCTCTACGGGGAACAAAAAAGGAACAATAGTCTGTTCCAGCTTGGCAAGATCCACCCCATTCACCAAGTGACGGCTGAATTTGGGTGACTTTGCCACACATGTCCTTGAGACTTGGGGAGACAGCTCCAAGGCAAGGAGCCCCTGGGGCTGTGCTCAGGGGAATGGGGGCAATTTGCTCTCTGCAGGGGCTGGGCTTTCTGCACCAACAGAGGAAGTCTTAATGAGTAGATTAGGCTGGACAACAAGGAAGGCTCTGACTCACACTGGGGAGATGAATCCCTCTCTCTCCTAATCACCAGCCCAAGGAGGTGAGGCAGGAAACTTCTCCAGGCCTTCTCCAAACTGGCAGTTGGAAAGTCAAAACAGAAGGGCTTTTCCAGCTCTTTGCAGAAGAAGTGTTTGGGAGAAAAAAAGGACACTATAGTTCAAACAACAGAACACCCTCAGTCCTTCCTCTCGCAGGGAGCAATGCTTGGAGGAATCTCCATATTATATAATAGGGTGGCAGCTGGAGACAAAGGTTCTATGCTCCCTCATCCTCATTTCCTCCTCCAAAAACATTTTCCAAGAGTCAGGATGACAAAAATTATGCCAAACCTCCTCCAAACACGCAACTTTCTAAGATCAAGTGGTTGAAAAGAAGATGCACATGGAAACTGTGGGATGTGATGGCAGTTCCAGGATCCCCAAAGCCATTAATTGAACCTGTAATTGCAACTTCTGTGAGTTTGAGGGGCTGGTGGTATAAATTACTTGTGTAAACTGCTACTTTTGCTGTATCCAAAAGGGATAATTCCAGACATTTACAACATTCAGATGACACCTTTGTTTGTAGCAGTTCAGGCTTACAGTGTAAACTCAGCTGCCAGCACAGTTGGAAATATCAGATTAAACAAATATGAGAAGCTTCAAATGCTGCAGTTTGGAACTTCCACAGTCCTTGAACTTCTAAACAGATTTATCAGAAGCAAAATGCAGATTTGACTCCAAAGAAGAGCAGGTGTTCAGAACCCTGTGGAGGAAACCAGCCTCATCATCAGACTGAAGATGTGCCCCATTCCCACTCTGCACCCCATTATCCCAGTCGGATGTGTGGGAGACACTTGGAATGTAGCATAGGCTGCAATTAAACATCTGTGAAACAGCTGTGCTGCAGCAGCCCCAGTTCCCAAACTTGTGAGAACCACTGGGTTCCTGAGAGGGAAAATATTTTGGGTAAAGTTGCTCAAAATTGGGTAAAATGTGTGTGTTGGCCAAATTCCTGTTGTTTCTTCTGGATCCCAGTGGGAAGGCAGCTTCATTTAATGTCTTTTAGGTCTTTCCAAGGAATAATAAGTGGTGTGTAAGACCTCAAGAATAACCAATTTGTTTTTGTGAATATGGATGTGGGAAAGGGGAGAGCACTCCAAAGAAAAACCTGCAACTTTTTTACTCAAAAGAAAAAAAGACAAATTCCCCCCCCCCCTAAAAAAAAAACCAACAGAGGGGAATAAGTGAGGAAATCAAAAAGGAAAATATTTTGATGAGGGATTGGATGAGTCATTTTGACAACTTGCAATCTCTTCCTTTGTCAGCATTTCACTCCCTGAATGCGCTGCCGAAAAGGGAATTCATTAGAGGAACAGTGGCGTTCACTAATTTGTTTGTTGCCTCTGGAAATGAATCCGGATGAGCTCTCAGAAGGTGTTTTATGCGATAGTCTCAAAGGGCTCTGTTATTATCCTCAGCCATTGAGAGCTCCTCACAGTCAGGTTGGACAATGGCAGGAATCTGCCTGTGCCACAGCCATTTGATCCATGTAAGACTGGGTTGGAACATGGAGTTTTACAGTTTCTTGGGCTGGGCAGATTCTTGTCCAAGTTATTAATGACATGTTGGAGGATTGATTTGATTAGTGCAGTGTCTTGTATCCTAAAGCCAAAGTTATCCAAGGCAATTCAGTCTGGTCATTTGTTTTTGCCCCTCATTAACAATCCACGAGAGGAGTCAAAGCTGGGATTTTTCAAGGGATATTCCTCATAAAACTCATCAAACACTGGGCCTGGGTGCACTTTCCTCCTTCCTTCAGCCATCAACCTGGCCATGGATTCTAATTTCCTCTTTGAGACTCCGTCTCTGGCTCGTGGAAAGAGATCTGGCATCTCCAGACAGTGATTCATCACCTCCCAAAATAGGCAGTGGAAGCAGGTGGGAGGAATCCACCTCTGCAGCTCCTTCCCTCTGTTCTTCCTGGAGACCAGAGGCCGTCTAGACAACCAGACACCGGCCCCGGCGCCTGCTTGGGGAGGTTGAGGGAGGTGAAATGAGTCCCACCCTTTGGGCACTAAATTTCTTCAGCACCTTTGAAGTCCTAATGAGAGCCCCAACATCCCACGCTCCTGGATCCACTCGTCTCGCAGTGCCACGTCGCCCGACCCTGCGATTGGAGGCATCAGAGCTCAGGCTCCCAACAAAGCAAAGGCTTGGTTTGATCTTCCTCCTATTGTGATCTTCCTGCTGTTGTCTTCTTCCTCCTGCAGTGGAAACAAATGTGGGAAGTATGGGAATCCTGGGTCAGGATGGTGTCCCACTGCCTGGCAAAGCAAAAGTGTTAGAAAAGGTGAGAAAAGTACCTCAGTTGTTAAAAGGTTTCAGAAATGTCCCTGTAAATCCACAAGATTGCTGATCCCTTCCAGCTGAAGTGGTTTTCCAGTTGAAGCGATTCCCTGAGCCATCTAGGAAGGAACTGCTTGTGGAAAGTGGGAAGCGTATTCAGCCAGGAGAAAACCTCTTCCTATGCCAAAAGTCCAGTGCCCAAATAAAGAATTGGATTGGATTGGATTGGATTGGATTGGATTGGATTGGATTGGATTGGATTGGATTGGATTGATGCAGCTTTGGGAGGTGCTGCAGAATGTCTGATGTTCAGAGAGGCCAGGTTTAAGTTCAACACTTGCCAAGTTAGCTTATCACATCTTGAAAATGTGATAGGGGAGCTTAGAGGCAAAGAAATAACCCTAATTCCATATCATTGCACTGATTTATTCTCCTCTTGTATAAAAAGTGAGAGGATGGCCTGTTTCTAGTGGGAAACCTTTAGCAATCAGAGCCCTCCTAATGAATATTTATACCTGTTTGATTGCTCTTTTCTTGTCAAATCTTTCTTGTGGTTTCCGTCATTAATGATTGAGCCTGATGTATTTTGTGCTTCTCATATTTGATTGGGAAATAACTTCTTATCACATGAGAGTGTGGGGGGAGAGGAAGCTCTTGCAGTTCTGAATCCTGATAATTTTGGCAAGGAAAGACCTTTATTCTCAATTTTGCCTTCGGTAAAATGTATCTGCCCAACCTCAGGTTCATTTCTTTGTTTGCTCTTTCATCAGTCTAATCACAAAACATTTTAATACTTTTTTTTATTATTGATTTTATGTTGATTTATGTTACTCATTTCTGGTTTCTTTTTTAATCTGCTCAACTGTACAATGAAACAAAAAGATCCCCATTTGATCTTTTTGAAAACTTGAATCATATTCATAGGACCTCGAAAACAATGTTGGAAAAGCAACCAAGCACATTACAAGGCTTTTCCCCCATAACCTCTTCCAGCAGATTTTGAAGAGCTATAAAAAATGTGTTTTGTCATCACATGTCTGTGACAGACACGACATAAAAACACAAAGGCTGACATGATTTCATTCTGAATTTTAGAACACCCATTTGAATCCAGGTAGGAGTCAAATTTGGTGCAAATCCTCTTAAAAGACCTTAAATTTACACCAACCAAAGACTGGATCTACATTATTGGATCCCCACTGCCACAGCCCTGGAAGTCCCCAAGGCCAGGCTGGAAGGGGCTTGGATCCACCTGGTCCAGTGGCAGTTGTCCCTTCCCATGGCAGGGTGTGGAACTGGATGGGCTTTAAGGTTCTTCCCATTCCAAACCATTCCACGATTCCATGACTCTCTCCCGACTGCTCTGCCTCCTCTGTTTAATTAGGACTTCTAATCCTTAGATATGTCTTGTGCAATTAAGGCATGGCCATTTCTGGACTTTTGGTAAACACCTAAAAGCAAACAGTAACATGTTGGCTCTCCATTAATTTTACTGGAAAAGGAGCAAAAGGTTTAAAGCCACCCAGGAGAAGTGAGGGTGGTGTAATTTATGTGTGTCCAAGGAGCACCAGTGGAGTAATTAATCTTTGTTGACTCCAGCAGGCGGAATTCTGAATTAAGATTTTCTTTATGGCTTCCCTGCCTGCACATGCATGACCAGTCATTCCCAGTACATCACTAAAATCCTTCCTTCCTCTCCATGACTCTGTGCGTCCCACCACAAAACTCCACCAAGTCTCCTAAAGCTACATCGGAGAGACTTTATGAGCTCCTTTTCCAGAAACACTTCCCAGAACACCTTAAGGAAAAGATTCTGGATTAAATCACACTGTTTGGCACAGAGATAGCAAAGGTTTAATGAGAAAAAAATAAAAGGGAAACAGGAATTGAGTGATAAGTGCCCCTATCACTCAAAATCACACAGCCAACAACTCTTTGAAGAAAGACTGGAAATCAAAAGGATTTGGGGGATTTTAATGTTCCAAGTGTCTCTTTTTGATGTGATCCCAGTGGAGGAGCTTTTCTGATGTGGTTTCCTGGTGCTCCACTGTTCTCACACCCAATCTGCCTCTCCCTCATGATGAGCTGGAGTTGAGGTTACTTTTAGCACTAAAAGTGGAGCATGACTTTCATTTTTCTGCTTTAGCCCTTAAATCCTGCTTGTCACCACTCTCACAGCTGAAGTTCAGATCTGGCTGTTCCTGGGACAAGGATGTCCAGTTGAAATCCTCACCCCTGGTCCACACATCCCTCATGGCTGAGCAGAGCTGCCCATGCTCATGGCAGCCCTGCAGCTCTTCCCACACCTCCCAAGTGCCCCAGTGTCTGGAAAGGCTGAGCCCCAAGCTCTAGCCCTGAAGTCCTCTCTCCTGGGGATGCAGCCAGGAGCACCAGGGATAAATTTCCTCACTTTGGAGCCAGCCACACTTCTGGAGGTGAATCCTCCATGAGGCACAAATGTCGTGGAGTGGGAATGCAGCACCGCAGGAGGACTTGAATCTTCTGAGCTGTCCAGGCCCACATCCCAGGTCAGTCCCAGAGCTGATGGAAATCACTGTTGTGGGAAAACATAACGGGAGTCACCCACGGGGAGGACGCAGACTTTGTTCTCCTCCTCCTCCAAGCCACAGTGAGATGGTTTAATTTTGTAAGGAAATTTGAAAACTTTTATCTTACTTACATACTCCAACAGGGTTCCCAAGGCAGATCCCAGAGGAGAAGGAGGTCACAAGGTTATCCATGATGCAATGAGCATTTCTAGCACTTTTCACCCTGCTGGGGCTCTGGAGGAGGAGCCCCAGGACTGAGCACTGCCCACACACGGCTGTGGTGGAGCCCACCTGCTCTCCTCACCCTCCAGCAGAGTCTTGTAGGTTGTCATCTCAATATCCAGGCCCATCTTGGCATTCCACAGCTCCTGGGAATCCTGCAGCATCCATGCCAGCTCATCCTTGGCCTTCTGGAGCTCATCTTGCAGCTCACTGAGCCTCCCCCAGGCATCTCTGAGAGCATGACCCCCGTGCTGCTTAATGTCACCAGGTGATGTTTGTAAAAATGACACCTTCTGGGGGGACGAGACATCCTGCCTTTTTGTGTCTTCTTTCTCATCATTCCCACCTTTAAAAGAAAAAATCATGCTTATTTTGAGAGTCTCAAGCTGATTGGGTATCTGGGCTTTTTTTTTAGAAAAGGGAAACATTTCCAAAATCAATAATCAATTATAAAGTACTCCAGGAAGTCTGAACATGCCCCTGCACTGCCAGACGGGTTTGAGTTTTGTTTGGAGGATACCAATACTCTGCCCTAACTGGAACTAATAATTAAGGTTTCCCATTGCTTCCCGTTATAAACTATATAATGAATTAGATGGTCTGGAAATTATACCAGTTTCTACAGGTGCTGAATTACTGGTGAGTCATAATTCTACCCATTTGTTGAATGCTTTGAATCCATGTCAGAAGCCGGAATTCCTGCTGAAGCAATTTCAGCAATTTTCTGAGAGCTGTAGCTAATCCCATGATCTAATTTGGTGCAATTAGCTCTTTGCAATAATCAAAAGGATCCAACAGAAAATAGGCTGGGAGATAATCCTTCTTCCCTGCTTAGCTCTGGGAAGAGCTTCCTTAGACCAATGGAGCCAGTGTGAGGCAACTCACTTTGATAAAGATGAAAGAAATTGTGGGATCATGGAATTGTTTGGGTGGGAAAGGGCAGTAAAGCTCATCCAGTCCCACCCCTGCCATGGGCAGGGACGCCTCCCACTATCCCAGGCTGCTCCAAGCCCCATCCTACCTGGCCTTGGACACTTCCAGGGGTGGGGCAGCCACAGCTGCTCTGGCATATCCATTCCAAGACCTCATCACCCTCACAGGAAAGAATTTCTTCCTCAAGTCTAATCTAAGTCCACCCTTCTCCAGTTTAAAACTATCACCCCTTGTCCTGTTGCCACAGGCCCTGCTAAGAAATTTGTCCCCATTTTTTTATAGATGCCACAAAGGTGTAGAAAACACAACTTGCGATGTGACACATAGGATCCAGACATTAAACCCCATCCTTCCCACCTGATCCCTCATGTTTTCCAGGTCACACTGCCTCCTCTAGATCACAAAGGTCAGCTCTTTCATCTCTCGCTGGCAGGACTTCGGCTTCTTGAAGTGCCTCCGCTTTTCCTCCTCAAGCTCTTGGAACTGTTAGTAAGGAAGGAGAGAGCTGGGAGTTGATACTTGTGGCTTACATAGGAGCCTTGAGTCTCTTTCCAGAGTGAATTAAACTCAGTTTAGAGAATAAGATTTGTGGATCCTGAGAGTGCAAGAAGAAAATGGTCAATTCTCCTACAACTCCCCATTCCCAGCACATGCCATCACCTCTGTTCCAGGGGTGTTCTCCCAGCTTTGAGATTCACAGAGTTTATCAGAAGGGGGAATTACATCCAGAAATCACTTATTAAAGACAGGAACCAAATCCCACCACTTTTGCACAGATATTTCTGACAGTGAGAGGCTTAAGAAGCTGTCACCAGACCTACCCTGGCTCAGTACAATGATTCCAACTGGGATTTGCTTTTCCAGGCTATACCCTCACGCCAGTGCTCTATGCCCCTGAGGATACCCCCTGTCCAGGCCTCAGCTGTTGTCCATTTTCACAGTGACAGAGGCATCAGAGGAACTTCTCTCCAGCTCACTTTTCCTAGAAGCCAAGCTAGGCAGCCCTAAGTCACCAGAGCATCCCTTTCCCTGGATTTCCTATCTCACACCCCTGTGGAAGTAACGCCACCATGTAGAATCTGACCTGAGCCACAGCCCAGGAGTTGAAACTGGGTTTGGTTTTTTTTTCAGATCTCAAAATCTTCCTGACTGAGATTCCCAAAAAGAGCCTGATTGGTTAATCTGGCCTAAATTCATATAGACAATGAGTGGGTGGAAGAGCTGCCACGAGGAACAGTTGGGACAGGAGTGTCCCTACCTGAGCAGAAATACATTTCAGGAACTCCATCTCCTGTTTTAGGGTTTCCATCTTTGCTTCCAGCTCTGCCTTGGTCAGATGGACACACTCCACATCCTGAAAGTTTCCAGACATTTAGGAGTCAAAATTATGCTTTACAATAAGGATCTAAGGCAATTCCATTATATTTTTGGAGTAAGAAATTTTGTTTGAGAAACTCAGTTATCTCCTGACCAGCAACAGCTAAGGGGTTCCCAAGAATATATCCAGCACTGAAGAGTTCTTGCTGAAAAACCATCATCGTTCAAGCAAAAGGAGCAAAAAACCACCAATTTAGAATGAAGTATTCTCTCGGTGGCATGTTTTTCCAAACCTCACACCTGTCCAAGGACTTCTAAGATTCTCTAGACCTGCCCCTTGCCTTGCAAGGAGTGGATCAGAGGAAACCCATTGGATCTCTGCACCCAAACCTTCCATTGATCCCAATTTCTTACCTTCTTCAGCAACATCCAGTTGCTCTCAGTGCATCTGTGCACTTCCTGCTCATATCTGGTGAGGAAAAGAGAAGACCCCAGTGAAGGGGTCATTCCAAGAATGGAGACCTCGTTTGAGTGGATACTGAGGGGCCAGAGTGCTTTGGTTCTCATCCTTTTGGATCTCCACCTTTTGATCTCAAACTTTTGGATCTCAGGCTCTTGGTTCTCAACATTTCAGATGTCAGATTTTTGGATCTCAGGTTTTTGGGTGTTATCTTTTGGATCTCAGCCTTTTGGATCCCAGATTTTTGCACATCACCCTTTTGGATTTCAGCTGTTTGAGTCTTAGCCCTTTGAATCACAGCCTTTGTTATCTCAGGTTTTTTGGAAGTCTATTGGTACAGCCCAAGCCAAGAGTCCCCTTAGTGCAGCTGTTGGATCTCCTGCCCCAAGGGTAGTTTCTCCTCACTCACTGGCACCTGAATTCCTGCACGAACTCCTCAGAGTGGCTCAGCTTGGACTCCACCTGGTCCTGTTCCCACTGCAGTGAGTCCAGCCACTGCCACCAGCAGCAGGCAATGCTGCCCAAGATATCCTCGATGTCCCTCTGGGCTGGCAGCACCTGCTTCCGCAGGACATCCCATCAGGCAGCCAACGCCCTGTTCTGCTGCTCTGGAAGTTTCTCCTGCACTCAGAGAGCAAAGCCACCTGTTCAGGTAGGCGTGTTGGGATGACTCCTACTGGGACCACAGAAGTGGGGGGGGACACAAGGAGTCTGCTCTTCTGGGTCAGAGTCCCCAGGCTCATTGAGCAGGATGAGAAGAAAAAGTGGGTCAATGTGATCTTCCTAAGCCTACAATCAAGTGGGAGGTGTCCCTGCCATGGAAAGGGATTGGAACTGGATGATCCTTGGGGTCCATCTCAACCCAAGCCAAGCCATATCTGGTGCGATTGTTGGGGTGTGCTGCATGGGGCCAGGAGCTGCACTCAATGATCCTCATGGTTGAGCCTTCCAACTTAGCATATTCTGTAGTTCCATGATTCCATGAATCCTAGAGCACGGGGACCCTGCTGCTCATCCCTTCTCCAAGGAAGCCCTGGACAGCACAGCCTTTGTGGCAGTTAACAAAACACCAAACTTTTAAATAAATCTGCATCAATGAGCTAAAATTGGAAACCCTAATTCATGGATAGGAGACCATGGAAGAAAGAAGCCAACAGTGCCAAAGCCCTGCTGGACTCTTTGGAGGAACAGCCCCCTCCCACTATTAATAAAACCAGATGCAGTTCATCAAATATTTAAAAGTATAAATCAGATTTAAAAAACATAACATGCTTGACCTGCAGTCATGGCACCGGGGTCACATATACCAAAACCAGCTCAAGGCTCACGAACTGCAGTGGGGAGGAAGAGATACCAAAGTCTGGAATGCCAAAGTCTTCTCTCAACTCTCACTTTGTCAGTCAGAGGCAAATTGGCTGTGGGGGCCCTTCAGCTGCTCCCTCTCCTGCTTTCAGATCCACTGGATTTCAGGGTTGGCCTTCACATCCAGAGGCTGCGGGAGGTCCCTGCTGACCTGCAGCACGAGGTGAGCACCTCCACATTTGCCGACCAACCCACCAGTGTCCCAGCACCCCTGACCTCCCCAGAGCCCAGAACAAACCCATTTCCGTCCCTCTTTGTTTTGGAGTCTCTGGCCATGGCTCCAGGTTCCATAGCCTCTCCCAAACAATGCCAGGAGGCAGAAGTGCTGCCTCAGCCAAGGGTCAACCCTCTAGAAGCAGAGGATGGTGGAAAGAATCTTCTCCCATGGGAAGCTCACCCAGCTGGCAGCTGCTGGCTCGTGCTGGAAGGATGTCCTCACCATGGAGGAGCAGACACAATCCAGAAGGATCCCCTTGCCCTGACACATCTGTGCTCCTCCTTTACACACATATCAGGAGTGGAGCTTGCTTGATGAAAAGGAATGCTTTGGGCTTTTCCTGGGGTTTGCGGTACCTGGTAGAAATTAGGAATTTTCAATATACAATACAAGTGAACATTTGTGAAATCCAGTGGAACTTCTCTAGGTGTAAATGCAGTCAGCTCGGATTCTTTTATTGGGTTAGTTTGTTCTCCTTTCTTACAGTGAATACAGCTTAGGAAATGGCCTGGAGAGTGTTTCTTTCTTCCAAGGACTCTTTCCTCTACCATGAAGACAAGGTGGGAGAGCTGAGGGTGTTAGCCTGGAGAACAGAAGGCCCCAGGGAGGCCCCGGAGCCCCTTCCAGTGCCTAAAGGGGCTCCAGGAGAGCTGGAGAGGGACTGGGGAAAAGGGATGGAGGGACAGGACACAGGGAATTGCTTCCACTGCCAGAGGGCAGGGATGGATGGGATATTGGGAAGGAATTCCTCCCTGTGAGGGTGGAGAGGCCCTGGAATGGATTTCCCAGAGCAGCTGTGGCTGCCTGTCCAGGTTTAGAGCAAATTTGGGAGAGAATCCCCCAAAGGAGCTTTGGTAAGAAAGCCGATTCAATCAGCCCCTCCCCCCAACGGGTCCGGGAGAAAATATCTCCTTGGAGAAAGATGGAAAAAACTGTTTATTAAACAATGAAATCTAAACAATATCAAACAATAAGATCCCTTGCCACTCCAAAGAGATGACAAACTGAGAAAAGTCCCTCCCCGGCTTGTGGCTCAGCTCACTCAGTCTCTGATGAGTTCTGCCGGTGCTGGAATGTCACAGGCCAGGCCTGGCCCGGTGGGCCACAGGTGTGAGTTGCCGATGCTCCCCTTGATGTTCAGTCCAGAGCAGGTTTCAAGAGGTCCAAAGAAAAAGAAAAAAAAAACCAAAAATCCAGGGAACTTCTTTGCCTCGGCTAGCTAAACTAACTCAAAGCAAAGGAGAACTCTGTCCCACTGTCTGTCCATCCACAGACAACAGTCCAGGAGCAGGAATGTGGGGGAGTGAGTGCAGTGTCTGAAAAAACCTGCCGCTTCTTCTCTCCCCCCGTTCACTCTCCGAGGCACTCTTAAAGGTGCAAAACTCACCATTCAGAATGGGACGATTGGGGATAAAAGCATCATACAGACAACCCAGGACATTCCACCCCTTATCCCCATATCGTCTGCTTACTACTAAAACTAATATAAATTCTAACTACAACTCTACAAGCACATACATTATACATCCATTATACAGCTATACACAGACAATGGTGATAACATTCAGCCAACAGTGATATTTACACATAGGTTCACCCAACAATCAGATTTCCCTGAGGTACACATCGTGTTCTTCCATCTTTTTGCATTATCCACCATGTGCAACCTGGTCCCTGAGCAAAAACAACCCCACGAATGGGTTTCTCTGTACTCAAGGCAGGATTAATCCAAACTGTTTTCCCTAACAAACCTCTGACATGCATCACTGGGACTTTGTCTCCATCTACTCTGTGCAAAGGCTCAGATTGGGCAGGGCCCACCCGGTTGGTAGAGCCTCGGGTGTTAACTAACCAGGTGGCCTTTGCCAGATGCTGCTCCCAGTTTTTGAAAGATCCCCCACCTAATGCTTTCAATGTGTTTTTTAACAGTCCATTGTACCTCTCCACTTTGCCTGCAGCTGGTGCATGGTAGGGGATATGGTACACCCACTCAATGCCATGTTCCCTAGCCCATGTGTTGATAAGGCTGTTCTTGAAATGAGTCCCATTGTCTGACTCGATCCTCTCAGGGGTACCGTGCCTCCAAAGGACCTGCTTTTCAAGGCCCAGGTTGGTGTTCCGGGGAGTAGCATGAGACACAGGGTAGGTTTCCAACCATCCAGTGGTGGCTTCCACCACGGTCAGCACGTAGCGCTTGCCCTGGCGTGTCTGGGGCAGTGTGATGGAGTCAATCTGCCAGGCCTCCCCATACTTGTACTTGGACCACCGTCCACCATACCACAGGGGCTTCACTCGTTTGGCCTGCTTGATGGCAGCACACGTCTCACAGTCATGGATAACCTGTGAAATACTGTCCATGGTTAGATCCACCCCTCGGTCCCGTGCCCACTTATAGGTGGCATCCCTGCCCTGATGACCTGAGGCATCATGGGCCCATCAAGCTAGGAATAACTCTCCCTTGTGTTCCCAATCTAAGTCTATCTTTGACACCTCTATCTTTGCTGCCTGATCTACCTGTTCATTGTTTTGGTGCTCCTCATTGGCTCTACTCTTGGGGACATAGGCATCTACATGGCGGACCTTCACAGGTAGCCTCCCTATCCTTGTAGCAATGTCTTTCCGCTCATTAGCAGCCCAGATTGGTTTTCCTCTACGCTGCCAGCTGGCCTCTTTCCACCTCTCCAGCCATCCCCATAGAGCATTGGCTACCATCCATGAATCAGTATAAAGATAGAGCTTTGGCCACTTCTCTCTCTCAGCAATGTCCAGGGCCAGCTGAACAGCTTTGAGTTCAGCAAGTTGGCTCGATCCACCCTCTCCTTCAGTGGCCTCTGCAACCTGTCGTGTGGGGCTCCATATGGCCGCCTTCCACTTCCAGTTCATTCCTATGATGCAACAGGAACCCTCAGTAAAAAGAGCGTATCGTGTATCTTCTGCTGGCAGTTGGTTGTATGGTGGAGCTTCTTCAGCCCATGTCACTTCTTGTTCCTCTTCATCAGCGAGACCAAAGTTTTCACCTTCCGGCCAGTTTGTAATTATTTCCAGAATCCCAGGGTGATTCAGTTTTCCAATATGGCACACTGTGTAATAACAGCAATCCATTTGCTCCATGTAGCACTGGTGGCATGGTGTGTAGAGGGAACCTTTGCTTTGAACATCCACCCCAGTACTGGTAGTCGGGGTGCCAGGAGGAGTTGTGCTTCAGTGCCTATTACCTCTGAGGCAGCCTGGACTCCTTCATAGGCAGCCAAGATTTCTTTCTCTGTTGGAGTATAGTTGGCTTCAGATCCTCTATAGCTTCGACTCCAAAATCCCAGTGGTCGGCCTCGAGTCTCCCCAGGCACCTTCTGCCAAAGGCTCCAGGACAAGCCATGGTTCCTGGCTGCAGAGTAGAGCACGTTCTTCACCTCCAGTCCTGTCCTGACTGGGCCAAGGGCTACTGCATGAGCAATCTCCTGCTTCATCTGGGCAAAGGCTTGTTGCTGCTCGGGGCCCCAGTGGAAAGTGTTCTTCTTACAGGTGACCAGGTAGAGAAGGCTCATTATCTGACTGTATTCGGGAATGTGCATCCTCCAAAAACCTATGGCACCTAGGAAAGCCTGTGTTTCTTTCTTGCTGGATGGTGGAGACATTGCTGTGATCTTGTTGATGACATCGGTGGGAATCTGACGCTGTCCGTCTTGCCACTTCACTCCCAGGAACTGGATATCTGGAGCAGGTCCTTTGACTTTGCTCTTCTTGATGGCGAAGCCAGCTTTTAGGAGTATCTGGATGATTTTCTCCCCCTTCTCGAACACTTCTGCTGCTGTCTTTTCCCACAAAATGATGTCATCAATATATTGCAGATGTTCTGGAGCCTCACCCTTTTCCAGTGCAGCCTGGATCAGTCCATGGCAGATGGTGGGGCTGTGCTTCCACCCCTGGGGCAGTCGGTTCCAGATGTACTGCACGCCCCTCCAGGTGAAGGCAAACTGAGGCCTGCATTCTGCTGCCAGAGGAATGGAGAAAAATGCATTGGCAATGTCTATAGTGGCGTACCACCTTGCTGCCTTGGACTCCAGCTCATACTGGAGTTCCAGCATGTCCGGCACAGCAGCGCTCAGCGGTGGAGTCACTTCATTCAACGCACGATAGTCCACTGTCAATCTCCATTCTCCTTCAGATTTACGCACAGGCCAAATGGGGCTGTTGAAGGGTGAGTGGGTCTTGCTGACCACCCCTTGGCTCTCCAGCTCACGGATCATTTTGTGGATGGGGATCACGGCATCTCGATTCGTTCGGTACTGTTGGCAGTGCACTGTTGAGGTGGCAATTGGCACTCGTTGCTCTTCCACCTTCAGGAGTCCTACTGCAGATGGGTTTTCTGACAGTCCAGGCAAGCTGTTCAACTGCTTGACACCCCCTGTCTCTACAGCAGCTGTTCTAAATGCCCATCTGAGTCCCTTTGGGTCTTTGAAATACCCACTTTGGAGGAAGTCTATGCCTAAAATGCATGGGGCCTCTGGGCCAGTCACAATAGGGTGTTTCTTCCACTCCTTTCCAGTCAGGCTCACCTCAGCTTCCACCAAAGTAAAATCCTGGGATCCCCCTGTCACACCAGCAATAGAAACAGACTCTGTCCCCACATGTCTCGATGGGATTAATGTACATTGCGCACCAGAGTCAACCAAAGCTTTGTATTCTTGTGGTTCAGATGTGCCAGGCCAACGAATCGACACATTCCAAAAAACATGGTTTTCCCCAGCCTCTACCTGGCTAGAGGCAGGGCCCCTCTAAGCCTGGTTATCCTTCTTTCCCTGGGCATATGTCTTGGAGGTTCCTTCTAGGGGATCAAAAATATTGTCATTATCATCATATGTGACAGCTCGGTTACTGGCCACTGGAGCTGCTTCCCTTTGGAACTTCCCCTCTGAGTCTTCAGTTCACACACCCGTTGTGCCAGAGCAGCAGTAGGTTTTCTATGCCATCTCCCCATGTTTTCTCCACAATCACGCAGGTAGAACCACAGCTCAGCTTGTGGGGTGTACCTTCTCTCACCATCTGGGTAACGTCTGCCTTGGGTACCAGAACCTTTGACCTGTACTGCCGAGATCTGGATAAGGTCTTCTTTAATCTGCTCCCTGAGCTTCTTATGATTCTCCTCGATCTTGTCTTCTAATTTTTGTAGACGTGTTTCCACGGCTGCAATTCTGGCGTGTGTTGGGCCATGTATTGCATCTGCATATGCTCGGAGCTTCTTTGCCATATCAAGCACAGTCTCCTCACCACCATCCTGCTTCATTATCGCTAAAGCAGAAGCATATTCTTGTGGTCCAAGCCGTACAAGTTTTCTCCACATCACAGATGTGCATGTTACCAAGTCTGGATTTACAGTGTTTGCATCATCTATGAAGACAAGCTCTGCCACTGCCATTTCCCTCAAGCGTTGAATCCCTTGTTCTATGGTTTTCCACTGGGTTTGCTGCATACAGAGATCGTCTGCACACAGGTATCTTTGTGCAACACCTCTCATGACCCGTGCCCAGAGGCTGTCAGGGTTAGGCCCCCTCATCGTTTCTTGGTCAATGACAGGATCCTGTGACAGGGATCCCAAATGCCTCGCCTCAGTGCCATCTAGAATTGTAGCCTCGCCTGCAGCATCCCAGAGACGGACTAACCAGCTAATTATGGATTCATCAGGTCGTTGGTGTAATCCTTCCTTAGGCCACGAAGGTCCTTCAGGGAATAAGACTCAATATTGGCTCCTGATGCTGGGTCAGTTGCCTTAACTCTGGCTTTTATATCAGGTGGTGTTGAGGGTCCTTCCCCTGGATCATCATCGTCAGTCACTGGCCAATTAGTCTTGCTTGTGTGCTTTTTCACTGGAGCAACTGTCAGTGGCTTAGGCTCACTATCTGGTTTAGCTGCTGGCTTCGAGCCTGGGCTGTTGGCTGCAGCCTGAGTGACTGTGGTAGCTGCTGCCTTATCTCCCTGCCCCCCCTGCTTCTGTCTGCTGCCCTACAGTATCTAACACAGTGCGATAAGCATAGGCCAGGGCCCAGCTTATTGCAATTAACCTTTTCTCCCTAGAATCGTCAGAGCACTTCTCTTTTAGGTACTTCCCCACCTGAGATGGGTTCTGAATTTGTTCCCGTGGAAAATCCCAGTCTACAGGATCAGAAAATTCCTTCAGGGTTTGGCCTCTATTTTCCCATTCTCCACACCACTCAGGATTTTTCACACCTGCATCTGCTTCTGGGTCAGGGGTCTCACCAACTCTTCCGGATATCTCAGCCCTCATTCTAGAGAAGCTGCAGACTACGAGATTAAATACCAGAAAGATGGTCAGAAAGATGGTCTCTTTAACACTCAGGGGAAACTGAACATTCTCAAAAAGTGACATAACAGATCCAAAGGAGAAGAAGGAAAGGAAAGGCTGGAAAGCCTTATTCCCAGCTCTTCCTCTAACAGACTGGGTGTAATTACTAATAAATTCCCAAAACATACTACTGGAATTGGGCTGCAGGGTAGGACGAAGAAACCATGAACCATAAATATCGTAAACAGATGCCAACATCTTTGTAAACGCTTTATAAATCATTATCACCAAGGCCAGCACAAGAGCCATTCCAATCCGTACCCCTCTACTGTAAAAATTATGTGTTGTGGACAATATCCCTAGTGACCAGAAAGGTACTGTAACCTCAAAAAAGTCTAGAGCCCAGAGACACATGAAGGCTTCCACCCCAAGAGACATTACAAAATCAAGCAGCATGGCTACTACTGACTGGCACAACAAACACACAATCAATAGAGCTTTTTTCCACCTTCTTGAGCCGCGCGCTGGGCACCAATAGATGTATTTGTCCAGATTTAGAGCAAATTTGGGAGAGAATCCCCCGAAGGAGCTCTGGTAGGAAAGCCAATTCAATCAGCCCCTCCCCCCAACTGGTCCGGGAGAAAATATCTCCTTGGAGAAAGGTGGAAAAAACCTGTTTATTAAACAATAAAATCTAAACAATATCAAACAATAAAATCCCTTGCCACTCCAAAGAGATGACAAACTGAGAAAAGTCCCTCCCCGGCTTGTGGCTCAGCTCACTCAGTCTCTGATGAGTTCTGCCGGTGCTGGAATGTTGCAGGCCAGGCCTGGCCCGGTGGGCCACAGGTGTGAGCTGCTGGTGCTCCCCTGGGTGTTCAGTCCAGAGCAGGTTTCAAGAGGTCCAAAGAAAAAGAAAAAAACTCCAAAAATCCAGGGAACTTCTCTGCCTCGGCTAGCTAAACTAGCTAAAAGCAAAGGAGCGCTCTGTCCCGCTGTCTGTCCATTGCAGACAACAACAACAGTCCAGGAGCCGGAATGTGGAGGAGGAGTACAGTGTCTGAAAAAAAAAACCTGCCGCTTCTTCTCTCCCCCCGTTCACTCTCCAGAACACTCTTAAAGGTCAAAATTCACCATTCAGAATGAGACGATTGGGGGAAAAAAGCACCATATAGTCAACCCAGGACACTGCCCCATCCCTGGAAGTGTCCCAGGCCAAACTGGATGGGGCTTGGAGCACCCTGGAAATAAAAGATGTCCCTGCCCATGGCAGAGGTGGAACTGGACAAGTTTTAAGTTCCCTTCCAACCCAATCCATGATTCTGTGATTCTTGTTAAGTCTTTGGCTTTGATTGTGTAGAACACCTGGAGAACAAGACTCACATGGAGATGACAATAAAAAGCTTTGAAACTAGGAGGCTCTATCCCAAGTCTCTTAATTGGACACTGGTTAATTATTTAATTGAGAGCAGTGTTAAGCTGGTTGTGGTGGGCAGAGCATAGAGCAACCTGTATCCTGCAAAATTCCTTATTAATCCATCTGCTACTTCTTGTTACTATCCTTTATATGGGAGCTTGTAATTAAAACCCTTGGGATAGCTCAAGGCAAATAAAAAGGGATTTATTGGAGTGTCTTGACAAGTGGAGAAGAAAAGGCTGAGAAGTTTCACAGAGTTGCTGAGAGCCCGAGAGGTGGAGCCAAGATTCCATCTCTCTGCTCGTGGCTTCCTGCCAAAGTCTCTTTCAAAACAAAAAGTGGTGAAGGTTTCATTTCAGATCACCCAGAAGAAATCACTTTCCTCTGCTACTCCACCAGATCACTCCTGAACTTTTTCAATAGGCTCAAACCTTGGTCAGTGTTTCTGTGGTCATTAAACATTTAAACATTTCAAATCACCAAGAAATGGGATAGTATTTCCCCTGCTAATTTTTCTCCTTGGTTTTTTCAGGAATTTTTTAATTTTTTAATTATTTTTTCTGTTTGTGGGCTTGTCAAAGAGGTTTTCACAAGAAAGCTGATGAAAAACCAATCTGGTTACCAGGAACCTTCCTGGAATTCTGTTTCCAAGAGCAGCTGAGGCCGAAGGTTTCCCTGTACCTCATTATTTGCAAATGTTCTGTTCTGGAACACTTTGCCCTCAGCCCAGCAAGGGAGATAATTGATAGGATGAGGCAGCTGGAAAGACAAGCAGCTTAATTAGGGGTTCTTGACAGCGCTATCAATTACACCCACACAGGGCAGCAATTGAAGTCTGGATGTTTCATTTAAACAGAGGCAGCGTCCATGGCATTCCCAGCTGGAAGAGCAGGATTGGAGCCCAGGGGAGGACTTTTGGCCTGGAGCTGCTCTGATTCAGCTTCATTTTGTGCAGCTTGTCTCTCCTTGGGCTCTGCTGAATCCCCCTCCTGGTACTCCTGAGGTACCCCAATGGCCCTGAGCAGGGTTCTCACAGCACCTGCCTTGAAAATTTGGAGCTTTTCAAACAAAGAAAGAGTTCACATAGAGTCTTTATTTCCTTCCTGTGGCCAGAGCCAACAGGTTCATGGCTGGGTCCAGGCTGTCCTCCCAGAATAAATTGCAAAAGGTCAGGGATGATTTAATTGAGTTTTCTTCTACTTTTCTAAGCCAAACTTTTAGATTTGGCTTTTCACAGCCCTGGATGTCACAAAAAATTCATCCATTGGATCACCCTCTCTTCTGGCTCCCAGCCCACTTGACCCCTAATGACCCTGAGTCCCCAAAAAGTACCTGAGGCCACCTGATGCCACCCTTGGGCTGTAGCTTACAGGGCCACAACATCAGCTCTGCCTCCCTCTCCCAGTTCTATCCCATCCCACACAAATTGCTGCAGGAGACAAAATATTTCTGCCTCATTTCACAGCCGAAGGTCCCCAAATTTGAAGCACACCAGGCCTTATCCACTTCTCCCACCCAGCTGGTGGAACTCGGTGTATCTGTGCCAGAGCAGTCACCTTTCTGCAGCTGCCTCCCAGGACAGGGAGGGTTGGATGTGGCCTGTGTGCCAGGGTAATCACAGCTCACCAGGGCTCTTCTAATCACCGGGAATTTTGGAAAGAGGCCCAGCAATGAGCCCCACAATTTTGATGGTGCTACAATACAGCCGTGACTAATTTCACGGCTTTTTGCCAAAGTAAATCAGAAGGGAACGTTTTGTTCTGGTCACATCTGCACAGCAAAGATGTAAAAAACTCCACCAGTCAGACTGGGAGAACTGGGGCAAAGACCAGCTCCATCCTAGCACAGCACAACCTTTTCCTCCCACTAGATGGTGATATCTCGTGCATTTGGGCCTCTGCTCGGGTCCCTGAGGGTGCCAGGGAGCATCCTGGAGAGTCCTGGAGCACCCAAAGGAGTGCTGCGAGGATGGGGAAGGGTCTGGAGAGGCCACACGAGGAGCAGCTGAGGGTTGGTTTGTCTGGCTGGAGGAGTCTGGGGGGAGACTCAGAGGGGGGGATGCAGCTTCATCCCGAGGGACAGCTCCAATCTCTGCTCTGGGGACCAGGGACAGGACCCAGGGAATGGCTGGAGCTCTGCCAGGGGAGCTTTAGGTAGGATATCAGGAAAAGGTTCTTCCCCAGGGAATGGTCAAACACTGTCCAGACTCCCCAGGGAATGGACATGGCCCGGAGGCTACCAGAGCTCCAGGAACATTTGGACAATGCTCTCAGGAGGTGGGATTTTGTAATTAGTGGGACTTTTGGGATGTTGGTGCAGGGCCAGGAGTTGGACTCAAAGGTCCTTGTGGGTCCCTTCCAGCTCAGGATATTCCATAGTTCTGTGATTCCATGGGATGAGCCAGTTCCCTGGAAACACTCAGGAATCTCCCAGGACGCCAGAAGCAAGAGGTTGTTACAGCAGTGGGGGATAGTATTTAGGACAGCACTTGGACAACGAGGTCCTCAATCCATGGAAGCTGACGTTCCCCATGGACTCACGCTCCAAGGCTGACTCAGCCTGGGATTTTCTGTACACGTGTGAGCCTCTGGCATAAAACCAGCAATGAGACAGAGTCACCACCAGCTCCAAAGAGTGATGGTGGCCTTCCTCCAGCTCCTCCCTTCTCCCTGTCCTCCCCCCATTCCTGAGATCTTGCTCATCCACCAGCACTCCCAGAGGCTCCTGCTCTGCCTGGGCACAGGGTGTCAGCAAACTCCTTCTCTCGGCATTGACAGCTCCGTGGTGATGGAAAACACACACCAAGACATCAGCCGGGGCCCCCTCTTCTTCTCATGGCTTCAGCTCAGCCCCTGAACGCCAAAACTCGAGATGTCAGCAGCCTTATGGAGTAAATCTCATGACATTTTCACGGGTGATCTCAAATTGGCATTTGAAACAGAGACTGGACTTGGGTGATCCTTGTGGATCCCACCCAGCTCAGGATATATTCTGTTGTTCTATGAGCTTTGGGATGAGCCAATGAGGAGCCAAGAGTTGAAAACATCAACGTTGCATCTTTTTTTATGCTCTCCACACATTTTTCAATATGCTTTGGCGTTGGAAAGAAAATAATCTGCTTGATCATCCCAGCTCAAATCTGAATGGTCCAAAGAACTGAATCTCAGCCTTCGTCTTAAATTTCTGTGGTCCATAGACCTAAATGTTGGTGTTGGTCTTAAATTTGTGTGATCTGAAAACCTGGAATTTGTGCTTGGCCTTAGATCTCTGTGGTCCAAACCCCTGGGATTTAGCCTCGGTCTTAAATTTTTGTGATCCAAACACCTTAAATTTGACCTTGATCTCAAACTTGTGTGGTCCAAAGACTTGAATATTGGTGTTGGTCTTAAGTTTTTGTGGTCCCAAGCCCTAAAACTTGATCTTGAATTTAAACTTGTGTCTAAACCCCAGAAATTTGGTCTTATTCTTAAATTCATGTGGTCTGAAGACCTAAAACTCGGTGTTGGTCTTAAATCCATGTGGTCCAAAGTCCTAAAGTAGGCCAGACGCTCTCCTTGCACAAGCAGCAGGAGGATCAAAAGCCCACGAAGGAAAGGAACCACGATAAATATTAAAAAATATGGTATTTTTAGGCAACTCAAACACCAGATGAGATTTTGCCCTCCTACTCCAACAGGTATAATTGGGTATGGAAGGAGGTGCTGGAACACGTCTCCAGAAACTAGGCAGCCCTTGATGGCTCCGCTGATGAGCAGAACAGGCTTGGATATTCCCTCCCAAGCCTCCCCTGCGGTACCTGGGACACTCCCAGCGTGTAAACAGCACTGAACCCCCTCGGGGGTTCCCAGCTGCTGCTCTCAGTTCTCCTCGGAACCTCAAAAGTCTGGCGGCACCTGGAGCAGAGGCTGTGTCTGATCCCCAGCAGGTGACTCATCCCCTCCAAGGGAAAGGCATGAATGGGATGCTGCAATTCCTCCAGAAGTGCTCATTTCTTACCCATTTTCTTCCTTTTTGTCCTTTCACACTAATAAAGGGATCAGTAAAAAACTCTCAGGCCTGACCGCAGCACTCATATTTTTACTATTAATGAAATATTTTTACTATTAATCAGATATTTCTATCATAATTCAATTTTTTTTTACTAAGCAGTTTTTTTGTTGGCAATCCAATATTCTACTTATTAATCTGATACATTTATTATTAGTCTAATATTAATCAAATATTTAATCCATAATCTAATATTTACATTATCAATCAGATAATATATTATTGATAGGGTAATTATATTGGTCCAGTATTTTTACATTCAATACTTTTATTATATATTGTATTATATTATATTATATTATATTATATTATATTATATTATATTCAATATTTTTATTATCATACATCTTTATTATCAATAAATTTTTTTCAATACTCATTTTCATTGTCAATATAATATTGTATTATTAATCAGATAATTTAATATTAATTATATACTTGTATCATCAATCCTTTTTATTAATAATCCAAATTTTATCAAATTTTATTTCTTCTGATTAGAGATGAGAAACACCCTGGCTGCACAATTAATTTATCCATAAAACCAAAGCCCTCTGACCATCCAGACTGTGCAGAATTACTCCGCTTTTTATCCTAAAAGATGAGGTTTTGCCTGAATTAAAGCCTAATCCCTTGGATTAAAAACAGAATTGTGATGATGCAGAGTGGCTTTCATTTAGATCCTGAGGTTTCACCTGGATCATGAAGCCTCTTGAGAGCCATGAAGGTGAGGCCAGGTGAGAGCCAGGTGAGAGCCAGTTTTGAACTACAATATCTGGGGCTCCCTCCATGCAGATTCCAAAGTGCCTCCAGACTTTGCTGCCAGTTTGGTTTCGCCCTTTGTGGCTCCACATGGAATCATGGAATGCATTGGTGTTGGGGGTTGGGTTTTTTCTTGTTCTTTCCTTACTCCCTGTGGAATTTCTTCCCATTAAGCGGCTAAGAAGCTCCGATGGCTGGGCTCTTGAGACGGGGAGGAGGAACTCCTCTGGTTTTTGGGAGTTTGTCTGGGGGGGAGGGAGCAGAGATACCACGAGAATGGGGGCAGGTAAAAAGAGACGGGGTTGGGGCAGCCACTCTCTCGCTGCTGGGCTTCGTGGGAGGATGGTTGGTCCTGCAGCCTGGGGAAGGGAGCTCACTGCCACCACCACAACCCAGCGGGGAACCTTTCTGCTGCTGCTGGGCCCCTGTGGCATTCACATTCTCTGAATGATTGCCTGGGGTTTTTTCTCCTGGGAAGCTGAAAGACAGCGAGAGGCCTCAGAGAAAAGAAAGAAAACCAATTCTTATCTCATTTGCTTCTCCTGTGTTATGCTCGTGTGGAATGTGTTTGGAGATTGTTTACCCAAGGTGATTGCTTGATGGGATGCCAGTGTGAGTTGTTTTGACTCATTGGCCAATCAGAGCCAAGCTGTGTCGAGACTCTGGAAAGAGTCACGAGTTTTCATTGTTATCTTTTTAGCATTCAGTAAGTATTTTTTCTGTATTCTTTAGTATAGTATAGTATTCTTTAATATAATATAGTATAATAAAGTAATAAATTTGCCTTCTGGTAAGGTGGAGTCCTCCTCATCATTCCTTCCTTCATCAGTTGAAATAAGCAGGAAATCTTTCTCCTTTTTAATGGCTTTATTAAAAATCAGCACGGGTGGGGCGAACCAACGGGTCGGGTGGGGAGAACCAACAGGTCACGCTCACGCTGCCGCTCCTCCCAGGAATGGCACAGAAGAGGAGAAAGAGTGCAGCTGTGTCTACTCGTCTGCAGGCAGAGCTAGAGCTTCCATCCTCAGGAGAGCATCCAGAGATTCCCAGTTTTTCAGTTTGACATTCAAGGTTCTCTTTCTAGCCGACATCTTTTAGGTTAGGGTGAGGGGTAAAAAGGGTCTTAGCGGACACTGGATTCTGTTCCTCGCGTCTAGACATCACTTTGATCTCTTAATTCTGTGGCGGCTCATTGTTTTTAGGGATTTTTCCTGCTAGATTTGGTGAGGGGTTTCCTCATTTGCATGCCAACCCCAATGTCACCTCCTCCTCACAGTCCCGGGTGCCATCATCCAGGAAGCAGCAGGGTGATACTCAACAAAGGGGGATTTCTAACCAGGTAATTAAAGGAAAACTATTAACAGCGGGGGATTACAACATGAAATTATTAACAACAAATAGAACTCCAACTTGGCAGCAATTGGTTTAACTTGTGACCTCTGCAACCTTTAAAAAAATGACAACTTTTCCACTCATAACATCAGTGGCCTTGTATTTGCAACAGGCCCTGCATGCCCCTGCTCTGCCAGGGCATCCCACAGGTTCCAGCTATTATCGTGGAGTTTTGATACATCTCATCCCTGCCATGGCATCCTGCTGCTCCCGAGAGTCCTGTGGGGCACGGGGATCAGCTGCCCCGGGGTGTGTGGAGCAAAGCCTCCCCTCCATCCCTCCCTCCCTCCCCGTCTGGGCCCAGCCGCCATTGCCGCGCTCCCCGCGCCGCCCCACAGCGCCCCCTGCAGCCGCGGAGGGATCACTGCACCCGCCTGCCCGCCGGGAGCCAGCAGCGCCCGTGCTGGCCGTGCCCGGAACTGCACCAAAAGGAAAGTCCCTGTCCTGGTTTAGGGCAAATTTGGGAAAAAAACCTCCAAAGGGGCCCCTCCAGAAAGCAAACCCACATGGCCCCTCCCCGCAACCGGTTTGGGAAAGATTCCTCCAAGAGAAGTGGAAAGAACCAGTTTATTTAACAGGCAAAACACTCCCCAACACACAAAATTAATAATACCAGGTGACACCACTCTTTCACCCTTCTGAAAAAGATGACAAATTCAGAAAGTCTCTCTTGGGGGTGGTGGCTCTGTTATCAGTCCATCCTGTGCTGGGGTAGCTGCTGCAGCCACAAGGTGCAAACTCTCGGTGTTTCCCAGGTCCCAGTCAGGAGCAGGTTTGAGTAGGTCCAAAAATGGGAAAGGAAAAACAGTCCAGGAAGAATTTGGACTGCTTAGCTAAACTAACTAATGAGCCGAAGCGAAAAGCAAAAGCAGCACTATGTACTGCCCTGTCTCTGTGTCCCACCAGCCATGGGGGAGCAGGCTGATAAGAAACCAAAACAAAACATTCACTCTTCAGAGCCAATATTGAAGGCACAGAACATAATATCCAGCATAAACAGATCAGAGGAATGGGGATACAAGCATCATAACGTCACCCTAGGACAGGGCTGCACCCCAAAGGCTGGGACTGGGTTCGGGTTCTGTTTGGTGTTGGAGCTGGAGTGGTTGTTGTTTGTTTGCTTTATTAAACACACCAGTAAAGAACTGTAGCATCCCATGATCTCTCTCCTTTTGGTCAACCCCCAAGCACTCAGCCCTGGAAACATTAACTACTTACCACAGAGTTAGCCCTTCCAAAGAGAGAAACAGACTCCCCCATGGAGTTGGTGAGGCAACTTCCTCTGGTTTCTCCCTCCTCTGTCACTGGCTTGGCATCCCTGGTGGCCACCCCCCTTCCCCTGGAGGCCAGTCCCCTCTGCCCTTAGCTCTGCCCCCTACCCTTTCCCCTTTATAAGCTGACTGCTCCACATGGTTCATCCTCTTTCTCCGGGTTTGTCCTTCAGCGGCTGTGTTACCCTGCTGGAATAAAACTTTGCAAAAGAGCCTTTCTTGCCTCTATCGCTGAGCCAGCTGCAGTGAGTGTTGAGTGGAGGTTTGACTGTGTTGCCTGAATGTTCACTCAGCTTGCTTTTTCACAGGAGAGGCTTGCTGGGCACAGGGGATAGGCAGCAGCACCTACCATTCTAACACCCACATTTTTAAAGCATTGTTATTCCTACTCTCTTATCTTTGCCTGAGAGGCCCCTAATTTCAAAATTATAATAATTCGGAGGGAGGGGGTTTACATTCTCCATTCCAAGGGAGGCTTTCCTGCCTTCCTTAGCAGACACCTGTCTTGTAAATCAAGACAATTGGGATGGGAGGGACCTTAAAGCTCATCCTGATCCACTCCCTGCCATGGGCAATGATATCTTCCACTATCCCAGGCTGCTCCCAGCCCCATCCAACCTGGCTCTGGACACTTCCAGGGATGGGGGATCCATCGATAAATCCATTCCAGGGCCTCACCACCCTCACAGGGAAGAACTTCTTCCCAATGTCCCACCTAACCCTCCCCTCTTCTGTCCTCTAACCCACCCCTTGTCCCATCACTTCTTTCCAAATCCTTCTCTAGCTCTCTTGGAGCCCCCAATGAAGGAAAACGACCATTAAAGATCACTTCCTATCAAAATAGTCCCATAATTCCATTGCATGCTGTGGTTGTTTTTGTGGCTCTACAGCCCTTTGCAAAAGGGTCTCCACACTGTATTTCCCAGAAATCTGGGTCTCTCTCCATCACCCTCCTGCCCTTCCCAGGACTCTTCACAGTTGGAATTCTCTCCAGAAGAGAGGATCCTCCTTCCCTCCAGCTGGGGAAAGGACATGAAGTATTCCCAATGGGATTGGGACACTCCAGTCGTCTCAGTGGAGTGTTGCTAAACAAGGGTGACATTATTAGATTGAACTTCGTGAACAAACTTTTGACATAAAATCAGCTGCTCTGTGCTTTGTTAGAACTTTTGATTGGACTTTAAGGAGGTTCTGGGGAAAATTTAAGGAATATCTTGCTTCCTGTTATAAAAACCACCACCGAATAAGATCACATATCCAGAGTTGGAAGTGGTACACAACAATCATCAAGTCCAACTCAAGACCCTGCACAGGACAGCCCCAAAATCAGATGCTGGCCAAGAAATGTTTCCTCAAGTACACCCCATCTCACCTTAACTCGGGACTCCAGGGGAAAACTGAACCAAAAGTGAGATGAGACTTTGTTATTCCCAGACTTTCTGCTCCTTTCTTCATAGAGGTGTCGCAGACAACTTTTATGAAAAATCATTCCTTAGAATTTTTCCTCCTGAGAAGCTGAGAGGCCTCAGGAACAAAATGTAAACTATGGTTATCTGCTGCTGTGGAATGCAACAGGTGGATCTGTGATTGGTCTCATAGAGTTGTTTGTAATTAATGGCCAATCACAGTCAGCTGGCTTGGACTCTCTGTCCAAGACAGAAGCTTTTGTATCATTTCTTGCTATTCTATTCTTAGCTAGCCTTCTGATAAAACCTTTTCTTCTATTCTTTTAGTATAGTTTTATTGTAATATATATAATAAAATAATAAATCAAGCCTTCTGAAACATGGAGTCAGATCCTCGTCTCTTCCCTTATCCAAGAACCCCCGTGAACATTGTGACACAGAGGATCTGCCCCCAAGTTATTTAATTCCTGGAGGGAATGATGGATCTAAGGTGTAGCCATGAGTGCTGGCTGACTGGCCAGACCAGACGTAAAGGACTTGGCCCTAAACCCTATTTTTACAGCAGACAATCTGCATTTGTCATTGTTTTCCAGCCACTTTCTTCCACTTTTTAACTTTTTCCAGAAGCTTTTTTCTGTGGTTGGATCAGATTTCCATTAATTCATTTATATAGAAAGTTCTATCAAATGTCCCATCAGAGACATCAAAGTCCCGCCCTTCCCAAGACCAAAACAAACACATCAGACTGGGTTTCAAGCTTTTATTTGCCAAAGATAAAAGTTCCACGCAGCCTGAGATTAAAAGCTCTGAGAAAGCCCAAGGAAGGGACACCATTACAGTATCAGCAGCCAGCAGAGGAGTGGGATCCCTAGAAAGTCCAGGGATGGTTGTGCAGGGAGAGCTCAGGATGATGCACAGCGCGTCCAGACCAGTGGTGACAGCAGGAAAGTCCCAGTGCCCCCGACAATGAGGGGGAACAACTTCATCCCGTTCCACTGGTGAGATTTTGCATCCAAGTTTTACTTGTGGGCAGCATCTCCAGGGGAACCTGAGGTGCTTCCATAGCCAGACCAGTAAACTGGGCTTGGAGAAGACCACTCTCCTCCTGACCGGCATTCCTCAGTTTCATCTCCGCAGCTGGGTGTCCCGTATTCACAGGTCCCTCCACCATAACAACTGTCCCCTCCGGAGCAATCCCAACCTCCTTCCCCCCCACTGCCAGGGCTGCGAGTGCCAGCAGAGCTCGATCCCCAAACTCCAGAGGAGCTTCCTCCTCCAGAGATTGATCCCCTCCTGCCTGAGCTTCCTCCTCCATACCCTGAACCTCCACCAGACCCAGAGACTCCGCCATATCCTGACCCTCCTCCATACCCTGAGCCCCCTTCTCCACCACCAATGCAGCCGCCACTGCCATAACTGGATCCTCCATAGCCTGAGCTTTCTCCTCCTTCCCCACCACCAGAGATGGAGCCTCTCCTACCAGAGCTTCCTCCTCCATATCCTGAGCCTCCTTCTCCCCCACCAATGCACCCACCACTGCCATAACTGGATCCTCCATAGCCTGAGCTTCCTCCACCTCCAGACATGGAGCCTCTCCTGCCAGAGCCACTCCAGGTTCCAGAGCTGGAGCTCATCCCCCCACTGTGGGGGCTGCAGCTGCCAGAGCCAGATCCATACCCACCAGAGCTGTGACCACCTCCAGAGATGGAGCTTCTCCGACCAGAGCCACCTCCATAGCCTGAGCTCCCTCCATACCCTGAGCCCCCTTCTCCTCCACCAATGCACCCACCACTGCCATAACTGGATGCTCCATAGCCTGAGCTTCCTCCTCCTTCTCCACCACCAGACATGGAGCCTCTCCTGCCTGAGCTTCCTCCATACCCAGAGCTGATTCCTCCTCCAGAACTGCTCCCACCACTGCCAGAGCCCGATCCCAACCCTCCAGAGCTGTGACCACCTCCAGAGATGGAGCTTCTCCTACCAGAGCCACCTCCATACCCTGAGCTCCCTCCATACCCTGAGCCCCCTTCTCCACCACCAATGCAGCCACCACTGCCGTAACTGGATCCTCCATAGCCTGAGCTTCCTCCTCCTTCCCCACCACCAGAGATGGAGCCTCTCCTGCCAGAACCACTCCAGCTTCCGGAGCTCATCCCCCCACTGTGGGGGCTGCAGCTGCCAGAGCCTGACCCATACCCACCAGAGCTGTGACCACCTCCAGACATGGAGCCTCTCCTGCCTGAGCTCCCTCCGTACCCTGAGCCCCCTTCTCCTCCACCAATGCATCCAGAGCTTGATACTCCACTGCCTGAACTTCCTCCATACCCAGAGCTGATTCCTCCTCCAGAACTGCTCCCACCACTGCCAGAGCCCGATGCCAACCCTCCAGAGCTGTGACCACCTCCAGAGATGGAGCCTCTCCTACCAGAGATTCCACCTTCATATCCTGAGCTCCCTCCGTACCCTGAACCTCCTTCTCCTCCACCAATGCACCCACCAGTGCCATAACTGGATCCGCCATGACCTGAGCTTCCTCCTTCTCCTGACATGGAGCCTCTCCTGCCAGAACTGCTCCAACCTCCAGAGCTCATCCCCCCACTGTGGGGGCTGCAGCTGCCAGAGCCTGACCCATACCCACCAGAGCTGTGACCACCTCCAGACAGGGAGCCTCTCCTACCAGAGCCACCTCCATACCCTGAGCCCCCTTCTCCTCCACCAATGCACCCACCACTGCCATAACTGGATGCTCCATAGCCTGAGCTTCCTCCTCCTTCTCCACCACCAGACATGGAGCCTCTCCTGCCTGAGCTTCCTCCATACCCAGAGCTGATTCCTCCTCCATAACTGCTCCCACCACTGCCAGAGCCCGATCCCAACCCTCCAGAGCTGTGACCACCTCCAGAGATGGAGCCTCTCCTACCAGAGCCACCTCCATAGCCTGAGCTCCCTCCATACCCTGAGCCCCCTTCTCCTCCACCAATGCACCCACCACTGCCATAACTGGATCCTCCATAGCCTGAGCTTCCTCCTCCTTCCCCACCACCAGACATGGAACCTCTCCTGCCAGAACTGCTCCAACCTCCAGAGCCCATCCCCCCACTGTGGGGGCTGCAGCTGCCAGAGCCAGATCCATACCCACCAGAGCTGTGACCACCTCCAGAGATGGAGCCTCTCCTGCCTGAGCTCCCTCCATACCCTGAGCCCCCTTCTCCTCCACCAATGCACCCAGAGCTGGATACTCCACTGCCTGAACTTCCTCCATACCCAGAGCTGATTCCACCTCCAGAACTGCTCCCACCGCTGCCAGAGCCTGATCCCAACCCTCCAGAGCTGTGACCACCTCCAGAGATGGAGCTTCTCCTACCAGAGCCACCTCCATACCCTGAGCTCCCTCCATACCCTGAGCCCCCTTCTCCTCCACCAGTGCAGCCGCCACTGCCATAACTGGATCCTCCATAGCCTGAGCTTCCTCCTCCTTCTCCACCACCAGAGATGGAGCCTCTCCTGCCAGTGCTCCCTCCTCCATATCCTGAGCCTCCTTCTCCCCCACCAATGCACCCACCACTGCCATAGCTGGATCCTCCATGACCTGAACTTCCTCCACCTCCAGATATGGAGCCTCTCCTGCCAGAGCCACTCCAGGTTCCAGAGCTGGAGCTCATCCCCCCACTGTGGGGGCTGCAGCTGCCAGAGCCAGATCCCAACCCTCCAGAGCTGTGACCACCTCCAGAGATGGAGCCTCTCCTACCAGAGCCACCTCCATACCCTGAGCTCCCTCCATACCCCGAACCCCCTTCTCCGCCACCAATGCACCCACCACTGCCATAACTGGATGCTCCATAGCCTGAGCTTCCTCCTCCTTCTCCACCACCAGACATGGAGCCTCTCCTGCCTGAGCTTCCTCCATACCCAGAGCTGATTCCTCCTCCAGAACTGCTCCCACCACTGCCAGAGCCTGATCCCAACCCTCCAGAGCTGTGACCACCTCCAGAGATGGAGCCTCTCCTACCAGAGACTCCACCTTCATATCCTGACCTCCCTCTGTACCCCGAACCTCCTTCTCCGCCACCAATGCACCCACCACTGCCATAACTGGATCCTCCATAGCCTGAGCTTCCTCCTTCTCCTGACATGGAGCCTCTCCTGCCAGAACTGCTCCAACCTCCAGAGCTCATCCCCCCACTGTGGGGGCTGCAGCTGCCAGAGCCTGACCCATACCCACCAGAGCTGTGACCACCTCCAGAGATGGAGCCTCTCCTGCCTGAGCTCCCTCCATACCCTGAGCCCCCTTCTCCTCCACCAATGCATCCAGAGCTTGATACTCCACTGCCTGAACTTCCTCCATACCCAGAGCTGACTCCTCCTCCAGAACTGCTCCCACCACTGCCAGAGCCAGATCCCAACCCTCCAGAGCTGTGACCACCTCCAGAGATGGAGCCTCTCCTACCAGAGCCACCTCCATAGCCTGAGCTCCCTCCATACCCTGAGCCCCCTTCTCCTCCACCAATGCATCCACCACTGCCATAACTGGATGCTCCATAGCCTGAGCTTCCTCCTCCTTCTCCACCACCAGAGATGGAGCCTCTCCTGCCAGTGCTCCCTCCTCCATATCCTGAGCCTCCTTCTCCCCCACCAATGCACCCACCACTGCCATGACTGGATCCTCCATAGCCTGAGCTTCCTCCACCTCCAGACATGGAGCCTCTCCTGCCAGAGCCACTCCAGGTTCCAGAGCTGGAGCTCATCCCCCCACTGTGGGGGCTGCAGCTGCCAGAGCCAGATCCATACCCACCAGAGCTGTAACCACCTCCAGAGATGGAGCCTCTCCTGCCTGAGCTTCCTCCATACCCTGAGCTCCCTCCATACCCTGAGCCCCCTTCTCCTCCATCAATGCAGCCGCCACTGCCGTAACTGGATCCTCCATAGCCTGAGCTTCCTCCTCCTTCCCCACCACCAGAGATGGAGCCTCTCCTGCCAGAGCCACTCCAGCTTCCGGAGCTCATCCCCCCACTGTGGGGGCTGCAACTGCCGCTGCCAGATCCATACCCACCAGAGCTGTGACCACCACCAGACATGGAGCCTCCACTGCTAGAGCTTCCTTGTCCTCCACCTCCAGACATGGAGCCTCCACTGTGAGAGCTTCCTTGTCCTCCACCTCCAGACATGGAGCCTCCACTGTGAGAGCTTCCTTGTCCTGCACCTCCAGACATGGAACCTCTCCTGCCACAGCTGCTCCCACTTCCAGAGCTCATCCCCCCACTCTGCGGGCTGCAGCTGCCACTCGCAGAGCCAGATCTGTGACCACCGGAGCTCTGGCCACCTCCAGACATGGAACCTCCACTGCTAGAGCTTCCTTGTCCTCCACCTCCAGACATGGAGCCTCTCCTGCTACAACTGCTCCCACCTCCAGAGCTCATCCCCCCACTCTGCGGGCTGCATCTGCCACTGCCAGAGCCCGATCCGTGACCACCGGAGCTCTGGCCACCTCCAGACATGGAGCCTCTCCTGCCACAGCTGCTCCCACCTCCAGAGCTCATCCCCCCACTCTGCGGGCTGCAGCTGCCACTCGCAGAGCCAGATCTGTGACCACCGGAGCTCTGGCCACCTCCAGACATGGAGCCTCCACTGCTAGAGCTTCCTTGTCCTCCACCTCCAGACATGGAACCTCTCCTGCCACAGCTGCTCCCACCTCCAGAGCTCATCCCCCCACTCTGCGGGCTGCATCTGCCACTGCCAGAGCCAGATCTGTGACCACCAGAGCTCTGGCCACCTCCAGACATGGAGCCTCCACTGCTAGAGCTTCCTTGTCCTCCACCTCCAGACATGGAGCCTCCACTGCTAGAGCTTCCTTGTCCTCCACCTCCAGACATGGAACCTCTACTGCCACAGCTGCTCCCACTTCCAGAGCTCATCCCCCCACTCTGTGGGCTGCATCTGCCACTGCCAGAGCCTGATCCATGACCACCGGAGCTCTGGCCACCTCCAGACATGGAGCCTCCAATGCCAGAACTGCTCCCACCTCCAGAGCTCATGCCTCCACTTTGGGGGCTGCATCTGCTGCTACTGGAGCCAGATCCATGACCACTGGAGCTCTGGCCACCTCCAGACATGGAACCTCCACTGCTAGAGCTTCCTTGTCCTCCACCTCCAGACATGGAGCCTCCACTGCTAGAGCTTCCTTGTCCTCCAGATCCTGAGCCTTTTCCTCCTCCGGACATGGACCCACCACCACCAGAGCTGGATCCCCACCCTCCAGAGCTGCTGCCACCCTTGGACATGGAGCCTCCACCACCTGAACTTCCTCCTCCTCCACAGATGGAGCCTCCTCCTCCAGATCCTGAGCCTTTTCCTCCTCCAGACATGGACCCACCACCACCAGAGCTGGATCCCCACCCTCCAGAGCTGCTGCCACCCTTGGACATGGAGCCTCCACCACCTGAACTTCCTCCTCCTCCACACATGGAGCCTCCACTGCTAGAGCTTCCTCCTCCAGATCCTGAGCCTTTTCCTCCTCCGGACATGGAACCACCACCACCAGAGCTGGATCCCCACCCTCCAGAGCTGCTGCCACCCTTGGACATGGAGCCTCCACCACCTGAACTTCCTCCTCCTCCACACATGGAGCCTCCACTGCCAGAACTTCCTCCTCCAGATCCTGAGCCTTTTCCTCCTCCGGACATGGAACCACCACCACCAGAGCTGGATCCCCATCCTCCAGAGCTGCTGCCACCCTTGGACATGGAGCCTCCACCGCCAGAGCTTCCTCCTCCAGATCCTGAGCCTTTTCCTCCTCCAGACATGGACCCACCACCACCAGAGCTGGATCCCCACCCTCCAGAGCTGCTGCCACCCTTGGACATGGAGCCTCCACCACCTGAACTTCCTCCTCCTCCACAGATGGAGCCTCCTCCTCCAGATCCTGAGCCTTTTCCTCCTCCAGACATGGAACCACCACCACCACCAGAGCTGGATCCCCACCCTCCAGAGCTGCTGCCACCCTTGGACATGGAGCCTCCACCACCTGAACTTCCTCCTCCTCCACACATGGAGCCTCCTCCTCCAGATCCTGAGCCTTTTCCTCCTCCAGACATGGAACCACCACCACCACCAGAGCTGGATCCCCACCCTCCAGAGCTGCTGCCACCCTTGGACATGGAGCCTCCACCGCCTGAACTTCCTCCTCCTCCACAGATGGAGCCTCCTCCTCCAGATCCTGAGCCTTTTCCTCCTCCAGACATGGACCCACCACCACCAGAGCTGGATCCCCACCCTCCAGAGCTGCTGCCACCCTTGGACATGGAGCCTCCACCACCTGAACTTCCTCCACAGATGGATCCTCCTCCTCCAGATCCTGAGCCTTTTCCTCCTCCGGACATGGACCCACCACCACCAGAGCTGGATCCCCACCCTCCAGAGCTGCTGCCACCCTTGGACATGGAGCCTCCACCGCCAGAGCTTCCTCCTCCTCCACAGATGGAGCCTCCTCCTCCAGATCCTGAGCCTTTTCCTCCTCCAGACATGGAACCACCACCACCAGAGCTGGATCCCCACCCTCCAGAGCTGCTGCCACCCTTGGACATGGAGCCTCCACCACCTGAACTTCCTCCACAGATGGATCCTCCTCCTCCAGATCCTGAGCCTTTTCCTCCTCCAGACATGGACCCACCACCACCAGAGCTGGATCCCCACCCTCCAGAGCTGCTGCCACCCTTGGACATGGAGCCTCCACCACCTGAACTTCCTCCTCCTCCACACATGGAGCCTCCTCCTCCAGATCCTGAGCCTTTTCCTCCTCCAGACATGGACCCACCACCACCAGAGCTGGATCCCCACCCTCCAGAGCTGCTGCCACCCTTGGACATGGAGCCTCCACCACCTGAACTTCCTCCTCCTCCACACATGGAGCCTCCTCCTCCAGATCCTGAGCCTTTTCCTCCTCCAGACATGGAACCACCACCACCAGAGCTGGATCCCCACCCTCCAGAGCTTCCACCTTTTCCCCCTCCACTGACTGGCCCTTTCGTTCCGCTCCCACCGCTACCACCAGAACTCATTATCCCCTTCCCACTTTTTATGCCACCAAAGACTCCAGAAGCTCTGGCATTGTGGTCAATGACACCTGCAAGAAATGGAAATTACATTCAATTTTTTTTTTTTACCCAAAAAAATTCTGAGCAGGGCTGATTTAAGCACCATCCTTCCTACCCTGGTGGTCATGGACTTATCTTTGAAGGGGCCAACAAGAATCTCCCTTAGTAGACAGCAACCTATGGAATATTTTCTCATTTTTCTGGGATTTTTAGCTTTTTTTTAAACATCATTTATGTCTTATTTCACCCATGAACACTCAGTGCAGCCTATTCTCTACAAAGGCCAAGACTGTATTTCTCTCTCCTTCAGCTTCCTCAATTTTCCCACAAATTTTAGGACTAGTTTTTATTTCCTTCCCTTCTGCCCTGCATCAAACAGACCTATAGGTTAAATGTGGTATTTCCCATTTCCTCCAAATTTATTAGGAATTAGCCAATAATGCTAAAGCCACTTGTTACATTAATGTGTATTCACAAACTCCCCTTGCATCCTTTCCTGAATCAGGATGGGAACTGGGATAGTTTGTTCCAATGGTGTCAAGACCACAAAGTAGGAACAGTTTCATGTGAAAAACCCTGAGAAAATTTTTTGGATACTCACAGATCGTGGCTGGTGATCCTTCCTGGATCCTGTGGAGGAAAAGTGATGATTGAGGTAAGGCAGCCAATAAAATCAGAATTAAAATTCAGGTTAGGCTTTATCAGTGATCTGCAGAAAGGCTACTCCTCCCAGGCCCAGTGCATCCCAGAGATCCCAGTGACAGATCCGTGGACATGCTGCTTTGTCTGGGTGTTTCACCCAGGATGGATTTTGCCCGCACCTGTTCTCCTCCTCGTCGAGGAGTGAGCGATACATGGCGATCTCAATGTCCAGGCCCAGCTTCACATTCAGGAGCTCCTGGTAATCACGGACAAGCTGAGAAAGGTCATCCTTGGCCTGTTGGAGGGCGTTTTCCAGCTCCTCTAGCTTTTCCTGGCCATCCCTGATGGCCGAGCTCCCACGGTGCTCAGCATCTTTAATGGAGTCCTGGAGGCTGGAATTCTGCAGAAGGAACAAAGAGAACGTGACCATGTCCCATCTGTGGGGAGGATTTTATAATAGAATCGTGGAATGTCCATTGACAGGAGGGAATCACAGGAATCATCAAGTCCAACTCCTATCCCAGCATAGGAAAACCCCCAAATCCCATAATTTTCACACCCTCCTGCCATTCCTTGGAAATCAAAAGGCTTTTCTCAGTGACAGAACAGCAAAAATATATTGGACTAGGTAAATAAACACAATTAAACCCCAATATAGGTCAAAAAAATCTAAATCTGCTTCAATTGGAAGAGAAAACTCCATCCCTAAGTTTGCATCCAAACAACTGGCTGCTACATACTGCACTGAGATCCCATGGAAAAGGGGCTTAAGCCATTTAGTCCTGCTGGAAAGTATCAGCTTTACCCTTTTCCTTGCGATTTCAATTTCTGGTTGGAGTCTTTGGATGTGCCTGGCGAGTTCCTGGATTTCCTGGTGACTGTTCCTCAGCTGCTCTTGTTGACTCACCCACATGTTCTGCAGGTCCTGGTACTGATGGGAAGAGGACACGACACATTTTTGGCTTCTTTTCCCATGAGGAGATTTGTGTTCCTGTTTCCCTGGTGTGCACTCACCCTGCCCCGGTACATGGCATCCACTTCAGCCGTGCTCCTGTGGGCTATCCCCTCGTATTCCCTCCTGACCTCCTCGATGATCCCATCCATGTTCAAGTCCCTGTGGTTGTCCATGGACAGAACAACATCAACGTTCCCAACAACCGTTTGCAGCTGAGACAGCTCCTGCAGGGAAAACCAGATTAGGGATTTTAACAGTCCTTGTGCTCAGTCCAGGTCCTTATGAGGCAAAAATGGGACCTTGTGGCCAATTTCCCATGGGAATTTCTCCACCTGCAGCCCCCAGGTACCACTGTACCCCCACCACTTGTAATTTGCAAGGTCTTCTAGCCTTTGGGACACACCAGACCCCTTTTCAGTCACAAAAGGCCAAGGATAATTAATTGTCCAAGCCAAAAAATCCCACCCAAGCAAAATTTCTGGGAATCTCCAGAAAGTGAGTCCTTCAAGACCTGAGGGTAAGATTTGAATCACTCACAGCTTCATATAAACACCGGAGGAACTCCAGCTCCTGCCTCAGGATATCCGCTCGGACATCAAACTCCATTTTTCCCATGTAGGCACTATCCAGTTCCTGTAAAAAAACCCAAAAAATATTGTAATATATTTGCATGTTGTTGACCCAAATACTCAACTCAAGTGCAATTCTTGGGATATTTCCATAAAGCCTTCATTCCTGGGATCAAATAGTGGCCTAGAGATCTCAGATTTCATTTGAAAAGCAAGGGGAACAAAGGGAAATCATTTAAGATTAAAAAATTTGCAGGGAAATGAGTACCACCACTGCAGCAATAAATCTATTCCTGGGGAACATGAGAAATGGGAAAACACAATTTTTATTCCTACTTCTAGTAAAAAGTTGCCTAAATTTTCTCTTCACAGATAGTTTTATTTTTCTAAGCCATCTACAGATATTATTTAACTTAATGTCAATATTCCACCTGGATTGGGATTGAGTGAATAGGGAAAAACCAGCACTTTTTAATATTTGTTCTACAAAGGACCGATTCATTCTCTAGAGGAAATAATCCATCCTCAGTCTTGTTCTGGTTTTCATTTACTTTGGTTAAAATTAGCAAAAACTTCAGCTTTTGAGAACCTTGGCAGCCACCCAGATATGCTTTTATTTCCAAGGCTTTGATTTGCTCAGTATCTCAGGTTAATTCACCTTTTTAAGCTCCACAAACTCCTCCTCCCTGGATGTGCGTTTGTTGATCTCATCCTCAAATCTGGGGGACAAAAGGAGGTAGATTATTATCTATTATCTATCTATTATCTATTATTAATTAATCTATTTAATTAATCTATCCATTACTTTTAATTACTGATATTAATTGTTAAGTCAGGTGGACCAGTAAACAGTAGAATCAACCAAAGACTGAATGTGTTGAGTTTTCATTTTACTTCAATTGCAATTTCTGGCAAGTGCTAGAAATTTTCTCCTCTGCAAAAAGAGCCACTAAAATAGCCCAAAAAATGGGGTCAATACAGATCACTTCTAAATTTAGTAATTTGGAACTAAACTTTCCATTTTTCAGAGCTGTGGGTGGACATAATTTATCTAAGCCAGAAAAGGTGACAGCTCTTCCCAACTTGACTCCAAACTCAGCTCTGTCCCTTCCCACCAGGGCCCCGCGAGTGGAATCTTGGGTCACTCACTGCTAGGGGCGGAGAAAGAAAAGGAAGAGTCTGGGAAGGAAAAAGGATGGGAGAAATCATCACAAACTTTGGTTTTCCTCTCATTTTTGGGAGTTCAACCCTTACCAAACTCTTCCAGCGTCAAAGTCAAGCCCCGTAATGCACCTGAAGCAGAGCAGGCTAAGAAACTCCAAACTCCTGCAGATGCAAAGCTAAGCTTTGCCATCCAAGGGCACAATGAGCATCACCTAGGAAAATCCTAGCACCTGTTTTCCCAGATTTGTGACTATTCACCTGTTTTTATAATCCTCAACAAGCTGGAGCATGTTGTAGGCCTCAGGATCCAGCTGCTCCTTCTGGCTCTGGAGCGTCTCGAGCTGCCGCTGCAGGTTGGTGATGTAGGCCTGGAAGAAGTTGTTGATGTTCCTGCTCTCCTCAGGGCCAGAGCTTTGCTGCTGCAGAAGTTCCCACTTGGCCAAGAGTGCCTGATTCTGCCACTCCAGACATTGAACCTGGAAGGTGAAGAAGATCCAGAGGGCTGCATGTCTCCAGTGGGCATCTCTGCCATGCAGACAGGCTGGGAGAGCTGGGGGTGCTCACCTGGAGAGGAGAAGGGAATGAGACCCTGGAGCCCCTTCCAGTGCCTAAATGGGCTCCAGGAAAGCTGGAGAGGGACTGGGGACAAGAGCCTGGAGAGAAAAGACAAGGGGGAATGGCTTCCCACTGCCAGAGGGCAGGGATAGATGCAATATTGGGAAGAAATTCCTCCCAGAGAGGGTGGTAAGGCCCTGGAATGGATTTCCCAGAGCATGCTCCATTCCTGGAAGTGTCCAAGGCCAAGTTGGATGGGGCATGGAGCAGAGTGGTCTAGTAGAATGTGTTCTTGCCCATGGCAGGAATTGGATGAGCTTTAAGGTCCCTCTCAACCCAAATCACTCCACGATTTCTATAATATTGGCCAGGTGATAACCTGAACACCCAAAAGTTTAGGAGGGAAAGAAGAGTCACAGACATGCTAATTTTTCAGGACTGTGGAATCTTAAACCTCCTCAGTGTAACCAACATCTCCTGTCCAGTGAAATAGAAAACCCTGAAGTCCCCACATGTAAAAGAGAGAAACAGAGACAGAGACACTTCCCAGATACCAGCGGGATGGAAGAGCTTTTGTGGCTGGTTTGAGTAGATGCAGAAGAGAAGACAAAACTGGAGAGATGGAAAGTAATGAAAAAGCTGAAGATGGACCACCTAGTAGAGGGCAGGGCTTCCTAACCAAGAAATTATTTGTTTAATAATTCAGAGAAATTGAATTCACTTGTAATTTCTGGTAAGTACAAAGCCCTGCAAGAAAGGCACTAAAACAGCCTGTTCTTGCAAGGTTTGGCTTTGCTTGGGAAAAAAAGCACTAACTCATCAAGATGTCCAAGTCCCTCACCCATTTTTTCTGCTGGCATCAACAACCTCCAGGCACCAGAATATAGGAATATATTTCCCAGAAACCCCTTTCCTCAAAAGAGGAGTGAGTCTGTGTGCCGGTGACATCTCGGCAGTTAACTGGCCTGCCACAAAAGACAACTCCGAGATCTTTACCCCAAGGCAAAAAGTGATTCACAGAGCAGCGTTTACAGGGACCCATTGTGAGCTTCACAGCAGCACTGGGAATTCAGCCAGTGCTGGGATTTTTGGGGGGAGAAGATGGAACATGAAGGTGTCCCTATGACTCACACCTACTTTACACCTCCCCCTTTCCATGTAACAGCACAGAGACCAGGACTCACCTTCTCGATGAATGATGCAAATTTGTTGTTGAGAGCTTTGATCTGCTCCCTCTCATCCGAGCGCACTCGCTGGAACTCGGGGTCCACCTGGAGCCGTATTGGCCTCAGCAGGTTGGTGTCCACATGGACCTCCTCAATGCCTCGGAGAACTCCAGCCTGTCCCAGTCCCTGCCCAGCCCCTTGTACCCCTGCGCCAAGGCCTCCTCCAAGTACCTCCCTGCCTGAACCTACTCTGTAGGTGCCACCAAGCCCTGTTCTACCACTTTGAAAACCTCCCACAAAATATCCTCTTCCGCCAAAGCCCCTCTCAGGCTGTCTCCAGCCACCAAACCCAAGGCATCTCCCATATCTTACTCCTTCTCCTCTGTAGCCTCCACCAGTATAGACATTCCTGAACCCTCCAACGTTGTGGAGGCTCCTGCTGCCATACCCCTGCCCAAACCCTCCGAATCTCCCATCTCCACCACCCAAGGTCCCGCAGTGAGCAGAAGAAGAACTGAAACTCCCGTCCCCGTATCCGGAGAAATATCGTCTCATGGTAGCACTTCCAGGCGGGAGAGCTGATGTAGAAGGTGGTAAAACAGGAGGAGAAATGAGAATGAAGGATCCTCAGCTACTCCAGAGGAGTATGGAAGTTCTCCTTTATACGTTCTGGAGGAGCTCATCTCCATTCCGTAGTAATTAGCAGGTCCCTAATGTTGTGATTGGGTTTGGTTCATCAGGCAGCAATTAATGGCTGCCCAGAGAGGTCAGATAAACAGCAACACCAGTGGGGCAGTTGTGAAATTCCCCAAATCCTGCCTGACTCATGAGCTTTGCTGACGGATCTCCTTATCTCGTTAACCTCCATCCATAATTACAGTTACCCCTGCTCATCCCCACAGCTCATTCTCTTCCATATTTCCCCACCTCTTTTGGTATTTCAAGGGGCACAAGACCTTGATGGTCCTTGGGGGTGTCTGACCCTTCACTGCATCACCAGGAGCACCAGCTGCATCCTTTGTTTCCCATTCCTGTTCTTCTCTCTTTCTCAGAATATCCCAGGAGAAACTTTTGCTTCTCACAGGGAGGATCCATCCCTCTCCCCATCTCTGTGCCAGACTCCACCTTTCCAGCATTCAGTGGCTATGGACATATGGAAAAGCACTTGGGAACCAAACTCCACTGCTGGCAGCACCACTTGGAGGCTCCTGCCTGGGTTAATTTCTTGAAAAGTCACCAAGATGTGGTTCCTCCAAAACCACCTCTGGAACCACATCCCCACGGGAAGAACCTCCTCTCTGACCCTTACATGACTTTAGGAGGAGCTGGACTTCACCTGGCAGGATTCTCTTCCTCCCAAAGGAGCTGGATGAAACCAGGCTGAGAATCCACTACACATAGAGGTTCTGTGGTCAGGGCTGTGCAATCCTGACTCCATTTGGAAAGTGCCTCATAAACTCCCTAAATTAGGGGGTTGTAACTGGAGGTTATTAAAACAGCTGGAATACCTCAAGGTGGACAAGACTTTGGATGCTCAGAGATTTTTCTCACCTGGAAACAGTGTTTTCCAGGAAAACAGCTGAGAAATCCACTTTTCCCAACCAAAATTCCCTACCTCGCCTTACACCAGGAAAAGCCAAACCGGTATCTCAGATCTTCCTTCTGTGCTAATTTTGTAATTAAACTTTGCTCATTATCAACATTTCCTGAAGAAATTCAACCATATTTCCAGCTGATTTCCCCCTTTTTATAAACCTGTATAAAAATCTGACTTGGATTGAGAATTCTGTCTCCTACAGGAATTAATTATGATGAACATTAAAAAATGGTGCAATTACCAGTATTTTAAAAGCAGGGGAGAGGGGAGGGAATTCCTGAAGGAGACTGGAAAGGTTGGGGCCAGGTGGGGTCTGACTCTTCTCCCAAGTTATGAGTGACAGAATGAGAGGAAACGGCCTCAAATGGTGCCAGGTTTAGGTTGGACATTGGGGAAAATTCCTTCCTGGAAAAGGTTGTCAAGCCCCAGCACAGCTACCCAGGACAGGGGTGGAGTCCTCATCCCTGGAAGTGTCCAAGAAATGTGCGGATGTGGCACTTGGGGACACAGTCCATGGTGGCCTTGGCAGTGCCAAGGAAATCATTGGACTTGATGATCCCGACCTAAATGATTCTGTGATTCAGAAGGGCTGGTGCTGGCTCCAGTGCGATTCCCCTCTCCACCCCTCCTCTTCCCACTTTGCAAGTGCCTCCTTCCAGAGCTGCACTGGGCAACACTCCAGGCAATCCCCATGGATCATGGAAGGAAGTGTTGTGACCCCAGAGAGTGGAACACCTGTGAGAGACTGCCCATCCCAAAATCCTGCCCTGTGCAGCAGCTGAAGTGAACCAGGTGTGAATTCAGAGCTTTCTGTAGCAGCTGGAGCCCAGAGCCCGAGCAAAGAGAGCAGCCATCCCATCCCACGTGCCGTAACCCAGAGTGTGGGCAGCTGTTGTGATCGCAGCTGACACCGGATCAGCCTTGGCAGCACATCCCAACCACACCCGGACCTGTCAAGCTGGCTCCAGACACAGGGATGCATCCCAAGAGATGTCCGCGCATCCTGTAGATGAAAGGGGAGCTTCCTGTCATTCCCTCCTCTTTCTGACACAGCTGGGACAAAGGGATCACAGGTTCATCCATCATCCTTCCCAGGGAGATGGATTTTCATCGGGCCAGGGTGTTACAACTACAAGGGTCAACCTGGCTCTGTGTCTTGGGATTTTAAGGATAAGTTTAAATTGCATCCCAAAACTTGACCATTAAAATTGCCTGCCTGGGCACCTTGTGCAGCTGTTGGAGCAGGGACTGAGGGCCCCTGTGTTGTCCTCCCCATCCAAAGCAGTACCTGGGGCAGGTTGGGCAAGGTAGGGAAGTTCCTCCCACCTGGAAAAGACTCTGAGACAGTGACATGAGTGTGACTTTTTGTGGACAATGAGGGAACCAGAAGAGCACCCGGATGGACATGTTGGAAACATACAGAAATTTACAGACCCAAACTGGAGATTTTTGAGCACAACCCGCCAAACTCCATCACCCTCATCCACTTCTGTCCACCTTCAACTCAAACCCTAAAATGGACTAATAAATCCCAGTACTCAGGCTGATGCTCAAGGAAACACCTCAACATTCCCACAGGATCATCTAAATCAGCTCAAAATAAGGTGATGGAATGGTCTGTGTTGGGAGGGACCTTAAAGCTCATCCAATTCCTGCCATGGGCAGGGACGCCTTCCCTTATCCCAGGGAGCTCCATGCCTCATCCAACTTGGCCTTGGACACTTCCAGGAATGGAGCATCCTCTGGGAAATCCATTCCAGGGCCTCACCACCCTCTCTGGGAGGAATTTCTTCCCAATATTGCATCTATCCCTGCCCTCTGGCAGTGGGAAGACATTCCCCCTTGTCTTTTCTCTCCAGGCTCTTGCCCTCAGTCCCTCTCCAGCTTTCCTGGATCCTCTTTAGGCACTGGAAAGGGCTCCAGGGTCTTCTTTCCACCAGACCAGATCACTCCAAGCCCATCCAACCTGTTCTTGAGCACCTCCAGATGAGGCAGCCATAAACTCTTCAGAAAATAGAAAGAACTAAAAGAAAAAGGGGGGGGGAAAGAACTATGGAAAACACAAAACCTAAAATTACTAAAATCCTGAGGGTTTTTGGAAAACCAGATCCTAAATACAAATGAAGGATCTTTGCAAGCCCCACTGGCAGAACAGAGTGAATAAATAAGGATATCAATGCACTTCTGACTATTCAAGAAGTATGCCAGAGCCATACAGTAGCACATGAAGAAATACAGTATTTAAATTTAATAACTGCCCCAACGAAGGAGATAAATGAGCGCAAGAGAGATCTTGATCTCCAGCTGCCAAAGTTCCTGCATAATTAGGGCCCTCAGTCACTTGGAACTGGGGCTGGGATGACACAGACACACTCATAAAAATGCCTGTAGCCCACAGACTTTCCTTTTCTCCCCCTCTCCCTCCCTGGAATAACCACAAACTCTCCCTGTGGTCAGAGAAGGACGTGGAGAAGAAAAAAAAAAATGAGAGAAATGTCAAAAAAACTTGGGTTTTTTGCAGAACAAGAGGTGAAATGTTGATACTCTCCCACAGTTTATCTTATTTTAAGCCTGAGGTTTCCCAGCTGCAAGAATATATATATTGTCCCAATGATACAGATAGTCCAAAGTGGATCCCACGCAGACCTAAAGCTGGGTGAGACTGGAAGTTGCTATTAAACCACAGAAAATATACCCACTATCAGGGAATTTTTAGAATTCTATGAATTCTCAACACTTCGTGATAAATAGTGAAATTTTCTGGTGAGAAAACTAACTGGAGAGGGTCTGGGAAGGCTTTAAATAGCGGCTGGGAATGACTTTGGTGGGGGATATCTTCCTTTGCCTTTGCTGAACAGCAGTGTTTGATGGAAACGCTGTTGGAATTGTGGGATCCAGGGCGGGGAGTGCAGGGAGGGAAAGGAGCAGTGCTGGGTGCTCCAGACAGGGCAGGTAAAGAGGAACAGGACCCATCACTGGGCTACTCCATCAGGAGCTGCTCCCAAACATGAATGGAAGGAAGCGGCTGCGGGATCACAGAATTCCAGAGCAGGAGGAACGACTCTGGTACCACAGAGGAATTTTATTTGGAGGGGAAGGAGGACACGAGGAGATGAAGTGGAGATCAGGATCTCTGGGGCAGCATGGAATAACCTGGTAGAGGTTGGAATTGAGTCCAAGATCCAATGAGAGTGAGGGAAGCAAAGGAGATCAGTGTGGAAGGGCTGGAAAGCCCTCAAAGAGCAGGAAGAGCTTCCCCAGAGCCAGAAACATCTGCACAGAGACTGGCCACAACCTCTCCCCGTGCTCAGCAAAGGCAGGAAGGGAAATGCCAAAAACATGCTAATTTTTTCAGGAAAAAAAAAAAAAAAAGTTGAAATGCCCTGGTGAGAACTTTGAACTGGAATTTTGACTTTGAGAAGGCTAGAGAGAGCTTCCAGAGTGGATTCCACCAAGAGAGGGAAGGGAGGTCATCACCTCCAGGGTCAGACAGTCCTGGTATTGTCCCTGAGGGAGGGGGTCTCTGGTGAGGCTCATTTAGGGACCAGCAACCCAAAACCTGACTTTAATTTGTGATCCTCTTAACAAGGGTCTGATGGCTCTTTTAATCTCTTTTAATAAATGGTTCATGACTTGAGATTGACAGGAAGGTAAGACAATAATGTCCTCAACAACACCCTTGATATTAAATCATCAATTCAGAAAATAACAACATAATTATGATACCATTTTTATTATATGAGTTAATCTCCTCTTTCCCTGACAATAATGTGAAAGTTTATTAATTAATTTTAATATGATTTGTGAATACACTGAAGTCATTTTTCTATTGCTGTTATTATTAACAATGGTGGCGAGTGGACGAAGGACAAGCTCATTAATTTTTTTGCTTAACTGGCAAATGCCAAGTATCAGCCTCTGATCCCTGAGATCTCCAACAGGCTGAGCATGTCAGGATGCCTCCACACACAGCTGATGCCCTTGGGCTAGGGAGGGAGGTGCTGGAACAAGGCAGAGATAAAATCTCCAAAGGGTTTCAGAAGGAGGAGGTGGAGGAGGAAAGTACAACTTGCAGAGAAAAAAAAAAGATTAAAATAAGGGGGAAAAAAAGAGGAGGAGGAAACTGGGTTGAACTCCAGGTTAAAAACACAGGGAGACATGAGATTTTTTTTCTATGTGCACGTTTCTCAGCAGAAAAATGGTCAATGGACATGGCAGTCACGATATAAATTTATTTTCATTTCCATTCAGGCAGGATTTTGATGAGGATCTCCAGGTGACCCAACAATCAGAGGTCTCAGGAATGGCATCTCCAGGCGTTTGAAACCTCGGGAACCTCTTCACTTGGTCCCCAAGGTAAAGACGAGTCTGAGAGTGTTCAGCAGCTTCAGAAGCTGCTGTGTGAGTTGAGGATGATTTTAATCACATCCTGTCCCACAGGAAGTTGAAGCAGCTGGAGGTAATTCTGGCAGATGTTCCAAATCCGGTAAACAAGGCGATTACCGATGTCCCAGCCAAGTGGGTCCGGTGCTGCTCTCCCATCAGCAGCAGGAGGGTGACTACACCCAGCTCCACCTGGGCTGGACTCCAAGCTCATAATTAGCCCAATCAAGGTCAGACTTTGCGATCAATTGAGTAAATCCCTCTATTGATGGATCCAAATGGCTGCGATTGCCTCTGCAGCAGCAGGAGCAGCCACAGGACAAGGCAGATGCAGAAAAGGTAAAGCTGCACAAAATGCACCAAAATCATGATGGTTCCAGGGGAAATCTGCTGCCTGGGGAGGGAGAGGCCTGAGGGTGGGGCGGGGAAGGCCAGTTTAAGAGCTTCAACAGGTATAGAACCCCAGAATATCTAGAGTTCTGGAAGGGACAGACAGACTTGATGATCCCATCGAGTCCAACTCCTGGCCTTGATCAGGAGAATCCTAACAATTCCACCATGAGCCTGAGGCTGTTGCTCAACATTGGGAGGATGAGGAGATGCTGGAGTGAGTCCAGAGGAGGCCATGGAGATGCTCCAAAGGCTGGAGCCCCTCTGGAGCCAGGCTGGGAGAGCTGAGGGTGCTCACCTGGAGAGGAGAAGGGAAAGGGGACCTTGGAGCCCCTGCCAGGGCCTGAAGGGGCTCCAGGAGAGCTGGAGAGGGACTGAGGACAAGGCCTGGAGTACCAGAACAAGGGGGAAAGGCTTCCCACTGCCAGAGGGCAGGGTTAGGTGGGACATTGGGAAGAAATTCCTCCCTGTGAGGGCGGTGAAGTCCTGGAATGGATTTCCCAGAGGATGCCCCATGGAAAGCAATCCAGATGAAGGGCTCAACTCCTTGGCTGCCAGCCCAACCTTTATTCCAGGGGGTCACAAACACCTGCAGAGCCTGCCCAAAAATTGAAGAATTTATTCAGTGAGAAGTTTTGTGGGGGGTGGAGGGAGGTGGCTCCAAGGCCCCCCCAGGGCCAGCAGGAGGTCTTTGTCCAAGGCTGACACACAGAGCACTTCCCATTCCAGCTGATTCTGGCCCCAAATCAAATCCTGAATGGATCAGACTCAGCGGAGATCCCCCCCCAGCCCAGAGACACCCATCACAAAAATGGGCACAACCCACCTCTTCTCCTGTCACCTTCCTCCTGATTGTCAGCTGGAGTCATGGCCTGGAACAGTGGTGGGCTTGTGCCCAACCCGAAATTCCCATCTCTAACCCATAACTTATGGGAAAGTCAATTTGTCATCGACCTGGAGGACAGGGACAGGTTCTGGTGTCAGAGCAGCACCTGGAGGTCACTGTCAGGTTCAGCTGTCAGAGCAGGATGGAGGACAGTAGCAGATTCAGGTATGTCAGAAGGTCTGGAGGACAATGACAGGTTCAGGTGTGTGAGAGGGGTCTGGAGGTCACTGACAGGTTCAGGTGTCACAGCAGCACCTGGAGGCCACCATCAGATTCACCTGTGTCAGAGAACTTTCCCTTGCACAGGATTCAAACTTTCCAGTGGCATTTTGTGACGTTTTGTGGCTGTGTCCACCCCCACCAGACCAGCTGAACCCCCAGGCCACAGGAGAGGCAGAATTGATTCAACCCATGCTCCCAGAGAATTGGTCAGATAATGTGGGTTTTGGGGTCCCGCATTTAAACCTTGTGCAATATCATTCCACTCCAAGGGAGTGTGGAAGGAAGATGCAGCTCAGGAAGCACCATCATCCCAATGGGTGGGAGGAAGAAGAGGAGGAATGGTCTCTGTCAGCAGCAGGTGTGGATGATGCAGTTGCCATAAGTTGTGCAAATCTGGCTCTACCTGTCCCAGCTGGAGCTGAGGCAGCCCTGGATGGAACAGGGAGGGAGCGGGAGGCACCACATTCCCAGGCAGCTCATCCAGGTCATGGGGCTGGGTGGCAGCAGCTTTTTATTCAGCGGAGCAGGGTCAGCACCCAATAGGGGCCAAGTCCAGCAGGAAAAGTGCTCAGATGTCAGCTCAACCCGTCCAAGCAAAGCTGGGGTGAATATTAATTAGATGAAAGGCACAAATTTTTCTGCACAGCTGTAGATGATGTTCTGGGACACAGATTCCTCTGGATCCCAGCACAAGTCACCCCTGGAGCCTGGCAGTGGATTCACTCACAAGGAATCCAAGGCAGGGTCCAAAGAGCAGGAAAGGAAGTGATGGAGTATTCAGGATTAAAGATCAGGAGCCTAGTGTGGAAAGCAAAGGCAAGAGCTTCCCTTAGCTAAACTTCTTTGGAAGTTGCACAGCTTTAGGTACCTTTGTCAATGTGTTTGCCCACAGGAGTTTTAAACCTCCTCCCAAGCCCAGATACTCCGTGGCTGTCACTGTTTCCATAAGCTGCAGATTTTGGTCTCTCTTGAGGAGGTCAGAAGGTTTTCTAGTGCACATCTGAGCTGGTTTTTAGGCCAGTCGAGTTGGAGGTGACAGAACTGGGGGTGTTGCTGTTTGAAGTGCAGAGAGGGGCCAAAGGATGCTGATCTCCAATTTTAACCTCCTTTAACCTCTCTGTTCCTTAATTCCTTCCCCTGAATGTCCCGTCCTCAAGATCCCAAAGGACTCCAGCTGCTCAGGAGAAGTGTGCCAGGTAAACTCCAGTCTAGAGGATGCAGAGGGTGGTTCCTCCCAGGTGACAAGCCAGTGCTTTTCACAAAAGCAAATATTTCCTGCTCCCCAGCAAGCCCAAACTAGGGGAGTCTCCACCATGTTTGCACAATGACCCACCCAGGGGAAAAAAACATGGTGGCTCATGAGGCCCTCCCACCATAAACGTGATTAGTAACAATTAAAAACTCATTCCAGCCTAATTAGAGCCAATAAAATCCCACTTGGGTTAACTTCCTAAGGAGCTCATAAAACATGGCACCAATTCAGTTTCTTCCCATGATCTAATGCGAAAGATCCTGCTCAGCCCTGCCCCCAGAGGAGCAATAACTTTTCCCCACCCTCCAACCCCAACCTGACTCCCTCCTTTCAGGGAGTTCTGGAGAGTGAAAAGGTCTCCCCAAAGCCTCATTTTCTCCAGGCTGGGCCTCCCCAGCTCCCTCAGCTGCTCCTCAGGAGCTCTCCAGACCCTTCTCCTTGTGCTCCAGCCCTTCCCCAGCTCAGTTCCTGTCTCTGGACACACTCCAGCCCCTCAGTGTCTTTTGTGGCATCCCTGGATGGGATCCAGCAGCTCTCACAGTGCCCCACCGAGCAGGCACAGGGGATCCCAACCCCTTCATCCCAGCACAATGCACTAGAGCAATTTCCTTCAACCCCTTTTTCATGAGTGCAGCAGATGGGAATGATAAACCCCAGCATCTCGTGGCTCCTCTCCAGGAAAAACTCAGGGAACTCAGAAAAATCCCGTGGTTTTTGGCAGGGTGGCATCAGCACCTTTGGCTTCCGGGGCTTCAGCAGGCTGGAGATCTCGGTCCTCTCTGCCACCTTCCCAAGGGTGTCCCCAGGACACTCCTGGGCTTTGAACCACCTGGGTCTATTTCTGTCCCTGCACTCTTCCCTGGGATGAGGAAGAAGGAGATGATTTCAGACTCTTCCCTGGGATAAAGAAGAGGGCTATGACTTTTTGGTCTTTCCCATCCCAACCTATGAATTTTAGAATTAGAAATGTTAGTTTTGACTCAAACAGCAAGATAAGACACGTTGCAGCCTGGTGTAAACATCTTTCAGAAGTCAGGAGCATGAACTGGAAGGAAATTTGGGCGTAAATAAGAAAAACAGCAGGAAAGTAACACTGGTTCAAATGAAAACAATAATTTCTTACTTATTTTGCTCATTTAGATGATAAGGACTTGACAATCCATATTTTTTGATATGATCTCCATTTCCATATTTTTTCTGCACCAGATCAACCATAGAATCATGGAATGGCTGAAGTAGGAAAGGACCTTAAATCTCATCTGGTCCCACCCCCCATAACACACACACTGCTGAGAAATCAGGGCTGATTCATCTCTCGCTCCTCCCAGAGCTACAGAAGAATCCAGTCAAGCATTAATCAAATTAATTTGGTTGCAGTGGGATGTAATTTGGAGAGGGCTAATGACTAAGCTGGCTGGGCAACCTGGAGCTCTGATGGCAGGTTCTGGGCTCCGGCTTATTCTTTCATGCTGTTGGTTTTGTTTTGATTTTTTTTTTTTTTCTTTGTGAGTAATTTGTGTCCACTCAGAGTTGTCAGACCTTCCCACCGCTCACAGGAGCTGGTGCAAGAGCCCAGCCAGACAGGCAGAGGGTGCTGCTCATCCTTGTGCCAGCCCCAGGGAGGATTTCTCCTCCTCACCCTGGCTCCAAACCCCACTGGAGACTCCTCCATGGCAGAAGTTGGAATGAGATGATCACAGAATGTGGGAGGCCCATGCAGTTCCACCCCTGCCATGGGCTGGTGCAGCGTGGTAGGGTGGTAGAAATGCTGCAACCTTCTTGGAGGCATCTCCTTCAGAAGCTGCTCAGAGAAAGGCCACAAGAACGTCCATTTCCAGTCCATGCACACACACACGCCCCACAGATAGCTCAGGAGAGGAAAGACAGGAAGGGCCTTTGCATGACGTGTTCCAGTGAAGGTTTATTACATCCACCACGCCAAAGGGATCAGAGACGAAGACTGAACCATGGGGTCTGCACGACTTCAGTGTGGGGCCAGTGACCAATGACCTGAGGGCACAGGGGCGGGCAAAGGGCAGGGCCAAGGGCAGCGACCTGCCCAAGGGCAATGAGGAATGAATGATTGGGGTGGGCAGTGTCAACTGGCCAGTGGGGGAGGCAGTCTGATGTAGATTGGCAGTAGTGCTGCAGAGCACCACGGGCTGAGTCCTCTCTCCCAGCCTAGGTGGGGAAAACTCTATCATGATATAGATATATTGATATCTATTCTTACAAGGCAAGGCCCTGGGGATTTCCCTGAGTGGGAGGATTCAGAGGATTCCACAATGGGCAGGGACACCTTCCATTAGACCAGGTTGCTCCAAGCTCCCACCCACCTCCAGCCAGCCCAAGCCCTAAACGGGAATAATGAATCCTAGTTCTTAGGGTGATGCCCAAGGAAACGCCTTGACGTTCCCACAAGATCATCTAAATCAGCTCAAAATAGGATCATGGAAGGGTTTGGGTTGGACAGGATCTTAAAGCTCATGCCGTTCCACCCTCTGCTATGGGCAGGAACACCTTCCACTATCCCAGATTGCTCCAAGCCCCATGCAGCCTGGCCTTGGACACTTCTAGGGGTGGGGCAATCTCATGGAAGTCCATTCCAGTGCCTCACCACTCCCACAGGGAGGAATTCCTTCCCAACATCTCATCTAACTCTCCTCTTTTCCATTTTGAAGCCATCACCTCTTGTCCACTCACTCCTTTCCAAGTCCCTCTCCAGCTCTCCTGGAACCCCTTGGAAGGGGCTCAAAGGTCTCCTTTCTCTCCTCTGCAGGTGAGCACCCCCAGATCTTCCAGCCTGGCCCCAGAGGAGCTCCAGGCCTGGGAGCAGCTCCGTGGCCTCCTCTGGACTCTCTCCAGTAGCTCCACATCCTTCCCCAGGGCTGGAGCAGCTCTGCAGGTGGGGTCTCACCTGAGCAGAGCAGAACAGTCCCTCCCCTGCCGCTCATGTTGGGGGCTCAGCCAAGGCTTGGAGGTCTCTGGGTTGGGGCACGTCCAGCTCTCACCCACCAGCACCCCCAAGTCCTTCTCTCAGGCCTGCTCTCAATTCTTTCTCAGTTCAGTTTGTATTTGCCCTGCGATCACCCTGGCCCGGGGCAAACCCATGTTTCTCCTGTGCTGGGGAGCATCAAGTGATGAGACAACACAAAAATATCTTCATATCTCTGCAGTTTATTGGTACTGAATGACCCTGGGGCCAGGGCACTGGCAGGAAGCAGCTGATTCACACGACAGAGGGGGGCAACAGGGCCACACACTCCAGGCAGGAAGGAGAGGAGGGAAAAGGATCCGTAAAACATGAAAGCTGCCAAATTACTCCACCTGGGGAAGGTGGACAACTCCAGACACCTGTTTCTCACTCCTAAATCTGACTATGGGGCATCATCTCCTTCCTTCTGTTCATGTGGGCTCCTGACACAGCTGGAGCAGGATGAGGGGGACCCATGAGGGGTGCAAGGGAAACACAGGCCTTAAAAAGTGACAGCAGTTTTCCACTGCTACTCCTCAGCTGGTGCAGCAGCACCGGGGAGCTCTGCAGGGCTGGGGACCCACAAGGGAGATGTTTCACCCCAGTGGGGTTCAGTGAGAGCCAGGCTGGGCCAGAGGGATGTGTCTTGATTTCAATCTCACTTTGGGGAGATTTCCCCCAGAAACAGTTTCTTTCCTCCTGAATACCGATGGGGATGGAAGGGGCTGTGCTGCTGGTGGGAGGAAGAGGAAGGTGCTGCTTTCCCTGGGAGGACAGACATGAGGGCTCAGTATTTGACCCCGGAGGATTTGACCGTCGTGGTGGTGACGCATCTCCGCACAGAGGAGGAGCCTCCCCCGGCCATGAAGCTGCCACCTGCAGTGCTGCACATCCTCCCGCTCCCGGAGGAGAAGCCTCCACTGAGGATCCCTCCTCCCACACCACAGCTGCCGCCAATGATGTTCGCACCGCCAACCGTGCACACTCCTCCTGCGCTCAGGCCATTGCTGGCTCCAAAGCTGCCAGATCTGCCTCCGCACACGGTAGTTCTGCCCACCACAGCTGGAAGAGAGGGAGAGGCTCACTGAACACCAGGCCACATCCTGGGAATCTTTACAAACCAAGGATAAATGTAATTCGGCAGAGAAAACAATGTGCGAATACTTACAGACATTCACGTTGGAGGGGTTCTCTAAGCAGAGCCTGTGTAGGGAGAGGAACATCAGTTGTAAATCTGTATACAGTCAGAAGCAAAACTCTTCCCCAAGTATTCAACTGATACCGTGTTTCATATAGGATCAATCAAACCCCCTGAGAAGTATTCCCCATGGGAACCATGTTTCTGTTTTGGCTTCAAAATTTGCAGGAATAAAGGAAAGTAATCAAATTTTAATGTTAAATGTGTTGTGAGGGATGGTTAAAAATGAATCTGACCCAAGGGGAGACAGAACCCTGGCCCAGCCAATGGCAGGAGGTCTCACCTGTTCTCCTCTCCCTCCAGCAGCTTCCTGTACATGGCAATCTCAACATCCAGTGCGATCTTGATGTTCAGCAGCTCCTGGTACTCCTTCAGCAGGCGAGCCAGCTCCTCCTTGTCCTTGCTCAGAGCACATTCAAGTTCTTCCAGCTTCCTCCTGGCATCCTTGGTGGCCATCTCCCCCCTCTCCTCAGCCTCAGCAATGGCTGACTGCAGATGATGGTTCTGGGGAGAAGAAAGTATATTTCCTAATTCCCTCTGCCCACCCTCTATTGGAGCATCCTCATGGCACAAACAAAAGGGAAAACAAAAAGAACCCATGAGACACTGGCCAACCCCCACCTGCTTCTTCACATTCTCAATCTCTGTCCGCAGTCTCTGGACATTCCTGGACAGCTCCTGGATCTCCATCTTGGTGTTGCGGAGGCTGTCCCCATGCCGGCCAGCAGTGTTCTGGAGCTCTTCATACTGGGGAGGTGGGGACAGAGACAGCCATCAGGAACAAAACTGACCAAAAGCTCAGGTGGTTCAAACAGTGGGGATGGACCCAGGAGCCTTGAGCCCTTCCCAACTCACCCGGCTCTGGTACCAGGCCTCAGCCTCAGCCCGGCTGTTATTAGCGATCTGCTCGTACTGGCGCCGGACCTCCTCAATGATGCTGTCCAGGTCCAGGTGCCGGTTGTTGTCCATGGACACCACCACGGACAGATCCCGGCTGATTGTCTGCATCTGAGCCAGCTCCTGCAACCAAGACGTGAGTCAGAGGCACCATCTCAAGCCTAAATCCACCCAGACGCCCCATCCAACCTCAATGTTTGGCCTCCTCATTGCAACACCAGTCCCCCAGGAGAAGAGAGAGCTCCTACCTCCTCGTACATGCACCTCAGGAAGTTGATTTCATCTGTCAGAGCTCCCACCTTGGCTTCCAGCTCAACTTTGGTCATGTAGGCACAGTCCACATCCTAAAGGAAAGATCTCAGAATTAGACCACGGCTTCTTTTCATCGCACGAGAGCTGTTGGCTCTTCCTGTTGGGATCTGCCCATCTTGGAGCTGAGTCCTTCCCATGTCCTTACCTCCTGCCCCCCTCACCCTATCCCTGCTGGTGTCTTCCAGACTCACCTTCTTCAGCACCACAAACTCGTTCTCAGCAGCCGTGCGACGGTTGATCTCCTCCTCATACCTGTGGTGGGGCAGGACAGGGTGAGACTCTGAGACCCCCTCGGAGACCCCTGGGGGTGCTCACCTGCAGTGGTCACTCCACCTGCGGGGTCTCCACATCAGCTCTCCCCGCTCGTCCCTCCCTGTCTGTCCCCGCACTCACTTGGTTTTGAACTCCTCCACGTACTGCCTCATGTTCTGCAGCTCCGATTCCAGCTGGCCCCGCTGCCCCAGCAGAGAATCCAGCCTCCTCCGCAGGTTCTGGATGTAGTTCTCAAAGATCACATCCAGGTTCTTCCTGGGCCCTGACGGCCCTTGCTGCTGGAGCAGCTCCCACTTGGTGGAGAGCACCTTGTTCTGCTGCTCCAGGAATCGGACCTGCAGCCAACAAAGGGTGTGTGAGGCATTCACCAGAGAGACATCCCACTGCTCAAATCCCCAGGGAGCTTTGGAAGGCAATGGGAATAAATCCCCAAAACCCCTCCTACTCCTTCCGAGGGTAAAATTCCTCCCTTTTTTCTCCTTTTTTCCCCCATTATTGTTAAATTCCTCTTTCCTCCTCCTGTATTTCTGCTCTTTTTTTTTTTTTTTTTCTTTTTCCTGGGGGTCGCTATTGAAATGCTTCCATTCCAATCTTACAAATTATTTCCAATACCAGTCAGGATTTTTTAACATGAATTTTCATCAGATCCTTTTTGACCTACCAGTGAATGAAATCCCATTGGTCTCCATATTCAAGAACATTCCTCTTATTAGACACAGAAATTATTCCATGTACACATCATATATTTAAAAGACATAGAGCACGCATATAACCAAAATTCTTCCAGTTCAGATTTTTTAAAGGGAGCTCATCTGCACTTAAACTAAAAGAAGAAATGGTTGGGAATTTTTTTAAATTTCATTCCTAGATTTTAAGTTCCTTGAGAAAAAAATTATCCCAGAGAAAGGACAGACTTAAATAAACACTTTGGTCACTGAGTATATCCCCATCCCTTTGGCCTGTCTTCACTGGAGTGAAAACCAGTGTGCATCCACCAAACCTGGAGAAAGTTGTTCAGTTTCTCTGTGGATGCTAAATTTTGACACTTCCTCAGGAGGAAACCAGGTGGAACGGAATGGAAAAAATTACAGCCCAAGTGCACAAGGAGTTCCTGCAGTTTTCCCATTCCCAAGCAAATCCAGCTCCAACCTCTCACCTTGTCAATGAAGGAGGCAAACTGGTTGTTCAGAGTCTTGATCTGCTCCTTCTCCTGGCACTTCACTTGCTGGATCTGAGGGTCAATGTCAACGTGGACTGGCCGCAGGAGGGTTGGGTCCACCTGCACCGGCTGGATGCCTCCAGGGAACCCGGGGCCACCTCTGATGGGGCCACAAAAGCCACCCATTCCTCCACCAATGACACCTCCTCCAATGCCACCGAATCCTCCTGGAAATCCTCCACCAAAGCCACCAATTCTACATCCGTAGCCACTGCCGTAAGAGCTGCCCATGGAAATCCTTGTGCTGCCACCCAGGTTGTGGAGGCTCCGGCTGCTGAATCCTGCACAGCGTCCGCTGCCACCTCCAATCCCCCTGGATGTGGAGAACGAGCTGTAGCTGATCCTGCTCCGGCCACCGCCTCCAAAGCCACCACCAACAGCAGAGCAGGAGCTGAATCCCCTTTTGCTCCCAACTCCAAAGCTTCTGCAGACAGACTGACGAGACATGACTGCTTCTCCTCAAAAGAGCCCAAACTGGGGAAGGTGAGGAGATCCACAGAGCTGAGCGGGTGCTTAGGGCAGAGAGAAGTGCTCACAGTCTTCTCTGGCTCCACAGCTCCAGGCATTCCCTTTTATCTGCTCCTGGAGGTGGGCTGGGACAACTTGGGCGTGAAGAGGAAACAAATTTACTGTCTTCATCAGCTTGGTGCGGTTAACAGATTTTTTGCCAAATTGGTGACTCCACCCAGAAATCCGCTTCACCATGCAGAGGGAGAAGCAGGAGCACCAAGGCAGGTCTCTGTGAGTAAGTGGACTCCCATATCTTTATGTCATCTGGAAAAATATATTTTACAGTGATGTTGTCATGTTTTTCCCTCCTCCCACCTCCCTGCCTGCTCCTAACGACTCCACAGGTTGTCTGACTCCAGATTTTTTGCCTGACACTCCACACCAGGCAAGGATTTTGGTGAAACCCAGATAGAATGAGGCTTTCACAATTCCCCCAAGCACACACCGCATCTCCTTATTAAGCAGAAAATTCCCAATGGCTTTCCAAGTGGAAAAATGCTGCATCATTAACATTTAACAGGTCAGCATTTCTGTTTTAACCAGAAAGGAGCTGCTTAGTTCGTTCCTAAGAGCATCAGGTGGAATTTTTCCCTCCAAAATGTGTCCCACAAAGTCTGAGTCAACCAGGTCCTGGGATTCTGAGCACCAGAGCAAGAGAACAAGGATGTCCAACTCTTTGCTTGTGCCTTTCCAATGGCCACAGGGATTGTCAAGCCACAGGGGATGGAAAGGATGCTCCAGGCAGTAGATGTTGTAATGATGACTGACAATAATGTTTCATTTCATGCCCCAGCTCCCCGGCAATGGGTTCGGACACTCACATGAAAGACATCTTGTAATGTACCATCTGAGCCTCACTAATCAAATAAATATTTTTGTTTCATTTATTGATTTTATTGGTAAAACACTAACATTTCCTTCATTCTTATTTCCTTAAAATCGTGAATAAAAGTCAAGGGAAATACATATCTTGATGCACTTCGGCACTCAAAAAATATCCTGTTTTTAAGCTTTCCAGTTGCATGTGTTGGGTTTTCATCATCACACTGGAGAGATTTGGGCAGGTAAATGTAGTTTGAGAGTATCCCTAGGAATCAGCTGGTGGCCATGGACACAGCAAACACTTTGGAAAACCAGCCCAGGAAAACACTTCCAAAAGCCACTGGAGCAATCAGAAACATTCATTTTATTGATTGTTACTGGGATGATGCTTCTGGAGCCACAGACTGTGTGGAATGGGAGGAAGGAGAGGACATTACCCTTGACATGGATTCAAATGTTGGCCAAGATTATCCCACCCTTAGGGACTCAACAGTTGCCAGCAGTTATTCAGCAATTGAAGGACACAACAGGTCGACAAGGATTATCCTTCCATTAATGGACTAAACAGCTGGCAAAGGGCTATCCCACCCTTGAGGGACACAAGTCATGGCTGGCCAGAGGTTGCCCAGGTGTGTGTTCCTGCAGCTGGAGAATGGACAGCACCCCCAAAGCACGGAGGGGACACCCTCCTTTCCAAAAGCAGCTGCAATCAAGATGGGCTGCTTTCTCCATGGTCATCTCCCAGATGGACATTGAAGCTCTCCAGACCATCCTGCAGCCCAGCTCACTTGCTCATGACGAGCAGCCTGGGGAAGCTGCAGAGTGGCTCGAGTTTACGTGGAGAAAGCAGGTTGTCCCTTTTCCTGGCCTCCCTCCCAGCTGCCAAACCCATGGTATGAAGGCACCAGCACTTCACTGGAATATCCCACGAGGAGGTTCCACAGCAAGGAGGAAGATCTGCAAAGTCAGCCAGATGCCTGGGTGCTGACCACACTCAGCTCCTGCAGATAAGACGCCCAGATTGAGTCACTCTGACGTCTTCAGACAAGATGTGCAGATTATTCCCAACCTGGAGTCACCCGAGTCTCCTCCAGGTAAAACTCGACAGGCAGCTGGGCTCCAGCCATGCCCTCAGATCTCTTACGCAAGGAGCTGTGCACAGCAGAATCATCAACACCAGGGAAAATGTGAACTCGGCAGAAAACATGGATGAAGACTGAGCCACGCTCCAGCTTCGCATCTAACCCAGCCAGGAGCACGGAGGAGGTGTCGCAATGACTCTTCACAGCAGCGGTACAACGCCATGTAAAGTTTGTTGTAAAGTTTAGAAGAAACAGGCCCTTAAAATTATACACTGAAACAGGTGATTAAGCACCAAAACAGGTGACTCTTGCCCCAAGCCAAACCTCAAAGTGCTCCTGGCACAACACCAGCTTTGCACAGGCATTGCCTACTCAGCATCTTTATTTGGGCCAAACCCAGCCACAATTCCAGCTCCAGCACCCTTCAACATGGGGAGAACCCCCTTTTCCAAGAGCTCACTGCCTTTCCTGGACCTCTTCCTCAGTCTTCAGCTTCCTGATCCACTCTGGGAACATCAGCAATTCCCAGAGGCTGTTGTGGGACTCCTGAACCACCAATGACAGCATTTTCTGTCTCTTTGATCTCTCCAGGTGGTGGAGAAACCACAGATCAAACACTCCGGACTCCCCTCCCAAACCCCCGTGTAGGAAAGGCATTTTTGTGCTGTTCTTGTGAGCCAGCGAAGGCTTCCCGAAGATAAGGAAAGCCCCGTATCTCTCTCAAGGAAGGTACCAAGGCTATCACCATGACAACGTGAAGAAAGAGAGAAAATCAAAAGATACGAACTTTAGTTGGCTCACATGGCTCCTTTCACCTATTGAGAGTTTTGTTTCTTTTTCATGACCAATGGGCAGTGTATGTGTTTGTTAAGCAAATGTAAATATCCTGTAAAACTATAAGGGCAACCTGTTGCTTTAATAAATAGCCCTATACAGCCTTCTGATCTGAGTCTTGGTGCTTGCACCATGTCGCACTCTACAGCAACACCCCTGCCTTGAGCTCCTCCAAATCTGTCCTGCTCTTGGAGCAGGGATGAGCCGCTGGGGAATTAATCGGCTTCTCAGGGAGAGGATGGCACCTGAGCTCATGGACGGGGATGAATCACACCTTCCCAGCCCGTCGTGTTCCCATGGCTGGTCAGGGATGGTACATGGCTCTCCGGTGCTCCCCCTGCTCTCTGGGTGCCAAGCCGTGCATCCCACCTGGCCATCCCACAGCCCAGGTGTGCACCAGAGGCAGGTGCTTGACCAACATCCTGATCCATTGTTATCCATGTTCACCAGCTCCCCCACCCAAGGGGCTCCTACCCTGCCACTCCCTCATCACAACTCGAAGAGCATTCAGAGGCAGAAAACTCAGATGACTCTTATCCACTGTTGGCTCCCACCTGCTGCTGCTGATTCTCATCATCCATCAGCCCCTGTGGGTCTCTACTGGTTTGGCAATGGGACACTGGGAATGTTCTTGACCGAATCCCATGACACAGGTTTCGGCAGACCCTTTGCAGGGCTTCCAAAATCCAAGAGCCATTGAGAAAGTCCCTTTCCTAGAGCTTCAGGAATTGGAGTGTTGCCACATCTGGAGAGATGTGATGTGGGCACTGAGACACTGAGTGCCTCTGTGTGCCTAAAGCTGAGCCCAAAAAACTGGGTCAGGGCAGCTTGTATTAGCTCAATGACTGGGAAGATACTGGAACTCTTTGTGCTGGAGCTTTCCAGACCCAACAATTGCAGAAATCTGCTGTGGGAGTAACTACAGAATTCCAAGGATGCACTGGATGATTCACTATGTCAGGAGATGCCTAAAAATTGAGCAGGCTCCTGTATTCTTCAGTTTGGTCTTCTGCTGCCTCAGTTACTGAGTGTTGTGTGAACTGAGCATCCAGCATCCAGCACCCAGCGCCTGGACTTGTGCCCCCAGGTGAGTCAGTCATCACTTGAGCTGTGATGGCTGCCCTGGTCCACCCCACCTGTTCACCTCCATCAAAGCACAGCTATACGACACATTGAGCAAAGAATGACCCTCCCAGCTTCACAACGAGCTGCTTCCCAAAGCATGAACCGCCCTGCCCAGAGTGGCTCCCGAAGCATCGACACAACAACATGGTGAATGTTCTCTGCAATTTATTGGGAATGGCAACATCCCGGGGAAGGAGGGCAGGACACACACAGAAGGGAGCTGGGGACGCAGAACAGGAGGAGAAAGGAGGAAAGAGGAGTTTTATACACGTTTGCCAAAAGAAATGTACAACACAGCAAGGAAGGCAGAGCAGCCCCTCCTGCCGGGCAGCTCCCGGTGCCGGGACACCCACAGCATCGCCACCAAACCGCCGGGGGGACCAGGATCTGGGACAAGCTGGGTGAGAGGGACACAGTTCATCCCATTGCAGGACACCGGAGCTGGGCTTCAGGAGGCTGGGCTGCTGCCAGGGGGAGAGAGGAGGTGCTTCTTTCCTTGTCAACCTTCGGGGCTCAGAATCTCACTCCCGAAGATTTGACCGAGGTGGTGGTGACGCATCTCCGCACGGAGGAGGATCCCCCGCCGGAGCCGCACATCCTTCCGCTTCCAGAGGAGAAGCCACCAGAGTGCATTCCTCCCCCCATTCCGCAGCTGCCACCCATGCTGCCTCCTCCAAAGCTGCTGCCTCCTCCCATTCCTCCTCCCATGCCGCTGCCTCCGAATCCTCCTCCCATTCCACAGCTGCCGCCTCCAAATCCTCCACCCATGCCGCTGCCGCCTCCGAATCCTCCTCCCATGCCGCTGCCTCCGAATCCTCCTCCCATGCCGCTGCCTCCGAATCCTCCTCCCATGCCTCCTCTGCCGCCAGAGACAGTCGTCCTGCCTACCACAGCTGGAAGAGAAGCACAGGTTACTCACCTGTTGCCCAAAAGAACAAGTTCTACCACTTCAGAAGGACCCCAGGGCAGATACTTACAGACATTGACGTTGGACATGCTGTCGTTGCACAGCCTGTGAGGGAAAATGGGACCAGTTATTCCTCTGGGAAGTGCACGGCTCTTCAGCTGAGAATTTTCTTTTCTTGTACAAGTTTACATTTTTCAATTATTCTTTAAAAAAATTAGCAACCTATTCAAATTTTTTCCAGAATTTTCCAATTATCCTTAGAGAAACAAGCAACCTTTACCTTCACATTCTTTTAAGATGGAAAACCCACTTAAGTATGCTTAAGCCTAATATAATTAATATATACTTGGGAATTAGAGCGTGAATGATACAAAATCAATCTTTAGTGTGGATTCAAAGGTTTTACCCACACATCTTATAATCTGTCAAGAATTTAGTCAAATATACGCCAATTAGGTACCTGTTCTCCTCCCCCTCCAGGAGCTTCCTGTACATGGCAATCTCAACATCCAGTGCAATTTTGGTGTTCAGCAGCTCCTGGTACTCCTTCAGCAGGCGAGCCAGCTCCTCCTTGTCCTTGTTCAGGGCACATTCCAGCTCTTCCAGCTTCCTCCTGGCATCCTTGACAGCCATCTCCCCCCTCTCCTCAGCCTCAGCAATGGCTGCCTGAAGCTGCTGGTTCTGAGGAAGAGAAAACCAGTGTGTGAGATCCCTTTTGCCCACCCTCTACTGGAGCATCCTCATGGCACAAACAAGAGGGAAAACAGACAGACATAATCTAACTTCTCCAAAGGGTTTGAATTTTCATGATTGCTTTCCCTCTCACCACCCAGCCCCATCCTGACCCAGCACACAGCTGTTACCCAATGAGGAGCTGCTGGTCCCTTACCTGCTTCTTCACGTTCTCAATTTCAGCCCGCAGTCTCTGGACATTCCTGGACAGCTCCTGGATCTCCATCTTGGTGTTGCGGAGGCTGTCCCCATGTTTTCCAGCAGTGTTCTGGAGCTCTTCATACTGGAGAAGTGGGGACAGAGACACCCATCAGGAACAAAACTGACCAAAAGCTCAGGTGGTTCAAACAGTGGGGACTGTCCCAGGAGCCTTGAGCCCTTCCCAACTCACCCGGCTCTGGTACCAGGCCTCAGCCTCAGCCCGGCTGCTCTGAGCAATCTGCTCGTACTGGCGCCGGACCTCCTCGATGATGCTGTCCAGGTCCAGGTGCCGGTTGTTGTCCATGGACACAACCACGGACAGATCCCGGCTGATCGTCTGCATCTGAGACAGCTCCTGCAACAAAGACATGAGTCAGAGGCACCATCTCTCAAGGGGAGCTCCAGGCAACCTCTCCTGATCAAATCCACAAAGACGCCCAGTCCAACCTCAGTGACTTTGGTCACCACACCCTCATTAAAACTTTGCCGAGGGGAAGAGAGAGCTCCTACCTCCTCGTAGATGCACCTCAGGAAGTTGATTTCGTCTGTCAGAGCTCCCACCTTGGCTTCCAGCTCAACTTTGGTCATGTAGGCACAGTCCACATCCTAAAGGAAAGATCTCAGAATTAGACCACGGCTTCCTTTCATCGCACAAGAGCTGCTGTCTCTTCCTGTTGGGATCTGCCCATCTTGGAGCTGAGTCCTTCCCATGTCCTTACCTCCTGCCCCCCTCACACTATCCCTGCTGGTGTCTTCCAGACTCACCTTCTTCAGCACCACAAACTCGTTCTCAGCAGCCGTGCGACGGTTGATCTCCTCCTCATACCTGTGGTGGGGCAGGACAAGGTGAGACTCTGAGACCCCCTTGGAGACCCCTGGGGGTGCTCACCTGCAGTGGTCACTCCACCCGTGGGGTCTCCACATCAGCTCTCCCCGCTCGTCCCTCCGTGTCTGTCCCCACACTCACTTGGTTTTGAACTCCTCCACGTACTGCCTCATGTTCTGCAGCTCCGATTCCAGCTGGCCCCGCTGCCCCAGGATTGATTCCAGCTGCCTCCGCAGGTTCTGGATGTAGTTCTCAAAGATCACATCCAGGTTCTTCCTGGGCCCTGACGGCCCTTGCTGCTGGAGCAGCTCCCACTTGGTGGAGAGCACCTTGTTCTGCTGCTCCAGGAATCGGACCTACAGCCAACAAAGTGTGTGTGAGACACTCACCAGAGAGACATCCCACTCCTAGGAGATTTGGGAGCCCAGGGAATCATTCCCCATCTATGTCTCACTCAGGCACTCAAGCTCCTGAGGTGCATGAGAAGCATTATTTAATTTATTTGTTATTAGACAATTAATTTTGAGTCATTCTGAACTTCTCCCCTGGGGACAAAGCAATGTTCCCAGTAAAGACATCATCCCAATTTTCCATAGCATCAGGATTGGACTTTGTCATCATCTTTCCAGCACTGAAGTCAAGAAAGATGAATTTTTTATTCCTTAACTGCCCATGCATTCTCTTGGGAGGGATTTTCTATTTCTTTGGCTTCTATTTGAAATTAAAATAATCCAAGAGTACTGGAAAGGGGTTTAATGCTCTGCAGTTTCTAGAATCAGGCTTTGAGAAGAAAGTTTCATCAAAAAGCAAATCCCAGCAATGAGAACTCTTAGAACAATTAAATTTACAGTCATGACTTTGCCCTGAATCACCCAAAATGAGACTGCAGAAGTGCCTTGGCTAGACAATCCCCAGAATATGCTGCACATGTTCTCTTTAATCTTCCATTAGCACAAAACCTCCTCTATTGTTTAGTGTTACTTATTACGTAAACCTGACTAATTACAATTTGATGCTGAGGCATTGGTCTGACAACTCCAACAACTGTTCGTAGGTGAAAAAATTCCCAGTCCATAGCCCAAGGAAGTTGTTTGACATTCCACCTCTGAAAAAACCCCGTCCTAAACTCTCACCTTGTCGATGAAGGAGGCAAACTGGTTGTTCAGGGTCTTGATCTGCTCCTTCTCCTGGGTTTTGACTTGCTGGATCTGGGGGTCGATCTCAACGTGGACCGGACGCAGGAGGCTGGAGTCAACTTGCACCGGCTGGATGCCTCCAGAGAAGCCTGGACCACCAAAGCCGCCCATGCCACCCATTCCCCCACTGCCCATTCCACCACCAAAGCCACCCATTCCACCACCAAAGCCACCCATTCCCATTCCACCACCACCCATTCCACCACCACCCATGCCTCCACAGCTCATTCCTCCACCAAAGCCACCCATCCTGCCACCGTATCCACCACCACCACCATGGCATCCGCCCATGGCAATCCTTCTGCTGCCCCCCGAGCTATGGAGGCTCCGGCTACTGAAACCCCCACAGTGTCCTCCTCCGCTTCCTCCCCGGGATGAGGAGTACGAGCTGTAGCTGATCTTGCTCCGGCCACCACTGCCTCCAAATCCACCACCGACAGCAGAGCAGGAGCTGAATCCCTTTCTCCCTCCGACTCCAAAGCTCATGCAGACAGACTGACGAGACATGGCTGGTTTCTTCCAAGCAGAATCAAAATCCGGAAGAGCAGAAAGACCAACAGAGTTGATGAGGGCAGAAAGAAGTCTGCAGAGTCTTCTCTGGCTCCAGCAGCTTCGAGCATTCCCTTTTATCCGCTGCTGGAGGTGGGCTGGGACAGCTTGGGCGTGAAGGTGGAAAGCAATTTAGTATTTTCATCAGCACAGGGCTGTTGACAGATTCTATGAGCTTTGCCATATTTGGGGCTTCCCAGAAACACACCCTGTAATCTAGAGGTGAATAAAACAAGAGCTTCAAGACACGTTTCCATGACTAAGTGGACTCTCGTATCTTTATGACATCTTGGAAATCAATTTTATTCATAAACCCCTTTTCTACAGCCCCTCATTGGCTATCCAGCCCTCATTAGTGACTCCCAATAATTCCAGATAGAGATCTCCCTATCAAAGCTCCGCAGAAAGACAAAAGTTTTGATGAAATCCCAGCTATAATATGGCTTTCACAATTCCTTACACACACCCTTAATCTCCTTTTTATATGTTAAATTACATTTGCGTTTCAGGAGATGTTTCCCAATCCTGAATGGGAATTCATGACACCAAAATTTGAGGAGACTCAGCATATTCTCCTGATACAGAGGAAAAATATCTCCTTGGAGCATGTGGTGTCACTACAGTGGGAGTGTCTTCTGCCTGTAGACTGAATTCCCTCCACTTGCAACTCTGCAAATCTGGGACAACCAGCTGGGGCTTTGGGTGATGCTGAAGCAGAGGGAAGAATGTGACTGGAACCATCCCACTCTCCTCAGTGTTCTGAGGGTGACAGAATGACAACTTGAGGAAGAATGAAGGGACACATTGGGAACCCTTGGCGACAATGTCAGGGACAGACAGACAAACGCTATGGAAGAGGAGCGACAGATGAACAATTTGAAGTGGTAAGGGGTTCCTGCTACTCTGGTGAATCCCACGACCTCTGAATTACTTTTTTTTTCCCCAAAAATGAGATGACTGACATGGAAAAGCCTGCTGAGAAATGGAGCTGTTACATCCCCCAAGGCACAGTATAACCTTTTGCTTCCAAATAATTTATTGGGAAAGGAATGTGGTTTAGGAATGTGGTTTAGAAATGTATTTTATAAAATGTCTCTGAAATAAACCTTTTTTTTTTTTTGTGGTACATGTAAATGAAATTTAATTAATTACAGAAAATACAAATAATATCAATGTGTTCAAAAAAAAGTAGATCTTAGTTTAAAAGGAAGCCAAGTCTGTAAATACTATTTAAGAGGCATTCTAAAGGTTTTATCTACCAGGATATTATCAATTAAATACCAGAATAATTTAATGAATTAAATAGAAAATGAATGTTCACATTTTCCTAGAAAACAGCACAAGTAATGAAAAAAATTACAGAAATGCACATTCTAGCCCTTGAAACATGAATTTAAGGCCATTCAAAAGACCTGTATATGAACACAGAACTTGAGAAGGAATTTTCAGAGTCCCAAGGGAGATCTAGGCAACTAAATGTGGTTTGAAAGTAACAAGAGGCATCAAAAACTGAAATGTCCCTGACTGTCACTGGGACAGGGGTACTGAGCCCCCCAGTCAACCTGGAACAGGAAGGGGAGAACATTCCCCTTGAGGGAGTCAATGGTTAGTGGAGGGTTATCCCACCCTTGGGAGACTCAACAGTTGGCCAAGAGTTACCCCACTCCTGGGGGCTCAGTAACACTTGAACGAGAGTTGTCCCACTCCTAGCTCCTGGCTGGTCAATAGTTATCCCCCTCTCAAGGGATTCAGGTAACTGGCCAAGGATTGTCCCACCCTTGAGGGACAAGGTTACGCAGATTTGAGGGGGACCAATGGTTGGCCAGAGGTTGCCCAGGTGTGTGTTCCTGCAGCTGGAGAACGGACAGCACCCCCAAAGCACGGAGGGGACACCCTCCTTTCCAAAAGCAGCTGCAATCAAGATGGGCTGCTTTCTCCATGGTCATCTCCCAGATGGACATTGAAGCTCTCCAGACCATCCTGCAGCCCAGCTCACTTGCTCATGACGAGCAGCCTGGGGCAGCTGCAGAGCGGCTCGAATTTAGGTGGAGAAAGCAGGTTGTCCCTTTTCCTGGCCTCCCTCCCAGCTGCCAAACCCATGGTATGAAGGCACCAGCACTTCACTGGAATATCCCACGAGGAGGTTCCACAGCAAGGAGGAAGATCTGCAAAGTCAGCCAGATGCCTGGGTGCTGACCACACTCAGCTCCTGCAGATAAGATGCCCAGATTGAGTCACTCTGACATCTTCAGACAAGATGTGCAGATTATTCCCAACCTGGAGTCACTTCAGCCTCCTTCAGGTGAGACTCAACACCAAACTGATCCTTCAGATCTCTTACACAAGGAGTTGAACATGGTAAGATCAAGACCAGGGAAAATGTGAACTCGGCAGAAAACATGGATGGAGACCAAAGCCACGCTCCGGCCTCACATCTGACACAGCCAAGAGCTTCCGTCATGGATCTCGCACAGAAGAGGTGTTGCAACAACTCCTCACATGGCACTACAATGCTGTGTTCTGGATTTTAAAGCTGAGAAGAAACAGACTCTTAAAATTAAGCACCAAAACAGGTGACTCTTGCCCCAAGCCAAACCTCAGTGTGCTCCTGGCACAACACCAGCTTCTCAGAGCCATCTTCTTGTTGGGCCAAACCCAGACACGTTCCCCAACCCTGGCACCCTCCTGCTGGGCTTCCAATGGTATGATTGTCTCTTCCAAGAAGCCCTGTAGTCATTCCCTGTTGTCTTTCCTTGACCTCTTCCTCAGTCTGCAGCTTCCTGATCCACTCTGGGAACATCAGCAACTCCCAGAGGCTGTTGTGGGATTCCTGAACCACCACTGACAGCGTTTTCTGCCTCTTTGATCTCTCCAGGTGGAGGAGGAACCACAGCACAGCTCAGATCAAACACTCTGGACTCCCCTCCCACCTTGAGCTCCTCCAAATCTCTCTCCCTCCTGCTCTTGAAGCAAGGATGAGCCGCTGAGGAATTAATCGGCTTCTCAGGGAGAGGATGGTACCTGAGCTCATGGATGGGGATGAATCACACCTTCCCAGCCCATTGTGTTCCCACGCTGGAATCATGGCTCATCCTGCGGCAGATGAGTCTGTGGCTGACTGCAGCCAGTGGCAGGTGCCTCACCAACATCCCGATCCATATTCACCTGCCCTCCCACCACTGCACACGGCAACACTGGTGCCATCTCCTTCACCTAATGCAGGTCAAAGTCTCCTGTACCTGGAGATGATCCCAAGGGAACCTTAGAAGCAGCAACTTAATTTCATTGGTTGGTCCAAGGGGTGCGACACCTTCCATCTAGTGGAAGGTGTCCCTGTTCACGGTAGGAGGTTGGAATTGAATGATCTTTATGGTCCCTTCCAATCCAAACCATTCCATTATTCAATTATTCCAGGTCTCCAACCTGGGGTCTTATTTCTCATTGTTCAGCTGGAGGATCCAGACCTCCAGCATTCCAGATATAGGCTTGTGCCTCCAGGGAAGAGTCAAGAGCATCATCTGAGCTGGGGCACCTGCCCTGATCCATCCCCACCACTGATCTGCTCCCTCAAAACATAGAGACAGGCAGGAGAAAAACCCCCTCTCCCACCCTACCCAGAGCAGCTCTCAAATCAACAACACAACAACAATTGTGAATATTCTCTGCAATTTATTGGGAATGGAAACATCTCAAGGAAGGAGGGCAGCCCACAGAGGAGGGGGGAGGTGGGGACACTACACTGTGTCACGGGAGCTGGGCACTGAAGGACAGTTTTGTTCTCCTTAGGAATAGTCCAGGTGTATCTGCGGTGTCCCAGGTGTCACTGAGAGCCGGAACTAGTGGAATGAATGCTGGAGCTCCAGGGAAGGTGTGCTGGCAGCACGCCTGGGGCTCCCAAGTAAGCAAAGCTGCCCAGAAGCTCCACCCTGGGCCAGCACCTCCCTCCAGCCATCATCTGAGATGCCCCCTCCCCAAGGGATGAGTCCCACTTGTCCCACACCCACCCTGACCCCAAAGGACTGCAAAGGGAGCAGCAGGATGGACACACAGAGAAGCACCCCAGAGACACAGAACAGGAGGAGAGAGGGGGAAAGAGGAGTTTTATACACATTTGCCAAAAGAAATGTACAACACAGCAAGGAAGGCAGAGCAGCCCCTCCTGCCAGGCAGCTCCCGGTGCCGGGACACCCACAGCATCGCCACCAAACCGCCGGGGGGACCAGGATCTGGGACAAGCTGGGTGAGAGGGACACAGTTCATCCCATTGCAGGACACCAGAGCTGGGCTTCAGGAGGCTGGGCTGCTGCCAGGGGGAGAGAGGAGGTGCTTCTTTCCTTGTCAACCTTCGGGGCTCAGAATCTCACTCCCGAAGATTTGACCGAGGTGGTGGTGACGCATCTCCGCACGGAGGAGGATCCCCCGCCGGAGCCGCACATCCTTCCGCTTCCAGAGGAGAAGCCACCAGCGTACATTCCTCCCCCCATTCCGCAGCTGCCGCCCATGCTGCCTCCTCCAAAGCTGCTGCCTCCTCCCATTCCTCCTCCCATGCCGCTGCCTCCGAATCCTCCTCCCATTCCACAGCTGCCGCCTCCGAATCCTCCTCCCATGCCGCTGCCTCCGAATCCTCCTCCCATGCCGCTGCCTCCGAATCCTCCTCCCATGCCTCCTCTGCCTCCAGAGACAGTCGTCCTGCCTACCACAGCTGGAAGAGAAGCACAGGTTATGTTCCCATTGCCCAGTCGCAGGCTCTGTCTCTGATAAAACAGTCTGTTGCTTTTTCAGAAGGACCCCAGGGCAGATACTTACAGACGTTGACGTTGGCCATGCTGTCGTTGCACAGCCTGTGAAGGAAATTGGACATTTTAATTACCCAATAAAAGAGAGGTTGTAAAAACTTTAAACTGTGTTTCGACTGTCCAGTCATTTTCCTGGTTCACCCTTGTAAACCACTTTGGAATCACTAAAAGATTGGAAGAGGGACGGGGTTGGCAATTCCTCCTTGCAATGAGGTTTCTCCAGATTTGAGGTCCATTAAAAACTCACCAGTGGCAGAGATGGGGCAGCCACCTCTAGGGGGCCAGTTAAGGGTCCTGACCCCCAGAATATCCCACAAAGTATCAAGCACAACATTGACCCCTTAGCCCATAGAATCGGTTTGGGATTTCAGTCAATATTCCAGGTGTAGATCACAGCACCCAATGAGAGCTCGGTTGTTTACCTGTTCTCCTCCCCCTCCAGCAGCTTCCTGTACATGGCAATCTCAACGTCCAGTGCAATCTTGACATTCAGCAGCTCCTGGTACTCCTTCAGCAGGCGAGCCAGCTCCTCCTTGTCCTTCTGCAGGGCACTCTCCAGCTCTTCCAGCTTCAACCTGGCATCTTTGAGAGCCATCTCCCCCCTCTCCTCAGCCTCAGCAATGGCTGACTGCAGCTGTTGGTTCTGGGGAGCACAATGGGAGCTTTCTCAGACCTCATTTTGTCACTAATCATCAGTCCTCAGACCCCCAAGAGGAGAAATCAGAAGGCAAATAAACATCTGCATGAATTGAACTTGGGGTGACAGAAGGTTTCTGCCCCACTCATGGTCTTTTGTGATGCAACTTGCTGCCAGCTTCCCCTGAGACACCAACCAGCCCCTTCCTTTCTTCATGCCCTCAGTCTCATCCTGAGACATCAACCAATCCCTACCTGCTTCTTCACGTTCTCAATCTCAGCCCGCAGCCTCTGGACATTCCTGGTCAGCTCCTGGATCTCAATCTTGGTGTTGCGGAGGTTGTCCCCGTGCCGGCCAGCCGTGCTCTGGAGCTGCTCGTACTGATGGCACCAAGACAGAACGACTCATCAGTGACACATTCCTGGTGCCTCTAGGAGATCTGTCCCCAGTTTCTGGCTCAGGTGACACTATGAGGACCCACTGCACTGACGATGGATGCCCAGCTCAGTGGTCAGGGTGGCTCTGGGACTCAGTCATGCGGTTTGAGCTTTGAAATTAATCTTAGTGACACTAAAAAGCATCTTTTTGCTTCTGAAAAGTCACTTGGGCTGGAATTTTCTCATTAAGGTGCATTTTGAGCCATTTGTATCAAGAGGTGCTTTAAGTTTTAGTGTTCATATTACCCAGATTCTGTACTGCATTAGTATATAACTCTGAACTTCATATAAAGTGTTAGCAAGATCTCCTCACAGTTTAGTAAGACAAAACAATCTTTTTCCAGCCCAAAAACCAAGGTTCGGGCCCAAAAAAGCATAAATAACAGTGAATTGAGGAGCACAGTCTGGAAGGATGGGACTTCATAACCTGAAGCTGTAATTGGACAACTAACCTCAATATGTAAATGGACCAAAACCTATAAAAGTGCGAAAACTCGTGACCCGTTGTCCATCTTGGGTCCACCTTGGTAGCCCTGGCCAGGCTCTTGCACTGCCCAAGGTGTATCGTTTGAAGGCCTTTTTAATAAATATCTATTTTATTCCTTTAACACTGTCTGACCTCTGTTCTAGGCAGCCTCCCAAGGCATCAGTTTGTGCCACACACCTCGGTGAGTTTGGGACTCACTGGGAACAGTGAGTCAGATCCCTCAAAAGCAGTTCAATCCCTCTGGACCTTCCTTGCACGACAAGCTCCAGCCCCGTTAGCTTAAAAAGGTGTCTCACCCAGACATAAATTATTGTAAATCACCCAGCCACACCCAGGAGTCTCGACTGCTCCCTGACTCACCTGGCTCTGGTACCAGGCCTCAGCCTCAGCCCGGCTGCTCTGAGCAATCTGCTCGTACTGGCGCCGGACCTCCTCGATGATGCTGTCCAGGTCCAGGTGCCGGTTGTTGTCCATGGACACCACCACGGACAGATCCCGGCTGATCGTCTGCATCTGAGCCAGCTCCTGCAACCAAGACATGAGTCAGAGGCACCATCCACCATCCAGAGGCCTAAATCCACCCAGACACCCCATCCAACCTCAATGTTTGGCCTCCTCACTGCAACACCAGTCCCCCAGGAGAAGAGAGAGCTCCTACCTCCTCGTACATGCACCTCAGGAAGTTGATTTCATCTGTCAGAGCTCCCACCCTGGCTTCCAGCTCAACTTTGGTCATGTAGGCACTGTCCACATCCTAAAGGAAAGACCCCACAGAAAATAATTTATTTTCCTCTTGGGATTCCTTCAGGCCTGTGGGAATCGCCATCTGTGCTGAGGGTTTGGTGTTATTCACTGGGACATCATTATGTTTATATATAATTCAGTAACCATATATGTAAATAATTAAAAATAAATAATGTTATGGTGTCATCCACTTATGCAAATTGAATATAAGGGATTCCGGATATCAGCTGGGACATCTTAAAAACTTCACAATTCCCATTCAAGTACAGGTAAGCGAAATATAGAGGGATGATTTTGTGATGCCTGTGACTCACCTTCTTCAGCACCACAAACTCGTTCTCGGCTGTTGTGCGCCGGTTGATCTCTTCCTCATACCTATGGAGAGGAAAAGTGCAAATTGTATTCCTGGACTTTCCTGCCTAAGGCCATTAGAAACAAACTAAAAGGGGAAAAAATCACTAAATTAAAATATTTAGGCTGAAAAACTATCTCCACTATCACCATAAAAAGCAGTTGGGGAAAATTAAAGTGAACAAAAGGCTGTTTGAGCTGCTCCTGGCTCCGCACTCACTTGGTTTTGTAATCCTCCACGTACTGCTGCATGTTCTGCAGCTCCGATTCCAGCTGGCCCCGCTGTGCCAGGATGGATTCCAGCTGCCTCCGCAGGTTCTGGATGTAGTTCTCAAAGATCACATCCAGGTTCTTCCTGGGCCCCGACGGCCCTTGCTGCTGGAGCAGCTCCCACTTGGTGGAGAGCACCTTGTTCTGCTGCTCCAGGAATCGGACCTACAGCCAAGACACGGAGGACCCACCATCACACAGGAACAGCTCCCACCGAAACATCTCTTGCATCACTCACAAAGATTTGTATGGTGATCAGAGAACCAATTAACTCTGGTTTTTTAAACTTTCTGTTGGTGCCTAAGCTGCAAAATCAGGAAAAGAAGGAAATTTCTAATATTTTTCTACTCAAAGGAGTTTTTGCACATTGCCCTTACAATGTCTGTCCCCATCACAGGTAGTGTGGAAATCTGATCTCCAGCCTAGATTTAAAAGCCTGGAGATTTGAAAGAGAAAAGTATATAAATTAATACTTAAATGGGAGGTTGTTTGGGCAGAGAGTGGTGGAGGAGGGAGAATCTGTGCCCGAAACCTGGGGAGGTTGAAGGTGTTGAACCTGCTTGAGAGCATAACCTCAGAGTAGAGCTTGGTGCAACAGGACAGATGAAAGCCCTGGAGACATGGCTTTGATCTTGTGTGGAGGAGAGATTCCCATCTCTTCCCTTAATGAAAAGGCTCTGCTCAAGCTTCTCTGCCTGCTGGGATTTAGCTCCAGAAGGACATTTCTGCGCGACTGTAAAGTTCCTCCTAATTTTGACCTTAATCAGGCACAATTCCCCCCCTCTCACCTTGTCAATGAAGGAGGCAAACTGGTTGTTCAGGGTCTTGATCTGCTCCTTCTCCTGGGTTTTAACTTGCTGGATCTGGGGATCAATCTCAACATGGACTGGGCGTAGGAGGGTCGTGTCAATCTGCACTGGCTGGATCCCAGGGCCACCTCTCCCAGGTCCACCCATGCCAAAGCCTGGGCCACTAAAGCCACCCATTCCTCCACCACCCATGCCACCACCAAAGCCACCCATGCCACCACCAAAGCCACCCATTCCTCCTCCACCCATTCCTCCAAAGCCACACATTCCTCCTCCTCCTCCTCCACCCATCCCGCCCCCAAAGCTGCCGAGACCCCCATAGCTCCCGCCGAAGCCGCCCATCCTGCTGCCGTACCCGCCACCGTAGCACCCGCCCATGGACATCCTGGTGCTGCCCCCCATGTTGTGGAGGCTCCGGCTGCCGAAGCCCCCGCAGCGTCCTCCACCTCCGAATCCCCTGGACACGGAGTACGAGCTGTAGCTGCTCCTGCTGCGGCTGCCGCCTCCAAAGCCACCGCCGACTGCAGAGCAGGAGCTAAAGCCCCTTCTGCTCCCCCCTCCGAAGCTCCTGCAGACAGACTGACGAGACATGGCTGGTTATCCTCAAAAGAGCCAAGAGTGGAGAAGCTGAGGAACCTGACGGGATTGTGGGTGAGCAGGTGGGTGGAAGAAGGGAAGTCAGTCCCTCTGGCTGGAGGGCAGCGGACGCTCCCTTTTATGTGTTTTTGGAGGTGGGCTGGGTCTGCATGGGCGTGAAGGAGGAGACAGGTCCTGTCTTCATCAGCGTGGCGTGGCTAAAGATTTCCATCTCCAATTTGCCAAACATTGACCCTACCCAGAAACACACCCTTTAATGCAGGAGAAAAAGCAAAAAAGATTCAACTGGGGCTCCCAGCACTCCATTACTAAGGAATCCTACACCTTGTGGAGCAGCAAGAGCCTCCCTGGGATATACCAGGCATTTTTTTTTTCCACCTTTCATCCACTGGGATTGTTTCCCTGCTTGTGTTTATCTTTAAATCTCTCACTCCAAAGCCCCATTGCAGGCAGGCATTGCGGTTCATGCCAAGTTGTAGCCCGGCTTTCACAATTCCCAAAACACACCTAAGTTACACCCTCAGCCTTCTTTTTACTTGGAAAATTGCCTTTGGCTGGGATAATTGAGTTTCTCAATCTACAGCCAGGGCTCAGCAAATTGCATTTTGATGAGGCTCTGCACCTTTTTGATAAATAAAACCTCACCGGTGACGAGATGCCGGCGCTGGCACTGGAAATTCATTTATTGTTGGACTAAAGCATGTCCCTCTGTCTTCATGCCAAGATAATCGCAGCACTGGTGAGGAAATACCCTATCCGGGAAACCTGTGTAGGATTTTCTGAAAGCTTCAGGACCATGAGGAGGCACCAGGCACTGGCTGCTATGGCGGGACGTGCAGAAAGATGGAGGGACAGCCCCAGTGCAGTGGGAGGAGGGATCCCAAACCTTGCTTCCCACATCACATGCCCTGGAACAATTTAAATGCAATTAACAGAGCTCAACTCATTTATAGAGATGTGAAAATCCAGAGAGCACAGGTCTTGGAGGAATCACCATCCTTTTCAGCTGTTTCATTTATTTTGGTGTTTATATGCAAATATATCTTTGGCAGATGTAGATTTTAGGAAGGCAGGAATTAGTCAGAATCATCCATTTCAGATCCCCAACTGAGGGTGGATTCAGACTATGATCCCTCACAGAATTCCAGAATGGTTTGGGTTGAAAAGGACCTTAAAGCCCATCTCATTCCACTTTCTGCCGTGGGCAGGGACACCTTCCACTATCCCAGGTGGCTCCAAGCCCCTGTCCAACCTGGCCTTGGACACTTCCAGGGATTGGGCATGCACCACCCTCCACAGAATCATAAAATGATTCAGGCTGACTCTGTAAGTCATTTAATCCAAAAATCCATCACAGATCCACCCTTTTGCCTTGCTTGTCAAACAGCAATTAGTCTAATTTTCTTTTTTTATAGAAGAAGTAGATTTTTTTTATTACTTTTCAACATTTTAAAGCCACCTAGGCCATATTGAAGTCCAAGCCCACAGCTCTGGAGACACCTAACTGTGCTGGCAGCCATCTGGTGCAGGTCTCGGAATTCTCACAGGACACATGTTAATTAAGAGCTTCTGGAAAATCCACACCAGCAACTTCTGGTATCATCAGATGTTTAAATACCTCTAAAAATATTGCCCAGACACCCATTTCCAAAAGTGCCTTGGGACCCGGATATGCAGCTAAACTGGCATTTCCACTGGAAAACATGACATTCCCTGTGTTTATCCCACCTCCAGGACCTGTGTGGGTCTGGGAACACTCAAGGAGATGGATTAGGGGAGTAGATAAGGCTAAGAAAAATCCGGGAATCATAGAATTGTTAAGACTGGAAAAGACTTTCAAGATCATCAAGTCTTACTTTTGAAAAATATATAATATCAAAACCTCACTGCGAGAGCAAAGGAAGAGAGGGGTTGTGTGTTGGACAGAGGTCTTTATAGGCAATAAATCAAAAAACAGACAAGAAATCAATACACAGACAATAAAAATGGGGGCTGGGGCACTGCCCAGCCAAGACCACCCTCCCTCAGTGTTATCAAACCTCTGGTTACGCTTTCCTGGGGGATTTTTGTTGGGATTTTTTCCTCCTTCTGTGGGCGGGATGACACGATCTGAAAGTTCTCCTGTTCCCAGGGGAGGAGAGTTCCCGAGTCAGCAAACGGCAGAGCCCCGAGCGCCCGTGGAGAGATAACGCAGAGCGTTGAGTCACGGCCCTGGCTCCAGCCAAGCTTAGGAAATCGAACTGGGATTTGGGTATTGATATCACCTCCCGGTTCAGACATGATGGGCAGAGCTGGAATGGCTTGGTGGGAAAGGAGTGGAAAGATCATCCCATCCTACCCCTGCCATGCGCAGGGACTTCTTCCAGTAGACCTCACTGCCCCAAGCCCCATCCAGCCTGGACTTGGGCACTTCCAGGGATGCAGCAGGCACAGCTTTTCCAGAAAATCCATTCCAGGACCTCACCACCCTCACAGGGAGGAACTCCTTATGGATATCCCATCTAATCCTGCCCTCTTCCAGCTGGAAGCCATCACCCCTTAGCCCACCATTTCAGGCCCTTTCCAAGTCCCTCTACAGCTCTCCTGGAACCCCCAGGGCAGGAAAATGACCTTCAGAGGTCACTTCCCACCCAAACTGTTCCATGTTGCTGTGAAAATAAACAGGCCTTGAATAACTGAGAGGAAACCATGAAATCACAGAATGATGGAATGGTTTGGGCTGGAAAGGACCTTAAAGTTCATCTTGGTCCATTCCCTGGCATGGGCAGGGACAAACCCTGATGAATCCAATCCCATTTTCAGACCATGGAAAACATTGTCTCTCCTCCAACCAGAGGCAGGAATTATATCACCTCCGTGTCCAGCCTGGGATAATTTTTCCCTAATTGTTGGTGCAATCCCAGGAACAAAAAGGGAGGGACTTGTGAGTATGTTTGTTGTAGCGACAGCCTTTGTGCTCCTGGAGAAGCCCTTTGTCTCTCCTCAGGCAGGAGTCACTGCTGGAAGCGACTTTGGATTGGGGTGACTCCGAGGGATTGGGGTGACTCCGAGGGAAGTCAATGCCTTTTCATTCAACAGCACTTCAGGTCACTTTTACAACTCCATGAATGTTTAACCACCGCTCAAACCATGTCCCCACCCAAGCAGTGACAAGCCCGTGCTGGCAGCATTGTGACATTCCATTGTGACATTCCGCCTGTCACTGCTGGTACTGGATGTCTTCAGCCTTTTCCAGCTCAGAATGGAACATGGGAGAAATGGGATGAGTCACCCCAAGCACAGGCTGTGGTTGGCCGGGGATGTGATTCAAGGTCTCCTGAGCAAGAGGTCAAACCACAGCAGGAGTTTGGGGATCGAAATTTATCCAAATACTCTGCTTTTGGGGAGAGGTGTGGTTTGATGGAGCAGGGGGGCAAGGTCTCTTCTCATGGCCTCAGTTACCTTTTGGAGATGCCTTAAGAGCAATCCATGGATCCTTGATGAGTGCAGACAGTAGGAAAAGCTGCAGGACTGGCTCCAAAATAATGTATACCAAGGAATTAACTCCAAATTATTTGGAGGGGTGATGACTGCTCTTCCTTCTCCCACACCAACCATGGCAGGATGTTCCTAAAGCACCTGGAGTGCACACAAAGAGTGTCCTGGGAGCTCCAGCTGTGGCACCCCAAGCTGGGGCCATCTCAGGAGACAGGATGGGCAGTTGTGTGGTCAGGCACAGTGGCCAGAGAGAGGTGGAATAGCTGGGGAACATCCCAAACTGGCTAACTCCAGCATGGAAAGGGCTTAGGAAGAGAAGAAGGAAGGGAAGAGTCTCCTAAAATCTACAGAGTCTGAAAGTCTGCTCAGACCTGGTGGGGACAATGGTGGAACAACAATCTCTGCCAGGTCTGGGGATCCTGCAGGACACGTAGGAGGATCCAGGGGCTGCCTCTTTGCTAGGAGTAGGCTCATTCCCAGGGCTGTCACCAAAGACACCCCCAACTGTGTCACTGTCATTTTGCACCTAGCGTCCCTTCAGCCTCCCCAATGAGACCCTCCTTATTCTGCAAAGCTCACAAATTCCCAACATTTTTGGAGACAGAGGGGTGAGAGGAGACCCGGTTGCCCCTTCACCTGAGTTCCTTTAAATTCAGACTTCAAAGGGCAGGAGAAAGTCAGGAAATGTTTTCAGATCTCATCAGAAGATGAGACTTGTTACAACATGAAAATCTTTGGTCAGGGAGAAAACCACACCAGGTTTCTGCCTCTTATGTTTATTGGGGGATGGCACATGCCAAGGAGAAAGGCTTAAGCAAACACACGTGATTGTTCCCATGGTCCCAAGGAAAAGGTGAACCCTGCGTAAAAATAAACATTTTACAACAGCACGAGTGAAACTTCTGGGGGAGCAAACTAAAAAGTCAGTTGGGTGAGAAACATCTTCAGCCAAGGCACCAGGAGGAAATTCCTGTTTTGGAGCTCCAGCTGCAGCTGATGAGTGACATTGATTAAAGTTGCACCACGGCTGGATCCAGCACAAGAGCTTGAGAGAAGCCAAGGCTCCCCTGCTGATCCATCCCCGCTGTGGTCGGGCGCCTCTTGCTTGGAGGGTGCTGGGCTCATCCCAGCCAGGTTTGGGGCTCCCCGTGAATGGGCAGGTCTTGCTCCCAAAGGAGAGCTGGGCACCTTGATGTCCAGCAGCTGGACGGGAGCACGAGGGATTGGGCTGTTCTTGGCTGCTGTTGGGAATCTCAGTCCTTACCAGGTGGTCACTGGGGGGTCATTGTGCAGTTCGCTCCCTTTCTCCTCTGGCTGCCGCGGTCGGGGGGGGTTGATCCCTTTCTTATGCCCTCCTGGTGGGGCCACAGTTCTTCAGGATGCTGCCAGATCCCCCCACCACCACCGAGCTGGGTCCCCCACCCGGGGAGCAAAATCCACCCCCAGCACCAAATCCACCCCCTCCCAGGCTGAAGCATAAACCAGCACCACCCGTGTTGCAGCTGCCTTTCCCGCTTCCAAAGCCAATTCCTCCTCCTCCTCCAAGGCACAGTCCGCTGCCATATCCACCTCCCACGGAGCTGCTGCCGCCCACCACAGCTGCAGAGAGGAACAAAAGGCACCAGGTTACCTCCGATGCCACCAAGAAGTTTGGGAGCACCAGTCCCAGCCCACCACACTCCTGTGGGAACAGTACTTACAGATGCTGACAGAGCTCTGGCACTCTCCAGACATCCTGCAAGGAAACGAGATGGAGTGTCAAATCCAGCCAGAACATCTGGAGTGGTCCAACTCCATGAAGTCAGGATTGGTCCACTGAAACAGCCACAGGACCATGGTCCACGGCTCATGACAACACCATTAATGTTTATGAAGAGGATGGTACACATTTTTCCCATTGACTGATCAGGATGCACTGGAATTCTTGCTGTATCCCACCCACCTGCACTCCTCGCCCTCCAGCAGCTTCCTGTAGGTCGCAATCTCCACGTCCAGGGCCAGCTTGACGTTCATGAGCTCCTGGTACTCCCGGAGCTGCCGGGCCATGTCTGCCTTGGCTTTCTGCAGGGCTGTCTCCAGCTCAGTCAGTTTATCCCTGGCATCCTTGAGAGCCACCTCCCCGCGCTGCTCTGCATCCGCAATCGACGTCTGAATGGTCTCGCACTGCAGGGCAAGGCATGGGGGGATGAGTGGGGTGGGAGCAGCCAGTGAGAGATGCAGCCATAATCCCAGATCAGAGAAACATGTAATGGTTTGGGTTGGACAGGACCTTAAAGATGATCTGGAGCATGCACAGGAACACCTCCCACTATCCCACGTTGCTCCAAGTCATGTCCTACCCGGCCTTGGCCACTTCCATGGATGGAGAATCCATAACTTCTCTGGGCAACATGTGCCAGAGCCACTCAGGCCCAGCTATTCCCAGGTCCCTCCCACACCCAGCAATTCCCACCACACTATTTTCCCTTCAGGGAAGTTCTAAAAGGCATGACCAAGAGGTCCTCTCCATTGCTCCAAAAACATAATCCCCCACCTGCTTCTTCACACTGTCGATCTCAGCCCGGATCCTCTGGATCATGCGGTTGAGCTCTGAGATCTCGGTCTTGGTGTCCTTGAGGCTGTCTCCATGCTTGCCTGCGGTTGCCTGCAGCTCCTCATACTGGTGGGATGAAGCAGGAGGAGCACGTGAGTCCATTGTAACCTCACAGCTGCTCCCACATCACCGCAGGGAAGACAAGGAGAGCAAATTGGTGCCAGGTCCACTCTGGACGGGCCAGCACCAGCAATGTTCCAGATCTTGCCATGGCCAGAGCTGCCACCAGTAGCTCTCCCACCCCCTTGGACACTGGAGAACCCCAGCAGAGTGTGCCACCCTCACCTTGCACCGGTACCAGGACTCGGCCTCCAGCCGGCTGCGGTTGGCGATCTCCTCGTACTGCGCCTTCACCTCGGCGATGATGCTGTCCAGGTCCAGGGTCCGGTTGTTGTCCATGGACAGCACCACCGAGGTGTCGGACACCGTCTTCTGCATCTGGGCCAGCTCCTGCAGGTGACGCCCAACCCGGATTTAGCCCGTCCAGAGCTTCCTTATGGCGCCACAAGCCTCCCCCATCCCGGCGCCCCACAGTACTCACTGCCTCGTAAAGACACTTGAGGAAGTTGATCTCATCCAACAGAGAATCCAGCTTTCCCTGGAGTTCCACCTTGGCCATGTAGACTCCATCCACATCCTGCAGCAGAGATGGGATGAGAAAACCTGCTCAGCACACACCAGTTAATCTAAAATTTCATTAAATCAAGGAACAGTCTGGGTTGGAAGGGACTTTAAATGCAATTCCACCCCCTTCCATGGACAGGGACACCTTCCACTCTCCCAGGCTGCTCCAAGTCCCGTCCAACCTGGCCTGGGACACTTCCAGAAGTCAGGCAGCCACAGCTTCTCTTGGAAATCCATTCCAGGGACTCCCCACCCTCACAGGGAAGAATCCCTGTCCAATATCCCATCTATCCCTGTCCTCTGGCAGTGGGAAGCCATTCCCTGTGTTCTGTCACCCCAGGCCATTGTCCAAAGTCCCTCTCCAGCTCTCCTGGAGTCCCTTTAGTTAAAAAGCAAGGACTTGACCTTCTTCAGGAGCACAAATTCATTCTCAGCTGCCGTCCTTTTGTTTATCTCCTCCTCGTACCTGTGGATGGGAAGGAGGGAGATGGAATCTGGCTGCTTGTTTTGGCTCTGGCTCAGGCTAATGAACATTGTTGGCCTCAGACTCATAAACCCAGCAAAAATAGATCTGCCATGAGGGAGATTTATGGACAGGGAATTGCACTTCGCCTTTCAGGACAAGCCCTGGCTCCTGCCCTTCCAGCACCTGGTGAGGAAAGCCTGGAAAGAGGAATTCCGGCTCTGCTAAAGGGAGTCCTGGTGCTTGCAGCCACTCCAAGCTCCTTCTAGGAGATCCAAGAACCTTCAGCTCCTCACAGGTATCATGGAATCTCCTGATTTGGAAGGGGCTTACAGGGATCATGATCAAGTTCAGCTCCTGGCCCTGTGCAGGACAACCCAGAATCCCAAATGGACTCAAATTTTCCAGATGCTTGTCTCCAAATATAAAGTCAATTTTCACTCAGCAGCCTCTGGTTGATCCCAGGTCTTGTGGATTCCCATGATTCCCAGACTTCTTTGCCCATTGTTTTTTGTAATTCCTCAGGTGGATTCCTTTCTCCAGTCTTTGTTCTACTTTTTCAAACTGGACACATTTTATGTTCATATTTATAGACTAAAATAAATTATATATTATAATAACTAACAGCAGGAAAATAGTCAAAATAGTCTTTACTTTTCCTTTCTTCTTTTTTTTTTTTTTTACTTCTTGTCAGCCTTCCACAGAAATTCTCGAATCCTGAATGATATTATGTGAAAGAATCATGAGGAAATCCATAAAGAAATTAGAGCTGGGTTTAGCACTGATTAATAAATTAAATCATAATGTCACTGATTCTTAAGGAATTCCTTCTTGAGGAAGACAAAGAATGGAGGATCCTCCTTCAGGAAGAAGCACAATTCAAGCAATATATTGAGAGAATCTGAGAAAAGTTGAGAAATACCTTGAAAAAGCACCACTTTTCATCCAAACTCACTTTTCCCAGAACATTTTACATTTTCTAACCATCGGGAAAAAAAATCCAAATTGATAATTATTATCAATATTTCTCCTTTTTTCACTGTTTGAAGTGAGTTTTTCTCTCTGATTATTCACCACCAGACCCCTCAAGCAACTTACTTTGTCTTGAAGTCCTCCACCATGTCCTGGAAGCTCTTCAGCTCTGTGTCCAGCTGGTGCTTCTCACTGGAGAGACAATCCAGCTGCTTCCTCAGCCCACTGATGTAGGTCTCAAAGAAAGGGTCCAGGTTCCTGCCCCCCGTTCCTGTGCCACCCTGTTCCTGCAGCAGCTTCCACTTGGTCTCCAGGACTCGGTTCTGCTGCTCCAGGAACCGGACCTGAACAGGCGGGGAAAGAGTCAGATTCTCCCTTCAAAACCCCATCTTTTAATTGATTTTATTCCCCCATGTGCTTTCCATATTTTATTCCCATTTAATGTGTGATAACTCCCCACTCCTACAGGACAGGTAGGACCACCGTGAATGGGGTGAGTGGGCAAAAGGGGGTCACGTTCCCTTCCCAATTTTGGAGCCTCTAAACAGGAGAAACACAATGAACTTCATGGCTTTGGCACCTTCTTCTTCAAAATAGCCAAAAAAGTCCCAACATCTTCAAAATAGACCAAAACACCCAAAAAGTCCAATAATCTCCTTAAAAATAGCCTAAATCACTACTCATCCCATCTTCTCCTTAAAAATAGTCCAAAACACCCCAAATCCCAACATCTCCCTGAAAATAAAAATCCCACCTTCTGCTTTAAAACAGCTCAAGTTACCCAAAATCACATAATCTCCTTAAAAGAAGCCTAAAGCACCCAAAATCCCATTAAAAATAGCCCCAAAGACCCAAAAAATTTCACCTGCTCCTTCGAAGTAGCCCAATGTTCCCCATAAAATAGCCCATTTTCGCCTTAAAAACAGCTCTGAACACCTTCAGTTTATGGTGATCTGGGCAACTGCAGCTCTGGGTGCCCCTGGATGAGCATCTCCGGGTCATTCCCACCCTCCAGAGCCCATCCTGGAGTGAAGCCCCTCCAAACCTTGTCGATGAAGGAGGCGAATTTGTCGTTGAGTTTCTTGATCTCCTCCCGCTCCTGTGTCCGAACCTTCTGGATCTCGGGGTCAATCTCCAGATTGAGGGGGGCCAGCAGGCTCTGGTTGATGGTCACCTCCCTGATGCCGCCCGGGGGGCATGTGGGGAAGCCCTGGCCCCCCATCCCACCGTCAAATCCTCCACCAAAGCCACCAAAGCCACTGCCAGGGCCTCCACCAAAGCCCCCTGCACCATAGCCACCCCCAAATCCTGCTCCGGCCCCAAAGCCAAAGCCTCCTTGGCCACCAAAGCCTCTGCAGGCACCGCCAGCCCCTCCAAATCCTCCCAGGGAGGTGCTTTTACTGCCCCCCAGGGAATAGAGGCTCCTGCTGCTGAAGCCACCGGCAGATCCCCGGCATCCTCCACGGGGCATGGCGCCAAACGTGACCTTGTTCTTGCCCCCGAAGCACACAGAGCTGGAGCTGAACCCCTTGCCAAGAGCGCAGGACTGGCGAGACATGGTGAAGGGTCCCCAAAATTCTGAGCAAAAAGCTGAGGCTGGGGCTTGAGAGGCGAGAGAAGCCAAGTCTGCGGGAGCAGCTGCTGGGTCCCCCTTTTTATGGGCACAGGGAGCTGGTCGGTGCCAGGGGGGAGTGGAGATGTCACTTTTTGGGGATTGTTTCATTCTCTTCATTGTTTTCAGGTTTGAAAGGACGCCCTCCTCACTTTGGCACAACCATGACCTGCCTGCAAACACTCCCCAGAGTGCAAAGAAAAACAAAAGTATTGTTGGTGTTGGAGGCGAACTCCAACCCAAATTCCTTGGGCCACGGCCAAAGCCCCGTGAACTCTCTGAGGTATCACGCCCTCGAGGGAAACCCTTGTTTTAGCTAAATCTGTCACTTTCGGCCTGACTCCAGTGGCTGGGTTCACTGAATTCCAACAAAAACTCAGGCTCCCAGGCACACCCTCAGATGCACTCAGTTTCAACCTCCTGCTCCGAGGAGGGGTGATGTGGGTTGTCCAAAGTGTTTCACAACTGGGAGCATTAGGGTTGGGCAGGGTTCTAAAACTACTTTTATGTCAATAAAGGTGATTTTTTTAAACCTTCTTAAACCTTCTGAAAGCATTTTGAAGTCATTCTGGATCACTCTGAGTGATGGGTTGAGCTGGGCGGGACACACTGGGATTTGCAGAGACTGAAATATCCCAATATATCTGTGTTGGGCACACCTCAGCAGGATCAAGACTGTTCCCTGACCCACAACTTTGACAGGGGATCACATCCCTCCTCTGAGGAACCTTCCAAGGATTTTGTGATGTTTCCTGAGGGTCCCTGTGGATCTCCAGTCCCTCCACAGCACGTCAGCACATGGTATTCAGCAAAGCCACTCCCGGC
>JBBFKN010000072.1:88327-122129 GCA_039654755.1 Calcarius lapponicus | reverse complement strand
AACTTGGAGGGATAGCCCAGGGTGGGATGCAGTAGGTCCTGGCTGGGTTTGGGGCTGGGATCTTGGGAGGGATGGAGATGGGGGGACCCCCCTTTTTTCACCAGCACCCCCAAAAAATTGGGATGGAAGAGCTGGGATGCAGTGGAGGGAGGAGGGATGCCCTGACAGGGATGTTGGGATTTGGGGGGTCCAGCTGGGTTTGGAACCTGGATTCTGAGAGAATGGAGGATTGGAGGGACCCCTTTTTTCCCCCAGCACCCCAAAACTTGGGATGGAAGAGCTGGGATTTGCCTGTATGGAGAAGGATGTTCCAACTGGGATCTCAGGGGATGGAAGATGAGGGAACCCCTCTCTTCCCCAGCACACCAAAACCAGGGTGGAGAGAGCTGGGATGTGGCCACGCCAGGAGGGATGCTCCAGCTGGGATGCCATGGGTCCAGTTTGGAGTCAGGGTCTTGGAGGGATGGGGAGGGGGGAGCCTAATTTTTCTACCAGCACCCCCAAAAATGCAGAGGAAAGATCCGGGATGCAATGCTGCTGGGAGGGCTGATCCAGCTGGGATATGGTGGCTCTCATTGCGATGTGGTGGGTCTGGCTGGGCTTGAATCTGGGATCTCAGTGGGATGAGGCCCCCCACTTTCCACCAGCATCCGAAAATGGAGGATGAAAGAGCCTGGGAAATTCTGGCACTGGGATCTGCACCAGGAATGGAGATGGGGGCCCCTCCCTGCCCCGTGGCTCCCCGGGACTGGGGTGAGCCCACGCCATGGGGAACACTTCAGGCTGGGATGTTGCAGCTCTGGTTGGGTCTCAAGCCAGAATTTCTCCCACACAGCAGCTGCTCCCTCCAGGGCAGGGAGGAAGATGAGGAGGAGGAGGAAGATGAGGAGGAGGAGGAGGATGAGGAGGAGGAAGAGGAGGAGGAGAAGGAGGGGGAAGGATTTGGGGCAGGGAGGAGGAGAAGAGAAAGATGTTTCAGGAAGCAGGAAGGAGGAGCACAATGGGGCAGGGAGGAGGAGGAAGATGCACAAAGGAGGAAGAGGAAGGTTCAGGGAGCAGGGAGGAGGTGACAAGGAGGAAGAAGGATTGAGACACAGGGAGGAGGAGGATGGGGCAGGGAGGGAGGAGGATGAAGGCTTGGGAACTAGGAGTAGGATCAGGGAGCAAGGAAGAGGATGAAGACTTGAGAAGCAGGGAGGAGAGCTCAGGGGAGGAGAAGTAGGAATAAGAGAGGATGGGGCAGGGAGGAGGATGAAGACTCAGGGTGTGGAAGAGGAGGAGGAAGTTTTAGGGAGCAGGAAGGAGGAGAAAGTGTCAGGGGAAGAAGAGGAGGAGAAAGGATTAGGGAGAAAAGAGCAGGAAGATGAAGGTTTGGGGGAGCGGGCGGAGAGGAGGAGCATTAGTGGGTAAGCAAGGAGGAGGAAGAAGGTTTGGGGAACAAGGAAGAGGAGGAAGAGGAGGAGGAGGAGGAAGATGAAGGCTTGGGCAGCAGCAGGGGGTGCTCTCCTCACCTTGACCTGGTAGAGGGCCTTCAGCCTCAGCGCGGCTGCGGCCGGCGATGTCCTCGTACTGCGCCCGCACGTCGGCCAGGACCCCGGCCATGTCCAGCTGGCGGCTGTTGTCCATGGACACCACCACAGCCGTGTCCGACACCTGCGCCTGCAGCTCCTGCAGCTCCTGCGCACACGGGGGATGCCTTCAGCAGGGGGCACCCCCGAATCCAGGCACCCCAAATCCCAGGCACCCCCAAACCTCCTCATAGAGCTGCCGCAGGAAGTTTATCTCGTCCGTGAGGCTCTCCAGGCGTGATTCCAGCTCCACCTTGGACATGTAGGCTTCATCCACGTCCTGTGGGAATACCTCTGTCACCCCCTGTTCCCAGCACCCCTGGGGACCCCCCCCAGCAACCCCTTGGTCTCAGGGACTCCCCCCATGTCGGGGTCCCCCCTCAGTGTCGGGGTTCCCCCACCTTTTTGAGCAGGACAAACTCGTTCTCCTTCTCTGTGCGGTGGTTGATCTCCTCCTCATACCTGGGCAGGGGGACACAAGGATGGGGGGGGACAGGGGCACATGGAGAAATGGGCATGGGGGGCATGGGGGACATGGGAATGGGGGACATGGGGACATGGACATGGGGTGACATGGGGACAGGGATATGGAGACAGTAGGGAGGGGGACATGGCAACGGGGGGACATGGGTCTCTGGGGATATTGGGACAGGGAGGGATATGAGGATGGGTGACGTGGGAACATGGGGACACAAGGGGATGGGAGGACATGGGGAGGTGGGGACAGGGGGACAAAGGGACAAGGCGATGGGAGGATGTGGGGACGCAGAGAGGACTTAGACCAGGGATGTGGGGACATGAGGATATAGGGAGACCCAGGGACATGGTGGGGACATCGAGGGCCATGGGGACAGGGGGACACGGGGATGAAGGGACGTGGGGGGTGAGGGCACACGGGGTAGGGACACAGGGATATGTGGGGGAGCACTCAGGGACACAGACGTGCCCTTGAATTCCTCCAGGAGGCTGCAGGCGTGGCCTGGGTGGATCAGCAGGCACAAAGTGGCCTTGGGGAGCTACAAGGGGGGCTACAAGGTGGCACTGGGGGGCTGTGGGGGGGTCTGGGGAGATGTAGGGGACATTTGGGGACACTGACTTGGCCTTGAACTCCTCGACCAGCCCACGGACGTGGCCGAGCTCTGCTCTCAGCCGCTGCCGCTCCTGCCCGAGCGCCTCCAGCTGCCGCCGCAGGGTCCCCGCGTAGCCCTCGAGGAGCCCCCCCAGGCTGCTGCGGGGCGGGGGCTGCGCCCGCAGGAGCCCCCACTTGGTCTCCAGGAGTTTGTTCTGCTGCTCCAGGAACCGCACCTGCAGGCAGGAAACAGCGCCCCAAAACCAGCCAAAATCACCCCAAAATCACACCTGGGGGAAAGCGGGATCAGGGGCACTCCCCATACCTCAAAATCACCCCAAATCACCTCCACCCCAAAATCTCACACCTGGAGGAAAGGGGGTCAGAAGCAATCCCACTCCCCAAAATCACCTCAAAATCACTCCACATCCCAAAATTACCCCAAAATCACCCCACTTGGTATTTTGGGGTGCAGGGTCTGGGACATTCCCATACCTCAAAATCACCCCAAAAACACCTCCACCCCCAATTCATACCTGAGGGGAAAGGGGGGGAAAGGGAATCAGAACCCCAAAATTACCCTCAAATCACCCCCGGGGGAATGGGTTGGGCTGGAGAGGGGCAGGGAGTGGAAGGGGGGAGATTTGGGGTCCTGGGGCAAGCTGGAGCCTGTGTGTCCTTGGGTAACTCAGGAGGGGTTCAGGGTGTCCCCAAAAGGGGGGTGTCAATGTCTCTGAGGGTCTCAGAAAGTCCCCAAAGGTGCTCAGGAGGTCCCAGCTGATCCAGAGGGTCCCTGAAGGGTACCCAAAAGGGCTTCTCAGTGTCCCCAGGGGTCTCAGGAGGGCCCCAAAGGTGCTTGGGACGTCCCGTCTGAGACTCAGGGGGTCCCAGAGAAGGTCTCAATGTCCCCAAGGGTACAGAAGTCCCCAAAGATGTTCAGGAGGTCCCAAGGTGGTCTCAATGTCCCCAGGTGTCCCAAGATGTCCCAGGTGCCCCAGGAGGTCCCTGAAGCCAGTCCCCAGGGTGGTCCCACCCCTCCTCGGAGCCCCCCAGCCTCACCTTGTCGATGAAGGCGGCGAATTTATCGTTGAGGGTCTTGATCTGCTCCTTCTCCTCCCGGCGCAGCTCCTGCAGCTCGGGATCCACGGCCACGTCCAGCGGCGCCAGGAGACTCCGGTTGATGGTGACGGCCGTGATGCCCCCGCCCGGCACCCACGAGGGTGCCCCGAGCCCCCCGGAGCCGCCCCGGAGCCCCCCGTAAGGGCCCAGGGGCCGGGGCCGTGCTCATCCTCAGCGCCGGAGCGGCCGTGAAGGAGCGGGACGAGAAGGAACGGCCCGGAACGGCCGAGCTGCTCCGCAGCGGCTGCCGGGGGATGGAGACCGACATCTGAGAGGGGAGAGTGGACACAGAGGCTGGAGAGAGCCTGCCGAGTGTTCGGGAGGTGCGAAAGGAGGGCGGCTGGAGGATGAGGAAGCTGGAGAAGATTGGGAGGAGGTTGGAAGTTGGGAAAGGAGATAGGAGGGAGTTTGGAAAGGGGGATGAAGAAGGTCGGGGAGGGTTGGAAGAGGGTTGGAGGACGCTGAGAGGGATGAGGAGGCTGCAAGGAGGATGGAGAAGGTTAGAAGGAGGATGAGGAGATTGGTGCAAGTTTGGAAGAGGGTTGGAGAAGGTCCTCAGCTGAGGAGAACGAGGACGACTGGAGGAGGCTGAGGACGGCTGGAAGAGGCTCAGGATGATGAGGACGGCTGGAGCAGGTTGGAGAAGGCTGAGGAGGACGAGGCCGAAGGCCGCGCTCGGGGCAGGGAGGCTCCGGCGGCAGGACCGGCCGGACGGGTCGGGGCAGGACGGGCCGGGCCGGGCGGAGCGGCCGGGCGGGTTCCGGGCGCCTTCCCGCTTTGGTTCCCGGGTTGGTTCTCGGGTTTATCCCGGAGCCGGGGGAGGAGAAGCGGGGGGAGGTACCAGAGCTTTAACTCCTTCGGGACGTGGGATTGGCGGGATCACCGGGATCCGCCGGCATCGGGACGGGAGGCTACGCGGAGTGGGCTTACCCCAAAATGCGCGTCCCTGTGCTCCCCACCCCCCCTCCCGAAGGAGGAGACCCACCGACACTCCCTAGGGAGTGTCCCCAGCCCTGTCCCCACCGTGTCCCCACACCTGAGTCTCCTAACGTGAGTCCCTGACTCCATGTCACAAAGTCCTGTCACCCAGTTCGGGCCCCCGACCCCAGTCCAGATCCCCCCAGACTCAGCCCCCAACCCCTGACCCACGCCCATGTCCCCAGCTTGTCCCCCAGTCTGGGTCTCCAGACCAATGTCACCACCCTGTGTCCCCCAGTGTGTGTCCCCAGCACCACATCCCCAATCTGTGACCCCAAACTATTCCCCCAACCCCTGACCCCAGCCCCTGTCCCCAGATCACAACATGGGACTCCAGTCAAATCACTCCAAATCCAGCCCCAGACCTGTCCCCAGTCCTGTCCCCAGGCCCTCACCAGGACCTGTCCCCCACTGCCAAACTCAGCAGCAAAATAGGGAAAACATCCCCAAAAGGGCATGGGATGGATGGAAGTTCAGGTGTGTGCAGGTGGGTCTGGCAGGTGCCAGTGTGTGCAGTGGTGTCTCCAGCCCAGACTTGCCCGGCACGAGGGCGGCACACGCTGGGCACTGGGAGGGCGGCGCCCACGGGTTTGGAATCCTGCAGTTGAGATCTAGAGGGAGGGAGCTTCCTTCCTTCCTTCCTTTCCTTTCCTTCCCTTTCCTTCCTTCCTTTCCTTTCCTTTTCCTTCCTTCCTTTCCTTTTCCTTCCTTCCTTTCCTTTCCTTTTCCTTCCTTCCTTTCCTTTCCTTTTCCTTCCTTCCTTTCCTTTCCTTTTCCTTCCTTCCTTCCTTTCCTTTTCCTTCCTTTCCTTCCTTTCCTTCCTTCCTTCCTTCCTTCCTTCCTTCCTTCCTTCCTTCCTTCCTTCCTCCCTTCCTTCCTTCCTCCCTTCCTCCCTTCCTCCCTTCCTCCCTTCCTTCCTTCCGCCACTTCCGCCACTTCCTTCCGCCACTTCCGCCACTTCCCGCCACTTCCTTCCTTCCTTCCGCCACTTCCTTCCGCCACTTCCTTCCTTCCTTCCTTCCTTCCTTCCTTCCTTCCTTCCTTCCTTCCTTCCTTCCTTCCTTCCTTCCTTCCTTCCTTCCTTCCTTCCTTCCTTCCTTCCTTCCTTCCTTCCTTCCTTCCTTCCTTCCTTCCTTCCTTCCTTCCTTCCTTCCTTCCTTCCTTCCTTCCTTCCTTCCTTCCTTCCTTCCTTCCTTCCTTCCTTCCTTCCTTCCTTCCTTCCTTCCTTCCTTCCTTCCTTCCTTCCTTCCTTCCTTCCTTCCTTCCTTCCTTCCTTCCTTCCTTCCTTCCTTCCTTCCTTCCTTCCTTCCTTCCTTCCTTCCTTCCTTCCTTCCTTCCTTCCTTCCTTCCTTCCCCCGGGTTGGTCAATAGGTCTGAGCAGCCCAGCCCCACAGGGAGGGTCTGAAGCCCCCCCAGACCTGCGATGCCTGGGAGGGGACACGATCTGCTCCCTCCTCCGCCCCTCCAGAGGCTCCCACCACCTCCAGCTCCCTCCCTAAATCCCGCCCGTCTTATCAGGAAGGAATTTCCAGAGATAACCTTGGAAGGGGGGGGTAGGGTAGGTCCCAGAGCCTGCAGGACGCTGCCGCAGACCCCCAAGCCCACCCAAGGAGCAGTGGGGACCCCCTAAGCCCTTGACGGCCCCAGCTGAGCCCCCCCTCGCCATCAGATGGGGACACTGAGGCACGGAGGGACACGGGGGGAACACGGGGTGGCCGTGAGGTGACAATGGGGGACGTTATGGGCATGGGGGGACACGAGGAGTGGACACTGGGGGATACCAGGTGACACGGGACAGACACACCGGGGGGACGTGCGGGGACACCGGGGGCTCACGGGGACACGAGGGACATTTGGGGACCGGGGGGACACAGCCGGGAGAGGGAACACGGCGGGGCGGGGGACACGGGTGGGACACGTCACCCACCCGGAACGCCCGGAATGTTCCCGATAAGGCCCAGGGTGGGAGCAGCCCCGACACCCCCCGCCCCTCCCCCGCGGCCTTCAGGGGGGTCCCAGGGGGTCCCCAAAGAGGGACGAGGCCACTGGACCCCGGGTGGGACCCCCCGGGACCCTCGGGGACCCCGTGGGGAAAATGGAGAAAAAAGAAGGGAAAGGGGGCAAAAAGTGGGAGAAGGGGGAGATGGAGCAGAACAGGATAAAATTTGGCCTAAGTGGGGGAAAATGGGGGAAAATTGGGCAGGAATGGGGCAAAATGAATTGAAGGGGAAGGAATGGGGCAAAGCAGAGAAAAACGTCAGTGAAAGGGAAATGGGAAGGACAAAATGGGCAGAAACAGCAAAAAAAAAAGGGGTGGAAACCAGCAAAACTGGACAGAGATGGGGCCAAATCAGGCAAAAAAGGGATAAATGGGACATGAATGGGATAAAACAGGGCAAGATCAGGCAAAAAAAGGGTTAAAGTGGGACGAGAATGGGATAAAATGACAAAATAGGGCAAAAATTAGTAAAATGGGACAGACAGCAAAATGAGGCAAAACAGTAAAATGGGAAGATTTTGCATAAATGGAGTAAAAAGGAGCAAAAAGACAGGAATGGAGGAACTGGGGAAAATGAGAAATGGGCAAAAATGGGGCAAAAATGAGATAAAGCAAGGCAGGGGATGGTGCAAAAGTGGGGAAAAAATGAGTAAATGGGATATGAACAGGGCCAAAATAGGACAAAATGGAGCAAAAATGGGGAAAACGGAGCAAAACAGGGCAGGAACAGGGTAAACCAGGGGGTCTCAGGTCAGGCAGGGGCTGCAGCAGTGCAAAGATCAGTAGGGTGATGTGGGGGCTGGCTATGGTGACCTGAAAATGTGTGGGGCTGACACTGCTCCACATCCCACAGTTCTGGGGCCGAGTCCTGGTCCTTCATCCCCCACCCCACAGTTATGGGGTCGATCCCATCGTTCTGAACACACACCACAAGTTCTGGGTCAGACACCCATCCCTCCAACCCTCATCCTGCAAGTTCTGGGGCTGATTCCTTTCCCTCTGCCCCCCACCCCACAGTTCTGGGTCATACCCCTTTCCACCACCCTGCACCCCACGAGTTTTGGGGTTGATTCCCTTTCCCCTGCCCTGCATTTCCCAGTTCTGGGTCAGACTCGCAAAGCTCTGCCTCACATCCCACGAGTTTTGGGGCTGATTATTTTCCCTCACAGCCCACTCCTCAGGTTTTGGGGCCGGTCCCCGCAGGAACAAAGCCCTGGGCCGGCTCCAGCCGCACCTTCCCTTCCCGGGAGCGAGGCCGTGGGGAGGTGCCGTGGGGCCGCTCCCGGCTATAAATGCCGGCCAGAATTCCCGCCCGGAATTCCATCCGTGCGTCCGTCCCTGCGACTCTCGGGCTCCCGCCGTCGTGCCACCGTCCCCATGAGCTTCTCCCGCCGCACCGTCTATTCCAGCTCCGTCCGCTCCGGCGGCATCGGGACCCTCGGGACCCCCGGGATCGCCCCCGGCCGCCGCTTCGCCCCCCTGGGCAGCGCCGCCAGCGTGTACGCGGGGGCGGGGGGCGCGGGGGGTCCCGCATCTCCGTCACCCGCACCCTCAGCAGCGCCGGGGGCGCCTTTTGGGGCCGGCTATGGGGGCCGGCTATGGGGGCCGGCCTGGGGGGCAGCGTCCTCCTGGGGGGCTCCGGGACCGTGGCCAACGAGAAGGAGGCGATGCAGGACCTCAACGACCGCCTGGCCACGTACCTGGAGCAGGTGCGGCGACTGGAGCGGGAGAACCGGCGCCTGGAGACCCAAATCCGGGAGTTTATGGCCCAAAAGGGACCCAGCGCCCAGGACTGGAGCCCCCAGTGGGAGCTGATAGAGGAGCTACGGGACAAGGTGGGGGCGCGGGGGGGTTGGGGTTAAACATTAACTGGGGAGGGAGAGGGAAAGAGCTGAACTTTGAATCTGTGGGAGATCTGTGAGCCCCTGGGGGGGCATGGGGGGCTTGGGGGAGGTCTGTAAGTCCCGTGGGTGGGGGGCTCGGGGAGGTTTTTCTCCCCACGGGGGCAGCGAAGGAACGTGACCAAGGCCACCGCTGTGGGGCAGCATCGAAGGAGCCCCCCCCCCTTCCATTCTTACCCCGATTTTGGGGTAAATTAGACCCCGCCGTCTCCCCAAAGCCTCCTCAAGGTGACCGGCACCCCTCCCCCCCACACACACCTGGGCGCCCCCGCCCCGCCCCCACCTGGGCTATCGCAGCTTTTCCGGGGCGAGGCCCTGCAGGGAAGGGGGGCCGGGGAAGTCACCCTGCCACGTGTCCCTGTGTCCCTGTGTCTGCGTGTCCGTGTGTCCCACTCACCTGTCCCCGCCGCGTCCATGTGTTCTCCTGCGTCTGTGTGTGCCCACCCGTGTCCCCTCATGTCCGTGTGTCCCTCCACACATCCCCCATCCGTGCACCCCCATGTCCACGTGTGTCCCCCTGTCTGTGTCTCCCCATGAGTCCCCATTTCCCTGTGTCCGCTTGTGTCCGTGTCCCCACGTCCATGTGTCTATCTGTCCCCGCATGTCCCCATGTCTGTGCGTCCCCTGTATGCACGGGTGTCCTCGTGTCCCCATCCCAGATCCTGGAGAGCACGGTGGAGAATGCACGCACCGTGCTGCAGATTGACAACGCTCGGCTGGCGGCCGACGACTTCCGGGTCAAGTGAGGGCGGGATACTGGGAATACTGGGAATACTGGGAATACTGGGAATACTGGGAATACTGGGAATACTGGGAGTAATGGGGGTGGGAACATGGCAGGGGTGACATGGGAACGAGGATGGAGTGGGAATGGGGATAGAAATGGGGGTGGGAATATGATGGAAAAGAGGGTGGAGATGGGGTGGAAATAGGGGTGGGAATGGGGATGGGGTGGAAATTGAGTTGGAAACAAGGTGGGAATGGAGATGGGACTAGGGGCAGGATTGGGGATGAAGATGGAGGGGGGATGAGGGTGAGGATGGGGGTGTGAATGGGAATGAGGATGGGCATGGAGACGAGATGGGGATGAAGACAAGGACAAGGATGGAAACAGTGGGGATGGGAATGGGGATAAGGACGGTGAGGGAGATGGGATGGAGACCAGCATGGAAACAGGAGTGGGAATGGGAATAGGGTGGAAATGGATGGAGATGGGGATGGGGATTAGGGGGAGAACAGGTGGCAATGGGAGCGAGGATGAGGATGGGATGGAGACTGAATGGGGATGGGTGGGAAGGAGGTGGGTACAGGGATTGGAATGGGGTGGAGATGGGACAGTGATGTGCACAAGGACAAGGGTGGAAATAGGAGTGGCAATGGAGACTGGATGTGGACAGGGATGGGCTGAGGATGGAAATCAGGATGAGGACAAGATCAAAGATGGAAACAGGAGTGGGAATGGGGATGGGAAACTGGATGGGGACCGCTGTAGGTGAGAGTTGGGATGGGACAGGAATGGGAACATGGATGGAGACAGGGATGGGACAGAACTGGAGATGAGGATGAGGAATAGGATGAGACAGGAATGGGAACAGGAACAGGGGATGAAAATGGGGATGAAGACAAGGAGAAGGATGAGAATGAGAATGGGGACAGGTACAAAGATAGGATGAGTGGAGGTGGCAGAGGAGATGAGACAGGGATAAGAACATGGATGGAGACAGTGATAGGATGAGGTCAGGTGGGGCTGGAGATGGAAATGAGATGAGGGTGGGACAAGGAGATGGGATGGAATTGAAAATGGAGATGAGGATAAGGATGGGGAAGGGAAACAGAGAAGGAAATGAGGATGAGAATGAGAATGAGACTGAGGATGAGAATGATGGGAATGGGATGGGGATGGAACAGGGATGGGGAAAGGGATGTGATGGGGATGAAAATGAGGTTGAAGGTGAGGATGATGGGACAGGGATGGGGAGAAGGATGCGTTGGAGATGGAAAGAGGGCTGTGGATGATGGGGATTGAACAAGGATGAGGAAAAGGCTGTGTTGGGCTGGGGATGGAAATGAGGCTGATGATGGGGGTGGGGGACAAGGACACATCAGGGACAGAAACAGGGCCAAGGACAAGGACAAAGTAATGAACGGGCACAAGGCTGGCTCAGCTCGTGTCCCAGCCTGGCTCTCCGTTCCTGCGCCGTGTCCAGGTTTGAGGCGGAGCTGGCCATCCGCCTGTCGGTGGACAGCGACATCGCTGGGCTGCGCAAGGTCCTGGACGACACCAACATGACGCGGCTGCAGCTCGAGGGGGACATCGAGGCCCTGCGCGAGGAGCTGATCCTGCTGCGCAAGGACCATGACCAGGTGGGTCCAGAGGACTTGGGGGGCTCAGGAGGGGCTGTTGGACCCCAAACTGACCCATGCTGCCTCCAGGAAGTGCAGGACCTGCGGGCGCAGGCCTCGCGGTCGGCGCTGACGGTGGAGGTGGACGCTCCGCAGTCGCAGGATTTAGGGAAGGTCCTGGGAGAGCTGCGGGCTCAGTATGATGCCCTGGCCCAGAAAAATCTGGAGGACCTGGAGAAGCAGTGGGGGCAGCAGGTAAGGAACCCTAAAAGAACCTCAAATCCCACCCAAAACCAGCCCCAAAATGATCCTGGGGGAGCTGTGGATCCAGGACAATGGCCCTGCAGGACCTGGAGAAGCAGAGGGGTTGGGAGTTGGAGACACCAAACCCCCACCAGTCCACATCCGAGGGTCCCCAATCACGCTCCATAGGGGTGTCCCCAACGGGAGGCCACTGGGGGGTCCCAAAAGAGGGGAAAGCCCTTTTGGGGGTGTCCGCGGGCTGGCATGGGAGGTCCCCAAAGAAGCCCCACAAAGCCGGGGGAAGAGGGGTGGCACGCCCAGGAGGGGCCTGGGTGGACACTCGGGACATTTTCAGGGGGAGTCTTGGTGTCAACTGCTCCAGGAGGTTCCTGGTCCAACCTTGGGGACACTTTTGGGATGGCCTCTGTCCAAGGTGCAAGTTTGGAGCCCCTCCTAGGGCACCCCCACGATGTGGGACCCCCATTAGGGCCCCATGCCTGAGTCTGGCTCTTCTTGGGATGGTCTCACTCCCCCACCTCCCCTCCAGGACTTGGGGTGCCCGTGGTGGGTGGGACCAAAGCTGCTGCCCCCCAGACCCCAAGGTTGTCTCCAGGCCCCCCCAGACCCCTCCTTTCCCTCCCAGATCACGGAGACCACCCTGGAGGTGACGCAGAGCACGAAGGACCTGGACGTGGCACGAGGCACTGTTGGGGCCCTGCGTCGCTCACTGCAAACCCTCGAGATTGACCTTGAGGCCCTGCGCAACCAGGTACCCCAAAATTCCCCAAACTCCCCCAAAAAAAACCCACCCCCCCCAAATCCCTCAATCCACAGCCTCACATTCCCAGCTCCCCCTCCAAAAAACCTAGCTCCCCTTAACCAATGGCTCCAGAGCCCCAAAACCCCTCCAACCCCCAACCCATAACTCCAGCCCCACAAAGGCCATTTTTGAGGTCTTGACTCCCTCCCCCCCCCACCTTCCAAACCCTCCAAATCCCCCAGAACTCGGGGCTGGAGGTGGCACTGCCTGAGGCTGAGGCTCGGGGCAGGGTGAACCCCCACAAGACTCCCTAATCCTCCCCTGATCCCCCCAGAACACAGGTTTGGGGTCTGCATTGACCAAAGCTCAGGGTGACCCCCCAGGATTTGGGGTGAACCCCTGCAAAACCCCTACATTGCCCCAAATGCGGGTCTGGAGTCAGTGGCTGAGCCCAAGGTGACTCACCCCCCCCCATTTTCTTGGCGCAGATCCTCCAATCCCCCCATTTTAGGGGCTCTGGCTCCCCCCAAACCCCCTAATTCCCCCACGAACACTCCATAACACAGATTTAGAGGCTGCCATGGTCGAGGCTGAGGCTCAGATCAAAGTGAACTCCCCCAAAACCACCTTAACCCCCCAATCCCTCCAGAACGCGGGTCTGAGGGCGGCGCTGGCCGAGGCTGAAGCTTGGGATGAACTCGGGGTGCTGACTCCCCCAAACCCCCCTAATCACCCGGATTCCCCCAGAACGCGGGTCTGGAGGCGGCGCTGGCCGAGGCCGAGGCGCGGGCCGGGGCTCACCTGGCGCAGGTGCAGCTCCAGGTGAGCGCGGCCGAGGCAGAGCTGCGGGACGTGCGGGCGCAGCTCCAGCGGCAGAACGAGCAGCACCGGGAGCTGCTCGGCCTCAAGGACCGGCTCGAGGCCGAGATCGCGACATATCGGCGGCTGCTGGAGGGCGAGGAAGGCTTCAGGTTAGCGGCGGGGGGACTGGGGAGGGGATCAGGTACGGGGGTTCAGCTGGGGGGGAAGGAATTCAGATAACGCCGGGGGGGAAGTTCAGGTGAGAGGGGAAGTTCAGGTACGGGGAGGGGGGGGTGAGTTCAGGTGAGGGGGGGAGTTCAGGTCAGGGGAGGTGAGGTTCAGGTGAGGGGGAGGAGTTCAGGGGGGTTCAGGTGAGAGGGAAGTTCAGGGATGAGAGGGTTCGGGGGGGAGTTTGGTGAAGAGGGAAGGATTTCAGGTACGGGGTGTTAGAAGTTCAGGTGAGGGGGGAATTTGGGGGTATAGTTCAGATCTGGGTGGTTTGGGTGAGAAGGGGAAGGAAGGCAGGTACAGGGGGTGGGAGTTCAAATCACAGGGGAGTTCAGGTACAGGGGGAGAATGTGGAGCGGGCATTCAGGTACAGGGGCTCAGGTGATGGGGGGAATTCAGATTTTGGGGGAAGGTGAGCACAGAGAGCTCAGGTGAGGAAGTTTGGGGGGTGAGTTCAGGTATAAGGGCTCGGGGGGAATTCAGAGGTATGGAAATTGAGGTGAGGGGGAAATGGAGACAGAGGGGGGAGTATATGGGCTGGGAAGGGCATGGAAAGGGATAATTCCAGGAATTGAGTGTCCAGGTGCCATCCCTGGCATGAAGAGGGGACACCCAGGGCAGATGAGACCCGTGTGATGAGGTGTCCAGGTCCCACCAGTTACAAGATTTTGAGGACAGCAGTGACATCGGGACGATGATCCCAGGAGATCACATATCCCAGCTCTGTCCTTCAGGATGGCCTGGGGATGGGGACAATGGTGACATCAGAGGGGATGAACCCCAGGTGTCCAAGTGTCCAGGTCCCAGCAGTTACAAGATTTTGGGAACAGCCAGGGGACAGGGGTGACACCCAGAGGGAACAATCTCCAGGGTGTTGGGACACCCCAGCCCATCCCACTGGACATGCCATCTCCATCACCTCTTGGGTCACACTGAGGGGGGGACACTACCAGCATGGGGAGGGGACCCCTGGGTGACCCCACCCCTAACCCCCCCCTCCCTGCAGCCTGAGGGATGCCCTGGACAAGGAGACCACGGCCACCACGGCAGGGACAGGGCCCACCCAGCGCGTGGTCACCGAGACCAGGGAGGTGAAGATCCGCACGTACTGAGGGGGTTACGGGGGATCCCCGGCCCCCAAAACGCAGGGGGGTCCCCGAGCTCCCCCCAGATCCAAATAAAGTGCTGATTCCCATGAATGGGAGATGGGATGTGTTGGTGTGTCCTTCCGGGACATGGGGCTGAGACCGGGAGGAAACTGAGGCACGGGGTGTAGGGAGCTGTCAGGGGAGGGATGGATTCCTGTACCCCCTCCTTGTCACCATCCCGACAACGACCCCCGGTCGCCCATGGCCCCCGGGACGCCCCTTTTGCTCCCTGCTCATGTCGGGGTCCCTGGGGGCATCGACCTCCCAGAACCAGTCGGGAGGACCCCAAAACGTCCCTGTCCCCGCCGGCCCCGGGATCAGCCCCGAGCTCCGGAAGCCGTCCTGTCCTGAACCGCTCCTGGGGGACACGGGGGTAGCGGAAGCGGGGGTCCCACTGCGGTACCCGAGGGTCCCAGTGCAGTGCTCGAGGGTCCCGGTGCGGTGCTCGGGGGTCCCGGTGCGGTACCCGAGGGTCGCGGTGCCATGCTCAGGGGTCCCGGTGCGGTACCCGAGGGTCCCGGTGCGGTGCTCGGGGGTCCCGGTGCGGTGCTCGGAGGTCCCGGTGCCGTGCTCGGGGGTCCCGGTGCGGTACCGAGGGTCCCGGTGCCATGCTCGGGGGTCCCGGTGCGGTGCTCGGGGGTCCCGGTGCGGTACCCGAGGGTCCCAGTGCAGTGCTCGGGGGTCCCGGTGCCGTGCTCAGGGGTCCCGGTGCGGTACCCGAGGGTCCCGGTGCGGTGCTCGGGGGTCCCAGTGCGGTACCCGAGGGTCCCAGTGCGGTACCCGAGGGTCGCGGTGCGGTGCTCGGGGGTCCCGGTGCGGTACCCGAAGGTCTCGGTGCGGTGCTCAGGGGTCCCAGTGCGGTACCCGAGGGTCGCGGTGCCGTGCTCAGGGGTCCTGGTGTGGTACCCGAGGGTCCCGGTGCGGTGCTCGGGGGTCCCGGTGTGGTACCCGAGGGTCCCGGTGCGGTACCCGAGGGTCCCGGTGCGGTGCTCGGGGGTCCCAGTGCGGTACCCGAGAGTCGCGGTGCCATGCTCAGGGGTCCCGGTGCGGTACCCGAGGGTCGCGGTGCGGTGCTCGGGAGTCGCGGGCATCGTCTTGCCCAGGAGTCTCGGTATCGGTGCCCGGGGATCCCGGCGCAGATGCCTGCGAGTGTCAGTGCCCGGGGGTGGCGGTGTCCGGGAGTCCCCGGGGTGTCAGCAGACCGGGGGTATTGGCGCCCAGACGGTGACGTGCCCGAGGATGCCGGGATCGGGGGTCTCGGGGCGCTGCCACGGATGTCGGTGTGCGGGGCATCGCGGTGCCCGGGGCTGTCGGTGTGGGTGGGAGCCTGTATGCGGGTCTCCTGCTGTCGGGGGTCCCAGTGACCGGGAATCTCGGGGGTGTCAGTGCCCAGGGACGCAGCGTCCCGGGCTCCGGGGAGTGACGGGGTCTGCGCGTCTCGGTGCCCGGGAGTTCCGAGCAGCGCGGGTGGTGCCTGGGGCGCCGGGAGCTGCCGGTGTCGGCCGGTGCCCGCCGGTGCCCGGGGTGTCAGTGCCGGGAGCGCCGGGAGTCCCTCCCCCTCCGGCCCCGCCCCCGCGGGACCAGCGGGCCCCAGGCCCCGCCCCCGGCCTGACCACGCCTCCGAGATTTGCCCCGCCCCCTGACAGGGCGCGACGCTCGTGGTCACGTGACGCCGCCATCCGGGTCCTTTGCCTTCTCTGCCTCGTCCCAACATGGCGGCCCCAGGTGAGCGCTGCGCCGCGGGCCCGGGCCCCGCCGGCCCGCGTGGAGCTCCGCGGGCACTGATGGCGGCACCGATGGCGGCCCCGGGGCTGCTCCGAGCACCGCCGCTTCCGGAGATGGTGCTGGAGGGGAGATGGTGGCGGGAAAAGTGGGGGAAGCGGCGGGAAAACCGAACCCCCCCCTTCCTCCTCCGCCGCGTCCCCTCAGGGCGGGCGCGCGCCCTTCCCCCCCCCCCCTCCTCCCGCCGCTTCCCATTGGCGGGGGTGCGCGCGCGGCCTGTGATTGACGTGCGCGCGCCGGACCCCCCCAACACCCCCCCGTCTCCCATTGGCGGGGGCGCGCGCGCCCGGTCGCTGATTGACGTGCGTGCGCCCGGCCGGTGATTGACGTGCGCGCGCCGGGCGCGGCCCAGCGCGTGCGCGCGGAAGGGGGGGAGGGGGCGACGCGCCCACGTGGCCGCGAACGGGGGAGGGGGGGGGGGGTCGGAGGGGCCCCGGTACCGGGAGTTTGGGGGGAGAGGTGGGATCAGCTCCCTCCCCCCCCCCCCCCCTGCATTTGCCCGCAGAGGCTTCACCGGGACCCCCTTCCCGGGCCCGCGGTGCCCTTGAGGCTCCTTGGGGTCAGTTACGGGGGAGGCAGGGCAGCATGTGACCCCTCCCAGCCCCTCCAGGGGTCGCTCCCGGCGTGGGGGGGCACACCAGACGCCCCCCACTTCCAGCCCGGCTCTCCTCTCCATTCCCGATCCCGTAGCATCTCCCGGGATCCCCGGCTCTGCTTGGAGCGGGAGGTGGGGTCCCGGTGCCGGGGTGAGCACGGGGTGGGGCTGGAAGGTGCCCCCGCCCCACCGGGATCCATCCCTGTCCCGGCTTTCCCTGGGCCTCAGGCGCTTCCCGCATTGCCAGCAGTCCCTGGCTGGTTTCCTGCGGGAGCTCGGGTCACCCTGGGGCAGCTCTGAGGGTCTTGGCGCTCCTGCATCCCAGGCTGGGATTCCCATAGGAGTCCAGGAACGGCCCCACCCTTCCCTGAAATCCATGGTGGGCGGGGAAGGGATGGATTGGGAGAAGATGGAGCCATCCCAGGGGTCTCACACACCACCACCCCTCCCAGTTCCCGTGGGAAAACACCGGTGGTGGCAGTTCTCTCCATGCTGGATTTCCATGGAATAACGCATTACCAGGCCATTCCATGAGCAATCCGACCTCCATCCTTTTTATCCTCGTTAAAGCCCTTTGGTTGATGCATTAATTATTATTATCTCTGGTCAGGGATATCTAACTAGAAGCTCTGGCCATCCAAAAATTCGTGATCTCTCCTTAAAAAAAAGAAGGGGAATGTTTTTCCAAGCCTTTCTCTTTCATGTCCTTGAAACCCCTCAGTTTTCCTTCCCCTGGGACCACTATTGACCTCCCCAAAACCTGATGGGGGAAGGAGGTGGCTCCACCGTTTCTCTGGGGCTCCAAACCCCCTGGCTCCACCCAGAGGGATTTTTCCTGGCAAATGCAGCAGTTTTTGCCAGGAAAGGTCCCAGATCCAGCGGCAGAGCCACATGAGGGCAGCAGCTCCTCCCTGAGGGAGGGAATTGTGAATTCAAAGCCACCTTCCAGGAAATACCCCGGTTTTCCAGGAGGGTCACAGCTTGTGCCTGGGTGTGTCCCCGCAGGGGGTGGGATGGGGACAATGTTTCCAGTGGGAATAACAAATATAACAAATAAAGGGGGCTGAGGGGTGGCTCCTGGCCCCGTGTATGTCCCCTCCCAGTGGCTCCTGTCCAATTCTGGTGTCCCATGTCCCAGTCTGGAGCCCCATCCACCCCTGTCTCCTGTCCCTATCCTGGGTCCTCATGTCCAGCTCCTCATATCTCATCCCACGTCCCATCTTGTGTTCTATCCTGTCACTTCCTGTCCCCTCTTGGTTCCTCCTGTGCTGTCTCCTGTCCCACCCTGATGCCCTCGTGGCACGTCCCAGCACCTCGTGTCTCTCAGTGCCATATTCCATGCAAATGCCTGTGTCCCACCTGTGTCCCCTCCCAGTGCCTTCTGTCCCATCTCTACACCTCATGTCCCATTTGTGTCCCATCCTGATGCCTCATGTCCCATCCCACTGACTGCTGTCACATCTTGGTGGCTTCTGTCCTCTCTCAGCTCCTGATACCTCCTGTCTTCTCTTGACTCGTCCTGTCCCATCCTGGTGCTCTGTGTTCCATCCTAGCACTTCCTGTCTCATCCTGGTGCCTTGTGTCCCACCTCATGTCCCCTCCTGGCACCTCATGTCCCATCCCAGTGGCTCCTGTCCCGTTCCAGCTCATCCCATCCCATCCTCATCGTCCCGTGTCCCCATCTGTCACCTTGTGTCCCATCCCAGGGCCTCCTGTCCCATCCTGGTGCTCCATGTCCTCCTGTACTGTTTCCTCCTGGCTGCTGCTGTCCTGTCTCATGTCCCTTCCCAGTGGCTCCTGTCCCATCCCAGCTCCTCCCATTCCATCCCAATGTCCCCTGTCCCATCCTGTCACCTTGTGCTCCATCCCAAGGCCTCATGTCCCATCCTGGTGTCTTCTGTCCCATCCCATTGTCTTGTGTCCTACATCCTGCTGCCTCACGTTCCATGTCAGCTCCTCATGTCACATCCCAATGTCCCATGTCCCATCCCCATGTCCCACCCTGCTGTCCCCAGTCCCATTCCAGTGTCTCGTGTCCTACATCCTGGGGCCTCACGTTCCGTGTCAGCTCCTCGTGTCCCATATCCCGTCCCTGTGCCCCATGTCCCACCCTGCTGTCCCCAGTCCTGTTATTCCAGTGTCATGTTTCCCACCCCAGTCTCCCCAGTCCCCTCTGCCCCTATCCTGTTCCTGTCCCTGCTCTCATTCCACCTATTCCCACTCTCCTTCCCTCCCATTCTCACTCTTTTTCTGACCCATTCCTGCTCTCATTCCCACCTGTTCCAGCTCCCATTCCCATGCATTTCTGCTCCCATTCCCACTCTGATTCCATTCCCATTCCCTCTCTGACCTGCCCATCCCCGCTCCCATTCCCACCATTTCCATTCTCATTCCCTCTCTGTCCTGCCATTCCCCCTCTCATTCCCACCCCTTCCCTGTTCAGTTCCTCCCGTCCCCGCTCTGATCCGTGTCTCCGCTCGCTCCTGCAGCGGCAGCGAAGAAGAAGCCAAAGAAGGGGAAGACGCTGACGCTCACGGATTTCCTGGCTGAGGATGGGGGGGGCGGGGGGGGCCCCACCTACATCCCCAAACCTGTGAGCTGGGCCGACGAGACCGACGACCTGGAAGGTGAGCGTGGCATTCCTGGAGCCAGGATGGCATTCCCGGCTCTGGGGTTGGCATTCCCAGCCCCCAGAACAGCATCCGCAGAGCCAGGATGGCATTCCTGGAGCCAGGATGGCATTCCCAGCTCTGGGGTTGGCATTCCCAGCCCCCAGAGCCAGGATGGCATTCCTGGAGCCAGGTTGGCATTCCCGGCTCTGGGATTGGCATTCCCAGCCCCCAGAGCCAGGATGGCATTCCTGGAGCCAGGTTGGCATTCCCGGCTCTGGGATTGGCATTCCCAGCCCCCAGAGCCAGGATGACATTCCTGGAGCCAGGTTGGCATTCCCGGCTCTGGGGTTGGCATTCCCAGCCCCCAGAACAGCATCTGCAGAGCCAGGATGGCATTCCCAGCCCCCAGAGCCAGGATGGCATTCCTGGAGCCAGGATGGCATTCCCAGCTCTGGGATTGGCATTCCCAGCCCCCAGAGCCAGGATGGCATTTGTGGAGCCAGGATGGCATTCCCAGCTCTGGGATTGGCATTCCCAGCCCCCAGAGCCAGGATGGCATTCCTGGAGCCAGGATGGCATTCCCAGCCCCCAGAGCCAGGATGGCATTCCCAGCTCTGGGGTTGGCATTCCCAGCCCCCCAGAACAGCATCTGCAGAGCCAGGATGGCATTCCCAGCTCTGGGATTGGCATTCCCAGCCCCCAGAGCCAGGATGGCGTTCCTGGAGCCAGGATGGCATTCCCAGCTCTGGGGTTGGCATTCCCAGCCCCCAGAACAGCATCCGCAGAGCCAGGATGGCATTCCTGGAGCCAGGATGGCATTCCCAGCCCCCAGAGCCAGGATGGCATTCGTGGAGCCAGGATGGCATTCCCAGCTCTGGGATTGGCATTCCCAGCCCCCAGAACAGCATCCGCAGAGCCAGGATGGCATTCCCAGCTCTGGGGTTGGCATTCCCAGCCCCCAGAGCCAGGATGGCATTCCTGGAGCCAGGATGGCATTCTCAGCTCTGAGGTTGGCATTCCCAGCCCCCAGAGCTAGGATGGCATTCCTGGAGCCAGGATGGCATTCTCAGCTCTGGGGTTGGCATTCCCAGCTCTGGGATTGGCATTCCCAGCCCCCAGAGCCAGGATGGCATTCCTGGAGTCAGGTTGGCATTCCCAGCCCCCCAGAACAGCATCTGCAGAGCCAGGATGGCATTCCTAGAGCCAGGACAACATTCCCACCTTTGGGATTTACATTCCCAGCCCCCAGAGCAGCATTTCTGGAGCCAGGATAGCATTTCTAGTCCCCAGAGTGGCATTTTCAGCTCTGTGATTGGCATTCCCAGTCTTAGGAGCAGTATTCCCAGAGCTGGAACAGCATTCTCAATCCCTGGGCACTGTTCTGAACTCTGAGATTGGCATTCCCAGCTTCCAGACTGTCATTCCCAGCTCCTGGAACATAATTACTGCCTTCCAGATTGGGAAGCTCCAGGACTGGCGTTCCTAGCTGCCAGTGGCACCCATAACTGGAAAAATCCACTGGCTGTTCAGTTTTTGGGGAATAATGAAGCTGGGAGAGCCGTGCAAGTTTTCCTTAGGGATGAGACTCTGTCCAGCCAAGTGGGGGAGCAGCTCTGGGGTATTGAGGGGTTTGGCGACCGGATTCACCAGAGCTTCCCAGTGAGCCAGGCTGGGATCCAAGCTGGAATGAATCCTGAAAAGCCACTCCTGGGATTGCCTGTCCCTGCCATGGGTGCTCTGGATGGCTTCAGGGCACCTTTTCCGTGGATTTACCAGTGCTGCCAGCTGGTGCCTCCGGGTGCCTCTGGATGACTCCGGTTTCCCACTGCCTCCGGTTGCTTCCAGCTGCCTCCATCTGGGTGGGCTGTGGGATGATTTGCTGACTCCAGCTGACCTGGGCAGCTCAGGATGGCCCCAGTCAGCTCCAGCTGGCTCTGGCCAGGTGTGTCTGTGCCCACATCCCGGGTTTTTCCGCAGTCTCCACCACGTGGCACAGCAACGACGACGACGTTTACCGGGCGCCTCCAATCGACCGCTCCATCCTTCCCACGGCCCCGCGCGCTGCCCGCGAGCCCAACATCGACAGAAGCCGCCTCCCCAAGTCCCCTCCGTACACGGCATTCCTGGGAAACCTGCCCTACGATGTCACGGAAGAGTCCATCAAGGATTTCTTCCGAGGACTTAATGTGAGTGACATTCCAGAGGGCAGAAATGCTGCTCTCTCTCTCTCTCTCCATCGGGCACCCGTATCCATTGCCATGGGGCGTTTTCCTGGGATGTGGGTGTCTGTAGGTTGATCCTGAGAGAATCCCTTGATTCCCCAGCCATGGATCAGCCATTCCCGCTCTTCCAGTGGGATTGAGGAGCCTCCAGTGGGGGGGTTTCCCTGTGGAATTGGGTGGAGGTTGGACTGGGGGGTGGGGCAGGGTAGGGCAGCTGGTTTGCTCCCAGGTGGAAAGAAAACAGCATCAGGAAGCTCATGGATCACACAGAGGTGTTGAAAACCACAAATTGGGAAAAACCAAGTTTATTCCCATTTGAACCTATCCTGCTTTTCGCTCTCCAGCTCCGCATCTGACCTTGGCCTTTCTCATTCCTTTTCCCTATTGGCATTTGTCATTCTTTAAATATAATTCCATGGACGTGTTGTGGATTCTCCTTTGGTCCAAGCAAGATCCTGGCTTTGCAAGAGGTTTCCCATCAGGAAATCTATCCCAGGAAAATCTAAGGGATGCTTTGGGGACCCCGTGACCCCGTAAGATGTCATTTAGGAACATGGCTCCTGACATTTCCCAGGGCTCCGATCAGGAATGAGCAAGGAGCTCCCACACTTTGGGAGCCAAAATCTAGGGAAAGGAGGTTGTGGGCTACCCTGTGTCCACATGGGACTTGTGCTGGACACATCCAGGGCTGGTTTTCTACTGGGATGAGCTTTGAGATGGCTCCTGCTTCCCTGAGCCTGGGCAGGAGCCTGCAGACCATACCTGGCCCTTCCCATTGTTCCCAGTGCAACTGCCAGAGCTGGGATTCTCTTCCCAGTCTCTCAATCCGAAGATGTTGGAAAGTTCTGCAGTGTTTAGGGTGGGACCCCCATCTTCCTCCTCATGCACGAGGAACCCCCTCAATCCCTCGATATCCATTAATTGCTCCATCCCGGATCCTGCCACCCTTCCGCATTCCCCTTTGGAATCTCCCTTTGGAAGCCGAGATCCTGAGGCGAGCTTCCCTGCCTTCACTCCCTTGGCAGATCAGCGCCGTGCGGCTCCCACGGGAACCCACCAATCCCGAGAGGTTGAAAGGTTTCGGTTACGCGGAGTTCGAGGATATCGATTCCCTGTTCCAGGCCCTGAGCCTCAATGAAGAGGTAAGTCCAATCCCAGCTTCCAAGAGCGCATCCCAGGGCCTGAAGGGGCTCCAAGGACCTGGAGAAGGGTTTGGACACGGGCCTGGATTGGTGGGAAAAGGGCAAATGGCTTCCAGCTGGAAGAGGGGAGGGTCAGGTGGGATATGGGGAGGGAATTCCCAGCCCAGCACTTACTTCCCACTGTTGTTCCCAGTCTTTAGGAAACAGAAGGATACGAGTGGATGTGGCAGATCAAGCTCAGGATAAAGGTGAGCGTCCAGCTGAGGACATGGATCAGGCAGGGTAGGGATTCAGGGAGAGTGGCCAAGGGCCCAGCCCTCACCCTGCCGTGTTTCCTTCCTTTCCTTTTAATCTTGATTCCCTTTCCCACTCCCTTTGCCTCCCCTTGTCCCTGTCCGTGTCCCTGGCTCCCAGCAGACCGGGATGATCGCTGCTTCGGCAGAGACCGGGATCGCTTCCGGGACTCAGAGCGGTTCGAGAGCGACTGGCGCGCGCGTCCGGCTGCTCCCGACACCTTCGATGACTTCCCCCCACGCCGGGGCGACGATGGCTTCGGGGACAGTGAGTGAAGAGAGCGGGCCCAGCATTCCAGGCACTCCCTCCTTCCCCTGTGTCCTGGCAACTAGCATTGTTCCGAGATCTAGGGGCACCTGACACTGCTCTGCCTGAGATTAGGAACCATCTGAGCTAATTCCCACCCTGAGTTTGTTCATTCCCATCTGGTCCTCGATCATTCCCAGAACTCAGTCCTACCCTGAGCTTGTTCATTCCCCATTTGGAGCTCATTTGTTCTCAGCTCTCATTCCAACTCCAAGCTCATTCATTCCCAAAACTCTTCATTCCCACCTGAGCTCATTCCCAGTTTGTAAGGATGAATGGGGTCTCCTCCTTTCCCACATGGTGCAGTACTGGGATTTTCCTCCTTCCTCGTGGAATCTGTGCCTATCCCAGTAAAACCCCATCCCGCTTCCAGGATATCGTGATCGCTATGATGACCGGTATCGGGACGGGCCACGGCGGGACATGGATCGTGGTTTTGGGAGCCGGGATCGCTACGACGACCGCAGCAGGGATTACGACCGAGGTGGGAATTCCCAAGGGTTTTCACGGGCAGAGAGAGTGGGAGTGAGACCCCCCACCATGGCCAGCGAGTAACTAGGAATCCCCCAAATTCCCAAACTGTTGTCACTGGGAGCCTGGGCTGCATTATCCCGAGTGGCTCTCAGATGATCCATCTCCTTCCCCAGGCTACGATTCCCGAATAGGCAGCGGCCGGAGAGCCTTTGGAAGCGGGTACCGCCGGGACGATGACTACCGTGGCTATGAGGATCGTTATGACCGGCGGGATGACCGGATGGATCGGTGGAATTCCCGGGATGATTACGGCCGGGATGACTTCCGCCGCGAGGACAGAGGTGGGGTGGCACCAGGGCTGTTCCTTTGGGAAAGGTTGGATATGTTGGGAATGATCCCGTGAAAAAGGTGGGAGCAATAGGGAGTGGTCCCTTGGGAATGGTGGGATATGATGGGAATGATCCCTTGGAAAAGATAGGATGGGGGAAGAAGGGTCTCTTGAGAAAGGCAGGATGGTACAGGAATGATCCCCATGGAAAGCTGGGAAGGACAGTGAATGGTCCCTCAGGAAAGGTGGATTAGGATGGAAACGTTCCCATGGAAAAGTGAAAGAGAGTGGGAATGATCACTTGGGAAGGGTGGGCTGGGGAAGGGAATGATTCCTTGGGAGTGGCGGGATGGGACAGGGATTATGCTGTCAGTCCCAGCACTGTTGCAGGTGGGATCAATGCCCACCAGGATCTGCTGGCTCGTTCCCAGGTCCCACCCAGAGACCGAAGCTCAACCTGAAGCCCCGGAGCGCTCCCAAGGAAGAGGAAACTTCAGCAGCTCCCGCTGCCCAGTCCAGCCGGGCTGCTTCCATCTTTGGGGGGGCCAAGCCTGTGGATACAGCGGCTCGGGAGCGGGAGGTGGAGGAGCGGCTCCAGAAGGAGCAGGAAAAACTCCAGCGACAGCTGGAGGACGACAAGAGGATCGACAGACGGCCCCGGGAAAGGTGGGAATGGTGCCTTGGGAAAGAGGGAATGGGATGGGGATGGTCCCTTGGGAAAGGTAGGAAGGGCTGGGAGTGGTCTTTTGGGAAACATGGGATGGGTAAGGAATGATTGCTTGGTAGTGATGGGATGGACAAAGAATGATCCCACCCAAAAGGTGAGGGGATATGGAATGGTCTCTTGGGAAAGGGGTATTGGCTAGGAATGATCCAGTGGCAAAGGGGGAGATGGGCTGGGAATGATCCCCACAGAGGGGTGGGATGGAATAGAAATGATCTTCAGGAAATTTGGGGCTGATCCCCACAGAGAGATGGGAGGGACAGGGAATGGTCCCCATGGAAAAGCGGGATGCGTGGCCATGATCCTTGGGAGTGGTTCAGGTGGGATGGTGTTCACCCTATGGGAAAGGTGGGATGGGGCAGCCCTTTCCCAATCCCCTGATCCTATTTCCACCCTGTCCCAGGCATCCAAGCTGGCGAAGCGAGGAGAACCAGGAGCGATCCCGGACAGGCAGCGAATCCTCCCAGAGCGGCCCTGCGGGACCCCCGGGAACATCCACGGGCTCCGGCCCCACCGGCCGGAGTGAGTCGGGATCCGGGGCAGCCGGAGCGTCCCAGCCCGGGGCGGCCAGCAGCTGCCACACGGGTTTGTGTCCCCCCAGCCACACGGAGGAGGGAGAGCGAGAAATCCCTGGAAAATGAGCCCCTAGGAAAAGAGGAGGAGCCACCTTCACCGCCCCCCAAATCCCGGGAGGAGAAGCCAAAGGTGATGCCGGCACCACCTCCCAAGGAAAACGCCTGGATGAAGCGGAGCAGCCAGAACCCCCCCGGCAATTCCCAGGGCTCTGACTCGGAGCAAGCCTCCCCAACCAGGTGAGTGTCCCAGGAAGGAGTGGCCTGGGGGGTGCTTTTCCAGCCCAAAGCATTCCATGGGTCCCTGCTTCTCCCTAGTGGAGGACCCCAAAGGCCAGGAGTAGGGGACCCTGACATTCCCAGGGACGATCCTGTAATGCATCTCAACATTTCTGCTGCCTATCCCGACCTTTCTAAGGCCCATGCCAACATCCCTGTATGACAGAGATGTTCCTGTGCACCATCCCGGTGTTCCTTTGGCCCATTCCATGGAGTCACTGGCACATCCCAACATTCCTGTGGCCTGGAGATGTTCCTGCCACACATCCCAATATGACCGTGCCCCATCCCCGTGTTCTGTGGCACATCCCAACACTCCTGCCTCCCATGGAGGCTCTTCTGCTCGTCCCAACCTTCCTGGGCTCCATCCCAGCATTCTTGTGCCCAATCCCAACTTTCCTGTGGCTCAGGGATGTTCCTGTGCCCCATCCCAACATTCCCAGGAATTCCCTGTGGACGGACCATTCTAATATTCCTGTGCTCCACCCCAAAATTCCCAGGCCCCATCCCAACATTCCCATGCCCCATTCCCCCGTGTCCCTGGAATGGGGCCATTCCAGGGACCCCCCTGATGCCCCTCCCCCCTTTTCTGTCTCCCCAGTGGGGGCCCCTCTGGCCCCACCCCCCCTGGAGATGATGGGGGCCCCCCCAGGACCCCCCAGAGGAGAGGTGAGAATGGGAGGAGGGGATTGGGAAGGCTCGGGGTGGGTTTTGGGGATTTGGGGAAGTCTTGGGAGCACTTTTGGGGGGGGCTCAGAAGGTGTTTGGGGGGGGTTGGGGGATTTTAGGGGAGCTCAGGGGGCTTGGAGGGGCTCGGGGGGAGGTTGGTATCAGGGGATCTGGGAGGGTTGAGGCATTTTGGGGGGGGGTTTAAAGGGGGTTGGGGGGTTCCAGGGATATTGAGGCCTTGCTGGGAGGCTCAGGAGGGCTTGGGGGGCTCAGGGGGTTTTGGGGGCTGTGACACCCCCACCCTTTCCCAGCAGAGGACCTGAAGCCAGAGGGGGGTCGGGAGAGCAGCTCCAAGGGCCGGAGCTGCAGCCGTGGCCCCGCAGGAATGGGGGACCCTGAGAGGTGAGGACCCCCCCCCCAAAACCCCCTCAGGAACCGGGAAACCCCCCCGGGCACCCGGAATTGCCCAGGAATTGACCTCTGACCTCTGCTCCTCAGGAGGGACCCCCGGAAGGAGCACGAGCCAAAGAAACTGGAGGAGAACCCCCCCTCTGTAAGGATCCAGGGGGACCCAGAGAGGGGGGAGGGACCCCCCTCAAATCCTGGGTTTGGGGGGGTTTGGGGAATTTCACCATAACTGATGCCCCATGCCTCCAGTTAACAGCAGGGGCTGTGCCCCCTCTTTGGGGTGAATGAATCCCCAGGGGAATTCAACCTCTCAAATCTCATTTTTTGGGGTATTTTGGGAATTTTCTGCTTTACTGTCCCCCTCCCTCTGCCCACCCCCCACAGTTCAGCCTTGGGCAGTCTGAAACCCCCTTTTTGGGGTTCATGACCTCCTGGGGGTTCCTCACCCCATTCAAATCTTGGTTTTTTGGGGGGCTTGGGAAATTTTTTTTTTCAACAATGACCCCTCTGACCCTCCCAGCTCAACCACCCCATCAGTTTTGGATTTTCTGACCCCTTTTTGGAGGCTGTGACCCCCCTGGTTTTGGGATGTGTGAGCCCCTGGGGAATCTTTATTCCCTCAAATCCCATTTTTGGGAATTTTTCCTGGTTTTTCCCTGCAGTTCAGCCATGCCAGCAAATATGCCGCGCTCTCCATGGATGGGGAGGATGAAGGTGATGATGAAGAAGGAGCTGAGTAAAAGCTTCCTCTCCCTCCTCCTCCTCCTCAGCTGCCGCGGGAACCTCTGGAGATTCCCAAAAATCCCAACCTTGATCCCAGGCGAGACGGAAATAAAGCCTAAAACTCATCAATTCCCTCAGCTACAGCTTCTTAAATCCCCCAAAAAAAACCCCACCATGAACGGACGGGAATTACCCCAAAATCAGCATGGGGGACAGGAGGGGTAATTCCAAGAGTTTCCTCGAAAGAAAAGCCCCCCTCTCTGTGTTTTCCCATGGAATAAGGGGTGAGGAAGAGCTGGCCTTCCTCCCACCCCCTCCTCACTGGAGCCCCTCCAAAACAGGGATTGAGAGGGCATCCAATCCCCCCCAGATTCTGCAGGGTCTGGGATCCCCCTCTGCCCCCCCTTTTCCTCACCTCTGGAATGTTGATTTCCCCCTGGACAACCTTCATCATTCTCCTGCTCACAGGTTGTCCCCCCCAATTCCCCCACCCAATTTTTGGATGCAAACCCTGCCCTTTACACAAGAAAACCTGGGTTTCCACCCCAGAACCTCAAGATACTCTGAGATTTTGGGATTTGGGGTGGGCTGTAAAAATGTGTAAAAAGAACCTTCCCAGAGTTTTGGGAGGTCCTGAGGGAGTTTTGGGGTTCTCCCCCAGGCTGGGGGCTGTTTGTTTTCTCAATAAAATGAGCTGAAAAAGATCAGAAAGGCCCCCAAATCCTTCTGCCCTTCTCCTCCCCACCTTGGAGGGGAACGGGGCAGTTCCCAAAGCCCCCCAGGGGAGTTTTCCTGTCCTGACATTGGTCTTTCCTTTCTCTGGGCTTCCTTTTTCCTTCTTGCATCCTTCTCTTCCCTCATTCCATCTTTCCTCATCCTTCATTCCTTCTTTCTTCCTGCCTTTCCTCCTCCTTCATCCTCCTCCTTCCTTCCATCCTCTGTAGCTCTTCCCCCCCTTTCCTCTTCCTTATTTATTCTCCTCTCTCCATCATTCCATCTCCAGCTTCACCTTCAACTTCCTCTTTCCACCTCATTTTCTTCATCCTCTTTCCTTCTTTTTCCTTCTCCTTCCTCTCCTCTGTCATTCCTCCCATTCTTCCTTCTCCTTCCTCCTTCGCTTTTCTCCTCCTTCCATCTTCTTCCTCCTCATCCCTAATTCTTCATCCTCTTCCTCCTCCTTTTTCATTTTTCCTCCTTCACCTTCATCCCTGATCCTTCCTTCTCCCGCGTCCTTCCATTCCTCCTCCGGCCCCGTTAATTAACGGTAATTAATTGGGGGCGCGGGCGCAACACCGACCCCTGGGATGCCGCTCCCCCCCCCCCCGGCCTTCCTCTTTCCCGGCTCTTCCCCAACCGCTGGAATGCTGGAACCGCCTCCCCCACCGCTGGAATGCGGGCCCCCCCCGCGGCGGCTCCGGCCCCACAAAGGGGGGTCTGTCCTGGCCGGGTGGGGGCGGGGGGAGGACCCCAAGGGCCGGGAGAAGGGGGGACCCCGCCAACCCCCAACCGGGCTCCTCGATCCCCTCTGCCCCTCGAAAACCTCAATCCCAAATCCTCTTCTTGCACCCCCAAAAGCCCTCCCCAATCGCCCTCCTGAACCCCAATCCCCTCCCTGCACCCCGACGCCCCCTGCACTATAATAAACCCCCCACCCGAAACCGGCCCTGCACCCCCAAAACCCTCTCTTGCACCCTAATTCCTCTCCCCCTTTCAATACCCCCGCCCCAACGCCCCCAAACCCCTGTACACCCAATTCGTCCCCTTGAAAACGATCTCCCCCCCCCCCCCCCCCAGGGGCCTCGCAAGGGAGGGGTTTGGGGTCCCTGCACCCCCTGGGGAGCCCATCCCGAGATTGTGGGGTCCCTTGAGCCCCCTTCGAACCAACATCCCCGGCCCGAGTTTGGGGTCCCATGGGCTGAGGATCCCCTTTCCCACTTAATCTGGGGGTTCCGTGGAGGGGGCTCAGCCTCCCCCTTCTCCTTGACTTTGGGGGGTCCCCATGGGGTGGGTCCAGCCCCCCCTTTCCCCCCGAGTTTTGGGGGTCCCGGGGGCTCGCGGGAGCGGCTTAACGAGGGGGAGGCGGTGGGAGGAGGAGGAGGATGAAGAGGAGGGGCGGAGGCAGCCCCAGGAAGGTGCCGAGGGGGGGGGGAGGCTCGCGAGGAAATTTGGGGGGATCCTGGAAGTGAGAAAGGGGGAAACTGAGGCACCGCCAGCAGAGGGAGGTGTCACCCGCGTGTCCCCCGTGTGTCCCCCCGCTTGTGTCCCCTGTGATCCTCCCGGTGTCCCTCCCCGTGTCCCCCCGTGTGTCTCCTCTGTGTGTCTCCCGTGTCTCCTCCTTGGCTCCCCTATGTCCCTCCCGGCGTCCCCTCCCCGTGGCCACACGTGTCGTTCCCGTGTCGTCCCCCCCGTGTCCCCCCCGTGTCCGTGTCCCCCCCCCCGGCACGGGAAGCGGCTCCGGGCTCGCGGAAACGGCCCCTCCCCGCGCGCCTTCGGCCACGGAGCCGCTCGCGGGACCCGCGGGGAGCCCCGAGAGCCCCCCGGGAGCGCCTGGGACCCCCCCGAGGTCCCCGCGGAGCCCCCCCCATGAAGCCCCCCGGGGCCGTGGGGACGCTGCTGCGCGCGTTCGGCCGCCGCGATGGCCCCCGACACGGTAGGAGCGGGGGGGGGGGGGTCCCCGAGGGGGTCCCGCGTAGGGTGGGGACCCTCTCGGCGGGGAAGGGGCGGGGGGGAGAAGCAGAAGCGGGGGGACCCCCCCGTGGCGCCCCCGCGGGGCTCCCGCTCCAGCCGCCCCCTCCCCACGCGTGACGCTGAGTGACCTGGGGGGGGGGGGGGGCGAAAGTCGAAATCTGACCCTCCCCCCTCCCCCCCCGCCGCCCCTCCCCGTATTTTCCCACGCTCACCTCTCGCTTCCACTTTCCCTTTTCCCCCCATTTCCCCCATTTTCCCACTTTTCCCGTTTTTCCCACGCCCCTCCCTCCCCGTCCCACGCCACCCCCCCCCCCCCCCCCTCCGCTGCCCCCTCCCCCCACACACCTCCCACCGCCCCTCCCCCTCCGTGGGAACGGCGGGGTCGTCCCAGGGGTCGCCGTTTCCTGGGCTGGTCCTGCCCCGCTTCCTGCGGGACGCGCTGTCCGTGGCCGGAGGCCAGAGGGGCTGGGGGGGACATGGGGGGGACCACGCGGGGACGACACCGGGGGGAGGACCACGGGAGGAAGGCGAGAGGCCACTGGGGAACACGGGTGGGACCATGAGCGACATGGGAGGGACACGGGGGACACGACAGAGAGCGGGGCTGCCACGGGAGGGACCGGGAATTCCGGAGGGACAAGCGGGGGGGACGCGGGGACACGGGGGGTGGCACGGGGAGCGACATGTGGGACACGAGGGGCTCACGGAAGGGACATGGGAGACACGGAGGTGGCACCGGGACGACGTGGAGGGGACAGGAGCGGGATCCGAGTGAGGACACAGGGGGAGGACAGGGGGGACACGGGGGAATATTGGGGGCAACAAGAGGGGGGACATGGTGGGGACACATGCGGGGGACACGTGTGGCGCCATGGGGGGGACACGGTGACACGGAGGAGACGCGGAGCGGTCAGTGGGAAGTCATGGAGGGAACATGGGGGACACCGAGGGGACACGGGGGGTGACACCTGGGGACGCGTGAGGGGTCAGAGGAGAACGGGGGGTTATGCAGGGGCGACACGAGGGGACACGGAGGTGACACGATGGGAACTGGGGGCCGTACACGGGGGGGTCACCGAGGGGACCCGGGGAGGACACGGGGGGGGGTCACAAAAGAGACACAGAGGGTGACAAGGGGGGGGGACATGGGGGGGACACGAGAGGTGGCAATCGGGGGAGACATGGGGGGGGACACGAGAGGTGACATCGGGGGAGACATGGGGGGACACAAATGGGATCCGGGAGGGTCGTGGGGGGGGGACACAGAATCGACGCGAGCGGTCGTGGCAGTGGCACGGGGGGGACAAGCGGTGACCCCCCCGTGTCCCCCCAGCCGAGGCCATCCCCAGCCCGCCCCCCACGCGTTCCGCGAGCGGAGCCTGCGCCGGGGGGCGCCCTGCGGGGGCTGCGGGACCCCCCTGGGACCCCACGGGCTCGTGTGCAGAGGTGACACCCCCGGGACACCCCCCGGGACACCCCCGGGACACACCGGGGGGGGCTGGATGGGGTGGTGGGGGGTTACTGGGGCCACTGGAGGTACTGGGCAGCTCCTGGGAGCTACTGGGGGGGCACTGGGCAGCTCCTGGGAGCACTGGGAGGGCACTGGGCAGTTACTGGGAGCACTGGGGAGGGCACTGGGCAGTTACTGGGAGCACTGGGGAGGGCACTGGGCAGTTACTGGGAGCACTGGGAGGGCACTGGGCAGTTCCTGGGAGCACTGGGAGGGCACTGGGCAGCTCCTGGGAGCACTGGGAGGGCACTGGGCAGCTCCTGGGAGCACTGGGGAGGGCACTGGGCAGTTACTGGGAGCAACTGGGGGTGGCACTGGGCAGTTCCTGGGAGCACTGGGGGGGGCACTGGGCAGTTACTGGGGGGTTCCTTGGGTGGTTACTGGGGGCACTGGGGAGCTCACTGGAGGCAGTGGGCGGTTACTGGGGATACTGGGAGGTTGCTGGGGCAGCGGGGAGGGTGGGGGGGAGGCGCTGGGGGCCCTGGGGTGTCCCCGGGAGACCCCTCGGGGGTTCCTGATGTCGCCGTTGTGTCCCCCACAGTTTGCAAAGTCGCCGCCCACAAGAGATGTGAGAGCAAGGTACGGCGGGGGGCGGGGGCGTCACTCAAGGGCGGGGGGGGCCTATTTGGGGCTGGGGTCCCATTTGGGATGATCCCCGTGTCCTCCTCCAGGTGACGTCACCGTGCCAACCTCTGCCCCCGCCTGAGCTGGTGAGTGGGGGGGAGGGGGGCCGCGACCTCCCCGAAGCCGCCGGGCAGGACCCGAGACCCCCAAATCCCCCTCGAGACCCCCAGACCCCCTCGGACACGACCCGAACTCCCGAAGCACCCCCGGGCAGGACCCCCAAACTCCCCTCGGGACCCCCAAACACCCCCAGGCAGGATCAGGGACCCCACGGAAGGGGGGAAACCACCCCAAGCCCCCCCCGAGCAGGAGACAAGGACCCCACCCGCCACCCTCGAGAGCCCCCAAACACCCACGTCAGGACCCCGGCACCCCCGATATTCCCCCTGAAACCCCCCGAATCCCCCTCGGGACCCCCCCCGGGCAGGACGCTGCCCCCCTCCCGGTGGTCGGGCCCCCCCAGACCCAGCTGTGCCCCTGCAGAGGCGGAACACGGCCCCGGTGCGGCGCAGCGAGCGCGTGGTGAGACCCCCGAGACCCCCGGAACCCCCAAAACCCCCTGGACTCACTGACCCCCCCCGCGACCCCGAGCCCCTCCCTGTATCCCCAGCCCCCCCTCCGGGAACCCCCCCCAATATCCCCCCCCTGGGGACTCCCAAACCCCCCCCGACCCTCCCCAGGAGTTGGGGATCCCCCGACCCCCTCCCCCTGCCATCCCCGTGACCCTGCGGTGTTTTGGGGACCCCTCTGACACCCCCCTTGGCCCCCCCCCCTTACCCCTCCCTGACCCCTCTTGACCCCCTCGACCCCCTTCTCCGATCCCCCCCTCATGTTTTGGGGACCTCCCTGCCCCCTCCCCGTGTTATGGGGACACCCCAAGTCCCCCCCGACCCTCCCTTGATTTCCTCGACCCCCTCCCTATTTTGGGGACCCCCCTGACCCCCCCCCCTTCCCCACCCCCGTGTTCGGGGACAGCCTTTAACTGCCCCCCCCCATGTTTTGGGACACCCCCTGACCCCCTTTTGCCCCCCCCCCTCGATTTTGGGGCTCCCCCGGGACCCTCCAGGGCTCCTCGCTCGACAGCGCCCCCCAGGCGGAGCACCCTGCCCAGGTACGGGGGTCTGGGGGTGCTGGGGGGCGCGGGGAATTCGGGGCGATCCCGAGAGGTTTTTGGGGCGCTGGGGGGGGCGCGGGGAGGGTTGGGGTGCTGGGGGGGGATTGGGGGTGCTGAGGTTCAGATTCCCCCCGGCGGATCGGGGGTTTCTGGGGGTGCCCCCCCCCGTTCTGAGCCGCTTTTTTTCCCCCCCCCCAGGGCCCCCCCGCGCCCCCAGCCCCCGAGGCCGCGCCGCTGCCGCCGCTGGACCTGGCGTTCGTCACCGAGCGGATCCTGAGCGTGGCCCTGCCGGGGGCGAGGGGGGGCCCCGGGGGGCACCTGCGGCACCTGGCGCGGCTGCTGGGGGCGCGGCACGGCCCCAACTACACCGTGAGCCTGGGGGGCACCCTGGGGGGCACCTGGGGGGGCACCTGTGGGCTGCTGGGGGGAACTGGGGCAACAGCTGGGGCAACCGGGGACGCAACTGGGGAGGGCAACTGGGCAACTGGGGGGGAACTGGGGCAAACTGGGGGGGAACTGGGGCAACCGGGGCAACAGCTGGAGCAAATGGGGCAGCTGGGGCGGCAAGTGAGGCAGCTG
>JBBFKN010000072.1:0-88227 GCA_039654755.1 Calcarius lapponicus | reverse complement strand
GGGTTAGGGTTTGGGTTAGGGTTTGGGTTAGGGTTAGGGTTTAACGTTAGGGTGGGTTAAGGTTGGGTTAGGGTTTATGTTTAGTGTTTGGCTTAGGTTTAGGGTTAGGGTTAGGGTTAAGTTTGTGTTTGGGTTAGGGTTAGAATTAGGGTTAGGGTTTAGCATTATTTTAGAGTTAGGGTTAGGGTTTTTAGGTTTGCTCTTTGGGTTAGGATAGGGTTAGAGTTAAGGTTGGTTTATTGTTAGCGTTTATTTTTAGAGTTAGGGCTAGTGTTAGGGTGACTCACATTTTATCTGTTTGGGGGCATGGGTGGATTTGGGACTCACATAGGGTTAGGGTTAGGGTTTAGGTTTGCTCTTTGGGTTAGGATTAGGGTTAGAGTTAAGGTTGGTTTATTGTTAGCGTTTATTTTTAGAGTAGGGCTAGTGTTAGGGTGACTCACATTTTCTCCTGGTTGGGGGGCGGGGTGGATTTTGGGCTCACATACAACAGGAATGCCCCCACTTTTCCCCATACCCCCCCACGAGAGCAAGCACGGCGCGGTGCTGGGGGAAGCAGCTGGGGGGATGCGGGCTGGGTATGGGAGCTGTGGGGATTTGGGGTGCGGGTTTATGACGATTCCCCCCCCCCCCCCGCCTGGCCAACCCCCCCTGCTGATCCCCCAGACCAGCGCTTCCCTCCCGATGCCACCGTCGAGTTCATCTTCTCCTCAGGCCCCGAGAGGGTCGAAGGTGGGTTGTGGGGTTTTGGGGGGCAGAGAGCAGCGGGGATTCCCCGCTGGCCCCCCCTGACCTCCTACCCCTGCTGGCCCTCCCCAGGCTGGGTGGCCCACGCGGCCCCCCCACAAGCCCCTATCGATTATGGGGTGCGGGACCCCGCTGTGCGGCGCGACTCCTTTGAGGAGCCCTGGGACAGCGCCGAGGGTGAGTGGGGGGGGCCCGGGCAGGAATTGGGGTACGGGAGGTGGGACCCTGTGACTGGGGGATTTGGGGGACAAAGGGGGGGTCTCAGTGCTGGAGGGTGCTGGGGGTGACCTGGAGGGTCAGGAGTGGGTGCCTGGGAGGGTTTGGGGGGCGCGAGGGGACTTTGGGGGTTCACAGGGGCTTTGGGAGAGGCCGGGGTTCCCCCCTTCAACGGGGGTGTTGAAGGCCTGGAGAAAAATGCCAGTGGGAACTGGGGGTGCCCGTGGGGTTCTGGGGGGCAACAGGGGTGTACGGGGGGGGCGGTCCCCATGGCTGAAGGGGTGAGGAGAACACGGGGGGTCCCGGGGTGTTCTGGGGGGTCCCGTGGCGGTTTTGGGGGTGCGAGTGGAGGGGGGTTTGACCGCCCTTCTCCCGCCCAGAGCCCTCCCACACCTGGGGTCCCCTGGATGGCAGCCCCTATGCCCGCGTGCAGAAGAAGGGGGGTCCCTCCTCCCACGGGGGGGACCTGACTCCCCACCCCCTCCCGGAGCCCCCCACGGCCGCCCCCCGCCCCCCACGGCCGCCGAGCGCCGGGGAGCTGGAGCAGCTGCTGGGGGGGTTCGGGGTTCGGGGGGGGCCGCGAGAGCCCCGGTCCTGGGGAGGTGCCCCCCCGACACCCCCGAAGCACTTGGAACCCCCACAGCCTGCGGGAGCTCCGAACCGCTCGGAGCCCAGCGCCCTACGGGAATCCGACAGCCTACAGGACCCCGATATCCCAACGGGAGCCCCCCCTTCATGAGACCCCCGTATCCCACGGGACCCCTCCCTCCTACGGGACCCCCCCATCCCACGGGGACGCCACTGTTCCTATGGGACCCCAATATCCCATAAGACCCCCCTATCCCACGGGACCCCCCCATTCCATGGACCCCGCTCCCCACGGCCCCCCTGGGACGCTGACACCCCACGGCTTCCCCACGTCCTGCGGGGCCCCCAAACCCGGGGGTCCCCCACACCCTATGACCCCTCAAAGCCCTACGGGACCCTGACACCCCACGGCCCCCCAGCACCCCAGGAGAGTCCCCAACATTCCTACGGGACCCCGGCGCCCCATGGCCCCCCAGCATCCCCCGGGACCGCAATATCCCACGGGGTCCCCTCGCCATATGGCACCCCAATATCCCACAGGACCCCAATATGCCGGGGGGTCCCCAACATTCCACGGGACCCCACTTACCCAGGACACCCTGGTGCCCAACAGCACCTTGGGATCCCAGGGGACCTTCACATTCCAGGGCTCGCTGCTGCCCCTACAGCCCCCCAGCGTCCCCACGGGACCCCAACATCCCTGGAGACCCGACCCCCGTACGGCACCCCAACATCCAGGGTCCCCATCACCCTATGGGACCCCAAAATCCTATGGGACTCCCCCATCTCATGGATCCCCAACACCCCAGGGCCCCCACACTCCCCAGAGCCCCCCCCAGCCCAGAAGTCCCCGGTGTCCTGCAGCCCCCAATACCCCACGGGATCCACTGATCCACGAGACCCTGACACCCTACGGGACCCCGACATCCCAGGAGAGCCCAGCCCCCCACAGCCCCCCGACATCCCTACAGCCCCCCAAAACCCACGGCAGCCCGGCCTCCCCGGGCTCCAATTCTCCCACACCACCCCGATATCCGAGGGACTCCCAGCCACCCCACGGGACTCCCCTGTCCCACGGCCCCCCCGCATCCCTGAGCCCCCCGGGAGCCCACGGGACCCCCTCGCTGCACAGCCCCCCCTGTGCCGCTCACAGCCTCCCGGTGTCCCCCACCCCCCCGAGCCCTTGGGCCCCCCCCAGCACCTGGGCCCCCCCGTGCCCCCCCCTGTGCCGCCGGGCCAGCTGGCTTCCTCCCGGGACTCCCCCCAAAACGGGGGTGCAGCGCTCGCTGTCCGAGGGGTTCCCCCCGTGGGGGAGCTACGGGCGCCCCGTGGCGGGGGGGGGGGGTACCTGCTTTTGGGGGGGCTCCCGCCCCTCTGCCCCTGCCAGGACTGCCAGGGCTGGGGGGGCGTCTCCCCGCTCCCCACCCGCCCCATTTACGGCGGGGCACGGCTGGGGGGACCCCCCCGCGCCGCCTCGGAGCCCCCCAAATTGCCCCCACTGCGGCCGCCCGGGGCTGGGACCGGAGCGGGACCCCTCCCCCGGAAAAGGGGGCTACGACCCCCCCCGCCGTGGGGGAGCCCCAGGAGCCGACAGGTAACGATGGGGGCGCCAAGGGGTTACTGGGGGCGCTGGGGGGGGTATTTGGGGTTTGGAGGGATCTAAAGGGCTTGGGGGGGGTTATGGGGCATTAAAGGGAGTTGGGGGGGGGGTCCTGGGGGGGATCGTGGCAGGTCAAAGGGTCCGTGGGGGAGGTCTGGAGGTGGTTGAGGGGGGGATTGAGAGGGGTTCTGAAGGGGCTGGGGGGGGGTTATGAAAGGGGTCGTGGCCACAGAGGGTTGGGGGGGGTCCTGGGGGATCGTGGCAGGTCAAAGGGTCCTTGGGGGGGTCTGGAGGGGTTGTGGGGGGATTGAGAGGGGTCTGAAGGGCCCTGGGGGGGTGTCTGGGGATGGGGGTCGTGGCCACAGAGGGGTTGGAGGGGGAGCATGAGGCATAAACTGAGGGAGGCCTGGGGGGATTTGGGGGGGTTAAGGGCGTACCGGGGGGTGTTGGGGAGTGCCGGGGGAAAGGAGCCCCAGGTCTGTGGAGGCCACCCCCCTGAGGGTTTTTGGGGGTCTCCCCTCTCTCTGTGGCCCCCCCAGGACGGCGGAGCCCCATTGAGGGGAGCCCCTGGCCGGGCCCCTCCCGCGCCCCCTCCTCCGGCAGCGGCACCCCCGGCCTCGCCCCCGCCCCCGCAGCCGCCCCTGCCCGAGAAGCGGCACCCGCGGCGCCGGGGGGGCCCCGGGACCCCTCCTCACCACAGCGCAGCCCGGGGGGGGCCAGGGACCCCCCTCGGCGGGGAGGGGCCGGGTGGGACCCCCCCGGGGGCACCTTCGTGCAGGACACGAGCAAGTTCTGGTACAAACCGGGGCTGTCCCGGGAGGAAGGTACGGGGGGGGGGGCGGGCGGGGCGCGGGGACCCCCGGGGGTTGGGGGGGCCAATGGGGCCGGGAACTCCTGGGGGGTATGGAAGGGATGGGTGTGGGGGGTCTCGTGGTTTTGAGGGGGATTGAGGGGCTGGGGGGGCTTGGGGGGGGTTGAGGGAGATGGGGGGGTCAGTGGGGGGGGTCAGTGAGGGGGGTCAGTGAGGGGGGGGTCAGTGAGGGGGGGTCAGTGAGGGGGGTCAGTGAGGGGGGGTCAGTGAGGGGGGGGGTCAGTGAGGGGGGTCAGTGGGGGGGTCAGTGAGGGGGGGTCAGTGAGGGGGGTCAGTGGGGGGGTCAGTGGGGGGTCAGTGAGGGGGGGTCAGTGAGGGGTCAGTGAGGGGGGTCAGTGGGGGGGTCAGTGAGGGGGGTCATTGAGGGGGTCAGTGGGGGGGTCAGTGGGGGGGGTCAGTGAGGGGGGGGTCAGTGAGGGGGTCAATGAGGGGGGGTCAGTGAGGGGTCAGTGAGGGGGGGTCAGTGAGGGGGGGGTCAGTGGGGGGGTCAGTGGGGGGGGGTCAGTGGGGGGGTCAGTGAGGGGGGTCAGTGAGGGTCAGTGAGGGGGGGTCAGTGGGGGGGTCAGTGAGGGGGGGTCAGTGAGGGGGTCAGTGGGGGGGTCAGTGGGGGGGTCAGTGAGGGGGGGTCAGTGAGGGGGTCAGTGAGGGGGGTCAGTGGGGGGGGTCAGTGAGGGGGGGTCAGTGAGGGGGTCAGTGGGGGGGGTCAGTGAGGGGGGGTCAGTGAGGGGTCAGTGGGGGTCAGTGAGGGGGGTCAGTGAGGGGGGTCAGTGGGGGGGGGTCAGTGAGGGGGGTCAGTGAGGGGGGGTCAGTGGGGGGGTCAGTGGGGGGGGTCCAGTGGGGGGGTCAGTGAGGGGGGGTCAGTGGGGGGGGGGAGGTCAGTGAGGGGTCAGTGGGCGGGTCAGTGAGGGGGGGTCAGTGAGGGGGGTCAGTGAGGGGGGGGGTCAGTGGGGGGGTCAGTGGGGGGGGTCAGTGAGGGGTCAGTGAGGGGGGGTCAGTGGGGGGGTCAGTGAGGGGGGGTCAGTGAGGGGGGTCAGTGGGGGGTCAGGTGAGGGGTCAGTGAGGGGGGGTCTGTGGGGGGGTCAGTGAGGGGGGGGTCAGTGAGGGGGTCAGTGGGCGGGGTCAGTGAGGGGGATCAGTGGGGGGGGTCAGTGAGGGGGGGGTCAGTGGGGGGGTCAGTGAGGGGAGTCAGTGGGGGGTCAATGAGGGGGGGTCAGTGAGGGGGGACAGTGGGGGGGGTCAGTGATGGGGAGTCAGGGGGGTCAGTGAGGGGGGGTTCAGTGAGGGGGGGTCAGTGAGGGGGTCAGTGAGGGGGGGTCACTGAGGGGTCAGTGGGGGGGGTCAGTGGGGGGGGTCAGTGATGGGGAGTCGGGGGGTCAGTGAGGGGTCAGTGGGGGGGGTCATTGAGGGGGTCAGTGAGGGGGTCAGTGGGTGGGGGTCAGTGAGGGGTCAGTGAGGGGGGGTCAGTGAGGGGGGGTCAGTGAGGGGGGTCAGTGAGGGGTCTAGTGAGGGGGGGGTCAGTGAGGGGGGTCAGTGAGGGGTCAGTGGGGGGGTCAATGAGGGGTCAGTGGGGGGGTCAGTGAGGGTCAGTGAGGCGGCGGGTCAGTGAGGGGGGGGTCGTGAGAGGGGGTCAGTGGGGGTCAGTGGGGGGTCAGTGGGGGGGTCAGTGAGGGGGGGTCAGTGAGGGGTCAGTGAGGGGGTCAGTGAGGGGGGGTCAGTGAGGGGGGGTCAGTGAGGGGGTCAGTGGGGGGTCAGTGAGGGGGGTCAGTGAGGGGGGGTCAGTGCGGGGGGTCAGTGAGGGGGGTCAGTGAGGGGGGGTCAGTGGGGGGGTCAGTGAGGGGTCAGTGAGGGGATCAGTGGGGGGGGTCAGTGAGGAGGTCATTGGGGGGGTCAGTGAGGGGGGGTCAATGGGGGGGTCAGTGATGGGGGGTCAGTGGATGCTGTGGGGGGCCTGGGGGTGTCTGTGGGGCAGCACCAGGGGGTTCAGGAGGGAATCTGGGGGGGGGGGTCATGGGTGAGGTCCATGGGTGGCTTGGAGGGTTAAACAAGGGGGTCGGTGGGGTCCCCCCCGTGTGCCCCCCCTCCCCGGTGTGACCCCCCCGTGTCTCCCCAGCCGTGGCGCTGCTCAAGGCGGCCCCTCCGGCTCGTTCTCGTCCGCCGCAGCAGCAGCTTCCCGGGGGGCCTTCGGGCTCGCGCTCAGGGTGGGGGTCCCGCCCCCCCGCGCCACCTCCAGAGCGGGTATGGACCCCCCCGAGCCCCCCCCGATCCCTACAGACCCCCCCGGCCCTGCCCCAAATCCACTCCCCCCCCCTATGGAATATTGAGGGGCTGGGAGGGGGGTCTCGGGCGGTTCTCCCAGGGCTCTGACACCCCCAACACCCTGGGACCCCTGAAAATCCCCCCAAATTCCCCACCAGCAGCCTCCCAAATCCACCCAGAGACCCCCCACCCCTGCAGTTCTGGGGGGCCGTGGGGGGTCGGACCCCCCCAGCACCCCCTCCCCGGACCCCCCCCCATGGACACCCCCGGGTGCCCCACAGAAAACACTGGGGGGCGGGGGGGATCTCGGGGGTCTCGCTGGCCTCTGACGTCCCCGGCCCCCCAGGGGACCCCCAAGGAGCAGCTGGTCCGGCACTTCCTGATCGAGACGGGCCGCGGGGCGTCAAAAATCCGGGGGTGCCCCGAGGAGCCCTACTTTGGTGAGGGGGCGGGGGGGCTCGGGGGGAGCACCTGGGGGGTCTGGGGGAGGGGGGGAGGTCGGTGGGAGGGGCTGTGGGGGGTCAGTGGGGTCTCAAGGGGAACTCGGGGGGGGGCTCAGGGGGGTCGGGGGGGAATCTGTGGGGCTTTGGGCAGTCCGTGGGGGTTTTGGGGTGCCCTGACCCCTCTTTCCCCCCAGGGAGCCTCCCAGCGCTGGTGCTGCAGCACTCCATCACCCCCATCTCACTGCCCCTGCACCCTCCGCATCCCCCATGCAGGTGGCACCCCCAAAAAACCTGCGGGAACACCCCAAAAACTGCGGGACACCCCAAAACCTGCGACCATCCCAAAACCCTGCGGACATCCACAAAACCCTGCGTGCACCCCAAAACCCCCACAGGAACCCCCCCCTCCAACGTGGGTACACCTCCCCAACCCCCTTCCCGGGACACACCAAAAGCCCCCGGGAGAAACCCAAAGCCATGGGACGCCCCAAAAACCCCGCGGAGACACCCCCAAAACCCCCGGGAACCCCCCCAAAACCCCCGGGAACCCCCCCCAAAAGCTCCCCAGGGAAACTCCCCTGGGAAACCTCCAAAACCCACGAGTGAACACCTCAAAAACCGCGGGGGACACCCCGAAACACCCCCACGTGGATCCCTGAACATCCGCTGGGACACCCCAAAAACCGCGGGAGCCCCGAAAACCGCAGGAGCCCCCCAAAATTGCGGGGAGGACACCTCCAAACAGCGGAGACCCCCCCCTGAAAAGCTGATGGGACCCCCCAGAGACTCCTCCAGCCCCAAAATCCCCTCAGAGTCCCCCCAACACTCCCCTGGCCCCTCAATTTCCTCAGTCCCGGGACGGTTCCCCCACCCTGAGCCTTCCTCCCCCAGGCTGCAGGAGGAGCCCCCGGAGCCGCCGGGACCCCCCAATGTCAGCACGGCCGGAGGCCCTCCTGAGGCAGGGGGCAGGTGGGGCTGGGCACTGGGGGCACTGGGGCACTGGAGTGGGGGGGCCTGGGATGGGAGGGGCCCTGGGGCACTGCAGGCACGGGAATTGGGTCACTATGCGGGGTTGGCATCGGGACGGGGGGCACTGCGGGGGCAGCTCCCCGGTTTTGGGGAGGTTGGGCCCGGTTTGGGGTGCTGATCCAAATTTTGGGGAGGCTGGTGCCGGTTTTGGGGACTCTGGTCCCAGGTTTCGGGGCGTTGGTCCTGGTTTGGGCAGCTCCCCCCATTGCCCCCCCCAGCCTGCCTCCGTGCTGTTCCTGGGCTCGGTGGGCACCGAGGCCCTGACTGGGCCCCAGGCCGTGGCCCAAGGCCGTGGGGTCCCTCCTGGAGGGCGGCCCCGAGCGCGGGGGGGGTCCCCCCCGGCCCCCCCCCAGACCCGTGCACTTCAAGTGTCAGTGCAGGGGATCACCCTGACGGACCGGCAGCGCAAGTGAGGCACCCCCCGAAACCCCCCCAAACCCGCCCGAACCCCAAACCCAGACCCCCTCTGACCACCCCCACCCAAAACCCAGACCCCGCTAATCCCCCCCAGCCCAAACCCAGACCCGCTAATCCCCCCCAGCCCAAAACCCCCAGACCCCGCTAATCCCCCCCATCCCACACCCAGACCCCGCTAATCCCCCCCCAGCCCAAACCCAGACCCCGCTAATCCCCCCCAGCCCCAAACCCAGACCCCGCTAATCCCCCCCCAGCCCAAACCCCGACCCCTCTGACCCTCCCCAGCCCAAACCAGACCCCGCTAATCCCCCCCAGCCCACACCCAAAACCCCGCCTAATCCCCCCCCCAGCCCAAACCCAGACCCCTCTGACCACCCCCCACCCCAAAACCCAGACCCCGCTAATCCCCCCCCCCAGCCCAAACCCAGACCCCTGCTGACCACCCCCATCCCACACCCAGAACACCTCTGACCACCCCCATCCCACACCCAGACCCCACTAATCCCCCCATCCCACACCCAGACCCCGCTAATCCCCCCCATCCACAAACCCAGACCCCGCTAATCCCCCCCCCAGCCCAAAACCCCGACCCTCCCCAAACCTCCCAGCCCCCCCAAACCCCCGACAGCTCAAACGCCCCAAAGCTGCTCCTGAACCCAGCAACCCCTGTGAACCCCGAATCCCCCCGAACCACCGATCCCCCCAAACGCTCCCGACACCAACCCCGGCCTCCCCCGATCCCCTCGGCACCCAGCGACCCTGCCCTGCCCCCCCCCACGCCCCCCCCCCCTCACCCGTGCCCCCCCCCCGGTGCCCCCCAGACTCTTCTTCCGCCGGCACTACCCCGTGAGCAGCGCGTCACCCACTGCGGCACCGACCCGCAGGAGCGCCGGTGAGGGGGCACGGGGGGCACGGGGGGGGGTACGGGGGTACAAGGGGGGCTACGGGGGGGCACGGGAGGGGTACAGGGGGGCTAGGGGGGGAGCACTGGGGCATACAGGGGGCACGGGGGGCACGGGGGCGGTACAGGGGGGGCACGGGAGGAGCACGGGGGCATACAGGGGCCACGGGGGGGGGCACGGGGGGCGTACAGGGGGACACGGGGGGGCACGGGGGGGGGTACAGGGGGCGCACGGCGGGGGGGGAGCACGGGGGTGGTACAGGGGGGGTACAGGGGGCACGGGGGGGGAGCACTGGGGGCATACAGGGGGGCACGGGGGGCGGTACAGGGGGAGAGCACGGGAGGAGCACGGGGGTGTACAGGGGACACGGGGGGAGCACGGGGGGCGTACAGGGGGGCACCGGGGGGGCACGGGGGCGTACAGGGTGCACGGGGGGGGAGCCCGGGGACGGTACAGGGAGAGCACGGGAGGAGCACGGGGGGCATACCCAGGGGACACGGGGGGGCACGGCTGGGGGGGTTACAGGGGGGGCACGGGGGGGGGGCACTGGGACGGTTACAGGGGGCACGGGGGGGACCACTGGGGGCATACAGGGGACACCGGGGGGGGGCCACGGGGGGGTACAGGGGGGCACGGGGGGGGGGGAGCACGGGGGCGGTTACAGGGGGGGTACAGGGAGCACGGGGGGGAGCACTGGGGGCATACAGGGGGGTACGGGGGGGCACGGGAGGAGCACGGGGGGCATACAGGGGACACGGGCGGGGACACGGGGGGGGTACAGGGGGGCACGGGGGGGGCACGGCGGCGGTACAGGGGGAGCACGGAGGGCATACAGGGGACACGGGGGGGGGGCCACGGGGGGGGGTACAGGGGGCGCACGGGGGGCGTACAGGGGGGCACGGGAGGAGCACTGGGGGCACACAGCGGACACGGGGGGCGTACAGGGGGGCACGGGAGGGGTACAGGGGGGGCACGGGGGGGAGTACAGGGGGAGCACGGGGGGCGTACGGGGGGAACCCCAACCTTCCCAAACCCTCCCGGACCTCTCAACCCCTCCAACCACCCCCAGGTGGGTGAACCCCGACGGGACCACGGCCAGGTAGGTGGGGAGACCCCCAGAACGGGACCCCCGGCAAGGAGGGGGGGGGCACGGCTCTGACTCTGGCCTCGCCCTTCCCCCCCCCCCCCCGCCGGCCCCCCAGGATTTTCGGGTTCGTGGCGAAGCAGGCGGGGGCCCCGGGGGGGGCAAACGCGTGCCACGTGTTCGCGGAGCTGGACCCCGAGCAGCCTGCGGGGGCCATCGTCACCTTCGTGACCAAAGTCCTGCTGGGGACGCGGCACTGAGAGACACCGGGGACCGCCCCGCACCCCAAAAACCACCTGGGGCCTCCCAAACCCCCCCGGGGCAGTGGGGGGCTCGGGGGCACCCTCCGAACCCAGTGGGATTCTCCCCCCCACCCCCTTCACGGAGGTCCCTGCTGGGGACACGACACTGAGGAACCCCCAGAATCCCCCTGGGACCTCCAAAAACATCAGGGACCCCCAAAACACCCCTGGGGTCCCCCCTGTGCCAAGGGGGGGAACAGGGGAACACACCATAACCAAACCCGCCCCCCATCATCACCTTCATCACCCATGGTCCTGAACAACCCCCAAAACCCCCCAAAACCACCCCCGATCCCCCAAACCTTCCCAGGCACCCCCCGATGTGAGGGAGCACAAGGGGACCCCCATAATCGTCCTTCCCACCATCTTAAGCACCAAAGTCCTACTGGGGACCCCCCAACACTCTCCCTTAACCCCCCCCCCAGACTCCTCGAAATACTCCCCAGACCCCTCCAACCACCCTTGAAGGCCCCCCCAAAACCTCCCACACCCCCCTGACCGCCCCCTCAAGTGAAGAAATGGAGGTTGGTAGAAAAGAGGGCACAGGGACACCCCCTGAGATTTGGGGGGTCCTGGAGGAAACCCAATAATAAATCCACATTTTATTTTGTGTAAGAAATGGGTTTATTTGGTGGGGGGGGGGGCGGCATGGGGACCCCCGCCCGCCATGTGCAAACATAAAGGGGACCCAAAACCAGCCCAGCCCCAGCACAGAGCTGGGGACTCTGGGGGTTCCATGGAATTGGAAGGGTCTGGTACATTCATGATGGGGGACCCCAAATTCTGCCCCCTGGAACCCCCCCCAGAATGGGGAGCGCTGGAAGAGATGAGGGGGTGAAAGTGTGATTTGGGGGGCACTGGGGGTCAGTGGAGTGGGAGGGGCTGGGGAGGGTCAAGGGGGTGATTGGGGGGCTCTGGGGGGGCATGAGGGTCACCCATTGTGGAAGGGGCAGGACTGAGACCCCCAAATCCACCTGGGGGGGTCACTGGGATAATTGGGGGGGGGGTGGGGGGGGGGAGGATTGGAGTCCCCGCAAAAATGGGGGGGCCATGGCTGAGGACTCCCCAAAATTCATCTAGGGGGGCATGGGTGGGGTACTTTTGAGGGGGGATTCAATTAGGGGAAGCCCCCCAAAGAGGCCCCAAAGAGAGTGACATTGTGGGGGTAGGGGCAGGAGTGAGCCCCCTAAAAACCACCTTGGGGGGGTCTCCACTGCTGTGGAAACCCCCTAAAGTGCACTGGGAGGGCCCGGGGGGGCACCAGGAGCACCGCAGGGTTTCAGGTTTTGGGGGCCCCACGCGGCCCCCCCTTTATCCGCTCAGGGGGTGCAGGTCCACCTTGACCCTCTCGCCAGTGCTGAGCATCCCCACGGTTGGGAAGAGCCCCCCGGGGGGACCCCCAACCTCCCTGCGCCCCACGACCATCCCGTTCCGTGTGAAGAACACCTGGGGGGGCACAAAGCAGGGGGGTCACCCCAAAATAACAGGGGTAAAGGGGGGAGGTAAGGCAGGGAAGATGAGCCAAAAGGGGGGTGTAGGGGGATTTTTGGGGTGAGAGCGCACAAAACGCATGGAGGGGGGTTTCAGGGACACACAGCAGAGTTACCCCCAAAATATAGGGGGGGGGAGCAGGGAGACCCCAATCTCCAATAAGTGGGGGCAAAGGGGGGTGACCCAGGGTGATGCACTGTAAAGGGAACCCAAGGGAGCTGCAGGGGGGATTTTTGGTGTGATGGAGGGTCCGGGGGTGGGGCACAAAACACATGTGGGGACAAACCAGGGGTCACCCTAAAGTATTAGTGGGCCAGACACCCCAAGCCCCCCCAAAATCCGGGTGTTGGAGCCTCCAGACTGATTCAAAAAGGATCCCAACGATGGACAAAGGAGAATTTTGGGTGAAGGAGGAGCTTTTTGGGGACTTTTTTAAGGCACAGATTTTTTTTTTTTTTTTTTTTGCGGAGTGTCCCCACCCTTACCACGACCTTCCTGCCCTCCCTGCTCCTGCTCCATGTCCTCCCCATCCTCTTCTTCCTCCTCCTCTTCCTCTTCCTCTCCTCCTCCTCCTCCTCCTCAGGTACATCACGTTGCGCACCTTCACCTTCATCTCGGGGGGCTCCGAGGCATCATCGCTGTCACCTGGGGCGGGGAGAAGGGTGAGGGACCCGCCCCGAGCCCGCCCAGCCTCGGGGGGGCCGGGGGGCCCCGCCCCGCGGTACCTTCGCTGTCCCGGCCGTAGTCCCGAGGGAACATGATCCACAGCCCATCACGTCGCCCTTGTAGCAGCGAGGGCCGAAGGGATCCCCGACCCCGCTGCCATGGAACAGCTTTCCATCGTCTGGGGGGGAGACCTCGAATTAGGGGGAGCCCCCCCAGTTCGTGAGGAAACCCCAAGACACCCTCCATGGGGGTGCACCCCAAAGAAGGGGGAGAAATGGGCAGAGAAAGGGGAGGAGGAGGAGGAGGTGGGGAAAGGGAGAAGGGACCAACTGGGGATGGGGGGGCACAGAGGGATCCCCAAATCCCATCATGAAGAGGAGCCCTCCCATGGGGCTGCATCCCAAAAACATGAGAGAAATAGGTCCAAAGGAAGGAAAAGAAGGAAAAAGAGCGTGAAGGAGGTGAAAGGGAAAAAGGGGAGAAAGGAGCTAAAAGGGTGCAAAAGGGGGAGGAAGAGGCCACAGGGACCCCCCTCCAAAGGGGCTGGAAACCACCCCTCAGACTTCCCCAAAAAAAAGGGAGGATACTGGGTTGGGAAAAGAAAAGGATGAAGAGGAAAAAGATGGTGGAAAGGAGAAGGGAGGAGCCATGGGGGCCCCCCAAATTACAGGGGATTCCCGAGGTCATGGGGGAGACCCCCAGACCCTCATTATAGGGGTGCAACCCAAAATAGGAAGGAAAAATGGGAAAGAGGTTTTCAGGGACAGAAAGAGTAGGAGGAGGGTCCCACTATTGGGGTCCCGTGTTTGGGGGGTTCTGGCATCTTGAGGGGGGTCCCCCGGCCATTCTGGGGGGTCCCCCCCCACTTTTGGGGGGCTCACCTGCGTGATAGGCCACCGAACCCCTGCTCCAGCCCAGGGTGACGATTTTTGGGGTAATCCTGAGGGGGGGCACAGGGAGGGAGAGAGGTGAAGGCAACGGCAATGTGGGGGGTCAAGCCCCCCCCAACTCCTAGACCCCAATTTTCCTCCCCAAACCCTCATTTCTGACACCCCCTCTCCCCACCTTTCAGCCAAGCCCCAGCCCGGTGGAGAGGTCCAGCCCAAACCTGAGCCCTTCCCCTCCTTCCTTGGCCGCTCCCAGCCCTGGAGGAGGCTCCAGCCCCCCTTTACTCCCTCTGTAACCCCCAGACCCCCATTTTTGACCCACATCCTCCCACTTCCCTACCACCCCCTGCTCCGTAGGTGTCTCCACCCCCCTCAGCACCCCCCGTACCCCAATTCCGAGCCCCCCGCGCACCTTCCTGGCCACGCCCAGGGCGATGTAGCACTTCTCGCCGGGGTCCAGGATCTCCAGCTCGAAGTAGTGGCTGCGGGGGCTGAGCGGCCGCCGGGCCTGGGCCAGCCCCACATCCACGATGCCTCTTCCCCTTCCCCACGTACTCCAACACCTGGGGGGGGGGCGCGGGGGAGCTCAGACCAGGGGGGGAAAGGGGGCACCCCCCCAACCCGGACCAGCCCCAAATCCACGAAATCCATCCCCTTCCCCACCTAAAAAACAGCACCTGGGAGGGTTTGAGGGGTGCTGGGGGAATTGGGGGATCACAGGGGCTGAGGGGGGGAGCCACAGAGGGTTGGGGGGCATGCACAGTGGACTTGAGGGGCACCCAAGAGCCCCCAGACTCCTGATGTTTCTGCTGGGACCCCCTTACCCTGGCCCCGTGTCACGGGCCCCCCTTTTCACCCCTCCCCAGGATTGGGGACCCTTTTGTCCCATTCCCAAAACTGTCCTCACCCAAACTCCAGAGCCCAATTCTTCTCACCCCATAACCTCAATTTCTGACCTCCCAACCCAGGGAGAGGCTCCAATCTCATCCAAGCCCACTCCCCTGCAGCCTCATTCTGAGCCCCCTCCCCACTTCCCTGGGCCACCCCCAGTCCTGGGGGAGGCTCCAGTCCCCCCCTTTTCCCCCCGGGTGCTCACGGAGCCGTAGAGCCGCACGTCGTGGAGTCTCCCCCACTCCTCCTCCAGGCTGTCCACCAGCATGGCCCCCCCCCTCATCCTCGGGGGGCCCGGGGGGGGGGCAGGTGCAGCCGAACCTCCTCGCCCAGCGAGTGCAGCCCCACGGCTGGGAACAGCCCCGGGGGCGACAGGGGCACCCCCAGACCCCCCACCTGCAATTGAGGGAGTCAGGGTGTGAGGGGGGGCTCAGGGGCACCCCCATGGCCCCCCATCTGGGATTTAGGGAAACTCCAAAGTAGGAAGTGGGGGGGCTCTGGAGGCTTTTGGGGTTTCAGAAGCTTTGGAGATCCTCCCATCCTCCTTCCATTCTTTGTGAAGAGCAGCTGGGGGGGGGGGGGTAGAAGGACGCCAGTTTAGGGGGTCCTGGAAGGTTTGGGGGTGCCCCGGTGAGTTTTGAGGGTGCTCTGGGGCAGGGTGGGGATCCCCTCACCCTCTGTCCGTTCTTGGTGAAGAAAACCTGGGCTGGGGGGGCTCCGAACGAGCCCCTCTCGACGCCGCAGAGCCGATCCGGTCCCCGGAGCTGCACTTGGAGCCAAAACTGGCGCCCCTTGGCCCGGCCGCTGTAGAGCCTGGGGCACCCCCAAAACCCGGGGGGGACCCCGAAAAGAGGGGGGTCAGATTGGGGGGAGTGTCACTAAGGGGGGACCTGGAGCAGACCCCAAATATCATGACAGGCCCCAGTGCCCCCCAACAACCTCCCAGTTCTGCTGCCCCCCTTGGCTCCCCCCCATATCCAACACCCCTGAGGTCCCAACACTCCCCAAAATCCCAACACTTCCCAATATCCAAAACCCCCAAGGTCCCAAACATCCCCGATGTCTGACACCCCCAAAATCCCAACACTCCCCAATATCCAAAACCCCCAAGGTCCCAACATTCCCCGATGTCTGACAACCCCCAAGGTCCCAACACTCCCCAATATCCCGACATCCCTCTGCTATCCCCATATCCCTGACATCCCAAATAATTTCATCCTTCATCTCACATCCTGACACCTACCAGCGTCCTGAAATCCTTACTATCCCAACAGCCGCAGTTATCCCAACACTTCCCGCTAGCTATCGCGACATCCCCACTACCGGAACAATCCCCGCCCTCCCGGCCCCGCCCCCCGCTATCGCGACACTCACTTGCCATCATCGGCGTGGTAGGCGACGGAGCCGGGCCCCCCATCCCGGGGGTGCTCGAGGCTGTGGCAGTGCGGACCAGCCCCACGGCGATGGTGCCCGCGGACGCCGCTGTCCACGATGGACACCTGGGCACGGCCCGGCGGGGTCAGGGCTCCGTGGCCCCCGGGACAACCCCCGGGACAACCCCCTGAGACAGCCCCCGGGACAGCCTCTGGGACAGGACCACGGCACAGCCCCCCGGAACAGCCCCCGGGACAACTGCCCGGACAGGACCACGGCACAGCCCCCCGGGACAGGACTGCGGGATAACCCTCGAAACAGGCCCCGGGGACAGGACCCCGGGACAGGACCCCGGGATAACCCCCGGGACAGGACCACCAGCACAGCCTCTGGGACAGGACCACGGCACAGCCCCCCCGGGACAGGACTGCGGGATAACCCCCGGGACAGGACCCCGGGACAGGACCCCGGGACAGGGACCCCGGGATAACCCCGGGATAACCCCCGGTACAGTCCCCCGGAACAGCCCCCGGGACAACCGCCCGGGACAGGCCCCCGGACAGGACCCCGGGATAACCCCCGGGACAGGCCCCGGGACAGGACCATGGCACAGCCCCCCGGGGACAGGACCCCGGGATAACCCCGGGACAGGACCCCGGGACAGGACCCCGGGATAACCCCCGGGACAGGACCCCGGGACAGGACCCCGGCACTGCCCTCCGGGACAGGACCCCGGGATAACCCCCGGGACAGGACCCGGGACAGGACCCCGGGACAGGACCCCGGGACAGGACCCGGGATAACCCCCGAAACAGCCCCCGGGACAGGACCCCGGGACAGGACCCCGGGATAACCCCCGGGATAACCCCCGGGATAACCCCCGGGACAGGACCCCGGGACAGGCCCCGGGACAGACCCCGGGACAGGACCCCGGGACAACCCCCGGGACAGGACCCCTGGATAGGACCTCGGGACAGGACCCCGGGACAGGCCCCGGCACAGCCCCCCGGGATAAACCCCCGGGACAACCCCCGGGACAGGACCCCGGGACAGGACCCGGGACAGCCTCTGGGACAAGACCACGGGATAACCCCCCGAAACAGGCCCCCGGAAACAGGACCCCGGGACAGCCCCCCGGGATAACCCCCGGGACAGGACCCCGGGATAACCCCCGGGACAGGACCCCGGGATAACCCCCGGGACAGGACACGGCACAGCCCCCCGGGATAACCCCCCGGCACAGTCCCCCGGGACAACCGCCTGGGATAGCTCCCCGGGACAGGCCCGGGACAGGACCACGGCACAGCCCCCCGGGATAACCCCCGGCACTGCTCCCCCGGCACAGCCCCCCGGGCCGGCCCGCGCCCCCCGCACCCCGGCTCACCTCGAAGTAGTTGCTGTCGCGGGTCAGCCGGCCGCGGGGCCACGTAACAGCCGACCTCGCCCGAGGGGCCGCGGTAGCTGCGGGGAGCGGGGGGGGCTGAGACAGCACCGGAGGCTGAGACAGCCCCGACCCCCCCCCGGGTACCCTCAGACCCCCATCCCCCTGGGTGCATCCCCCCACCATCCTTCCTTGGACCCCTCCCTTGGGCCCGCTCAGCCCCTTTTTGTGGGTGCCCCCAGCCCCTTCCCCCGCCCCCCGGAGCCCCCAGCCCCTCCTGGGGCTCCCCCGGGTACCTGAGGTGTCCCCGTCCACCAGGATGTGCCGGGCGCGTTCCTGGCAGCGCAGGCCCCGATCTCGGTCCCGATCCCGGTCCCGGTCCCGGTCCCGGCCCTCCCGCACCTCCCGGATCTCCCGGATCCGCCGGCGCCAGTTGAGGAATCTGAAGTGCAGGTTCAGGTCATCCATGGCGGGGGGGCTCCTGCGGGGAGGCAACGCTGGGACCCCCGAAAGGACGGGTGGGATCGACAAACCCGAAACTGACACCCCAAATCGGACAGGACCCCCAGAACCCAGGATCCCCCAAACACACACCTGACACCCCAAAACCCCACACCTGGCACACCCCAAATCCACACCTGGCACACCCAAACCCACACCTGGCACACCTCAAATCACCAACTGACCCCCCCCTCAAAACCCACACCTGATCCCCCCAAAATCCACACCTGGCACACCCAAATCACACCTGACACCCCCAAATGACACTTGGCACACCCAAATCACACTGACACCCCAAAAACCCACACCCGATCACTCCAAATCACACCCGACCACCCCAAATCACACACCTGGCACACCCCAAATCCACACCTGGCACACCAAATCACACCTGGCACACCAAAATCACACCTGACACCCCCAAACCCACACCTGGCACACCAAATCCACACCTGGCCCAAATCCACACCTGACACCCCCAAACCCACATCTGGCACACCCAAATCACACCTGACACCCCAAAATCCACACCTGGCACACCCAAATCCACACCTGACACCCCCAAACCCACATCTGGCACACCCAAATCCACACCTGACACCCCCAAATCACACCTGGCACACCCAAATCACAACTGACCCCCCTCAAAACCCACACCTGATCCCCCCAAACCCACACCTGGCACACCCAAATCACACCTGACACCCCAAACCCACACCAGGCACACCCAAATCACACCTGACACCCCCAAATCACACCTGACACCCCTCCTCCCCCAAAATCACACCTGACACTCCAAAACCGCACCTGACACCCTAAACACACACCTGACACCCCCAAAACCCACATCCGATCACCCCAAATCACACCTGGCACCCCCAAATCACACCTGGCACACCCAAATCACAACTGACCCCCCCCAAATCACACCTGGCACACCCAAATCACACCTGACACCCCCAAATCACACCTGGCACACCCAAATCACGCCCCGACCCACCCAAAACCCACACCCGACCACCCCAAATCACACCTGGCACACCCCAAATCACAACTGACCCCCCTCAAAAACCCACACCTGACCCCCCCCAAAATCCACAACTGACACCCCCAAATCACACCTGGCACACCCAAATCACACCCGGCACACCCAAATCACACCTGACCCCCCCCAAATCACACCTGGGCACACCCAAATCACACCTGCCAGCCCAACCCCCGACCCCCCGCCCCCACACCAAGGTCCCCCCATGCCGGGGGTCTCCCTTCCCCAACACCCCCTAACCCCCCCCCGTTCCCCCGCACCGCGGCCGCCCCCACCATGCGACCCCCCCCCGACCTCCCCAGTTCCGCCCAGGACCCCCAAATCCCCGCCGTACTCCCCAGCCCGAGCTCTCCCCGTTTCCCCAGAGCTCCTCAGGACCCCTCCCCATCTCCCCCAGAGCCCCCCAGCGCCCCTTACCGGGGGTCCCGCCCCCTCCATGGGCCGCGCTCACATCCGGGTCCCACTCGCTTCCGCCTCCCTGTGCCCGCCCACTGTGCCCCGCGGACCAATCGCCACCCGCTGCGCCCTGACTGACGGCTCCCTCAGCCAATCGGAGGGCGAAACGAGCGGAAGGCGGAGCCTACCGAGGACAGCGGGGGAGTGCGCGTCATGATCACGTGACGTTGCAGGCATAGGGCGCGAGGCGCAAGGGCGCCCCCTGCAGGACGGGGGGAACTGGGAAGAACTGGGGGGGAATGGGGAAATGGCGGAAATGGCGGGGACTGGGGAGAACTGAAGGGGACTGGGGAGAATCGAGGGAAACTGGGGAGACAGGTGGGAACTGGGAGGATGGGGGGTTACTGGGAGGACTGGGGGAACTGGAGGATACTGGGGGCACTGAGGGGCTCAGCTTGGGGACGAACCAGCGCTGTGCTTGCACTGGAGATGTGTCTGGACTGGGAGTCACTGGTTTGAACTGGGGCCGCTCTTGGGGGGGTTTCAGGGTCCCCCAGACCCAGGTTTGGGGGGCAGGGGGAGGAGGAGAACTTCACAAACACCTCTACTGGGTGGGTTTATTAGAAATTAATTAAGTAATTAATACACCCCCCATGACACCACATGGGGTCAGTCACAAGCCACAGCTGGTCTGGTGTCCCCACGTCCCCTGGTGGCACTGTGACTGTCACAGCCCAGGGGTTCCCTGGGGGTACACCAGTGTCCCCCACCCCCTCATAATGGGGGGTGACACCGTGATCTGTCCCAGCTCAGTGTCACCTCGGGGTGTCCCATGTTGCCACCCAGAGCTCGTTGTGAGGATGGCACTGGTAATGGGTCACCAGCAGAGCTGTGTGTCACCATCGGGTGTCCCAGTGTTACTGTCACCTAAATTTCATTATGGAGGTGACACTGTGACCTGTCACATCACCATCGGGGGTGTCCCAGTGTTACTGTCACCTAAATTTCGTTATGGAGGGTGACACTGTGACCTGTCACAACTTAACATCACCAGTGGGGTGTCTCAGTGTCACTGTTACCCACAGCTCAGCCATGGGGGCGACACCGTGACCTGTCACAGTTCCTTGTCATGATCGGGGTGTCCCAGTGTCGTTGTCACCCAAAGTCCATCACGGGTGGCACTGTCACCCACCGCACTTCAGTGTCCTCAAGGGCTGTCCCGGTCACCCACAGTCCATTGTGGGGTGACACTGTGACCCCCTCACCGCTCAGTGTCCCCATGGGGTGTTTCTGTCACTCACAGCTCAGCACGAGGGTCACACTGTGACCCCATCACTGCCTGGTGACCCCATGGGCTCGTCCCGTGTCCCTGACCCTGCCACATTCTGGTGTCCCTGTTGAGCGGTGTCCCAGTGTTCCTGTCCAGACAGGTGTTATTGTCCTTGTCCCCGTAAAATCCCAGTGCTCCATCAAGCTGTCCCTGTGTCCCTGGTGTCCCCATTGAGCTGTCCCAGTGTCCCTGTCCCACTCCAGTGTCCCCATGGAGCTGTCCCGGTGCCCCTGTCCCTGTCACAGCCCAGTGTTCCTGTCACACCTTGGTGACCCCCCTCAAGCTGTCCCAGTGTCCCCATCAGAGCCAGGTGTCGCTGCTGAGCTGTCCCAGTGTCCCCGTCCCAGGGCGCCTGTCACTCCCCAGTGTCCCCCTCGAGCAGCCCCTCGTCCCCCACCCTCAGCCCCCTCGTCCCCCGCGGCTGGTGCCCAGGACCCCCCCGGCTGCCCCCAGCGCCACCAGCGCCGCCAGGGCGGCGGCCCCGAGCACGGCCCGCGTCCCCCGCGGGGTCCCCGGGCAGCGCCGGCAGCGCCAGCGCCACCCCCAGGCCCAGGGGCAGCCGCAGCCACCCGCGCTCCTCCCGCCGCGTCCCCCCCGCGCTCCAGCCGGCGCCGCAGGAACGCCATGGCCGGGAAGTAGATCCCGCAGGAGAGCTGCAGCAGCAGCACGGCGAGGAAGTCGCCGGGGGCGTCCAGCGGGCAGGGCCAAGGAGCACGAGGGCCAGCGCCAGCAGCAGCACGGAGCCGGGCAGGAGCCGCAGCGGCTGCAGCCGGAGCCTCCCGGTGGCGCCGCGCCGGAACAGCGCCGAGCCCGCGGCGCTGGCGGCCGTGAACGCCGAGAAGGCGATTCCCAGCGGGATCCCGTGCGGCTCCAGTACGGGCGTCCAAAGGAAGGCAAAGATCAGCAGGATGCTCCTCCACCAGGGCCTGGACCAGCCCCAGGAGCAGCGCCCGGCGGCTCGGACACGAGGCCCCGAAGGCCTTCCCCGCAGGCCTTCCCGCAGGGCCGGCTCTTCCCGTAGTTCTCATCCCAGTTTTTCCCCAGCGAAGATCCCCGAGAGAGCCAGGAAGGGCAGCGCCGCCAGGACACAGGGGCCACGGGGCCCAGCGGCAGCGCCTCGGCCAGCAGCCAGGCCAGCAGGCCGGCTGCCACGGCCAGGCCGCTGTTCCAGAGCGCCACGCGCGAGAAGGTGTCGGGAATCCACTCGGCAGGGAAGTCGTGGCGCTCCAGGTGCTCGTGGAGGGTACCAGGACTCAAAGGCGGAGGAAGAGCAGCGAAGGTGCCGAGCCCCGCCAGGAGCCGGGCGGGCCGCCAGGGCCAGGAAATCGTGGGAGAGCTGCAGCAGGCAGGACACGGAGCACAGCCCCGAGGACAGCACGCAGGACTTCTTCCGGCCAGCCGGTCCACAAAAACCCCGGAGACGAGGCCGAAGGCGACGTTGGAGGCGAAGCCGCAGGAGTAGAGGGCGGCAATCTGGGCTGCGCAGGAAGCCCCGGCTGTGCAGCAAGCTGGAAGAGCAGCGGGCCCTGCAGCCAGTCGGCGGCCAGCGCCGGCAGGTATCCCAGCAGGAAGCGCCGCTGGAAGCCGCGGAACGCGGGGTTGGAGGGCGGCGGGCGGCGCGGGGCCGGCTCCAGAGCCAGGCAGATGAGGAGGAGGAGGGCGAGGGCAGAGCAGGGCAGCAGGAACATGGTGGGGAGGGGGCTCAGGAGGGCCTGGGGAAGGGAAAAAGGGAGATCAGCACTAGGAGGAGCTGGGAGAGTCCAGAGGCACCATCCCGGGTGCCCCAAATTCCCCAGACAGGCCATGGGCTCTCTAGGGACCCCCCACCCCACAGGGACCTCCAGCATCACTGATGCGCCACACAGTCCCCCACAGCTCCTCCACAGGCCACCCCTCCCAAGGCCACCCAGACCCCCCCCCAGGCCCCACAGAACCCCCACCGATCCCAAACCCCCACCAGAGCTCCCACAACCCCCCACGCTCCAGATTCCCCACGGGCCCCACATAGAACCTCCACAGACTCCCCATAAGACCCTCACAGAACCCCGCTCCCCCTCCCCAGGATCCCTCGCACCCCAAATCCTCCTTAAGCCCCCCCCTCCCCCATATACCCCCTACAGCGTCACAGCGCCCCCTCCACTCCCATAGCCCCCCCCCCGACCCCAGAGTTGCCCCCATAGGATGCCCCCAGACACCTCTCAGGACCCTCCAAAGCCCCTCCATCCCTTCCGGTAACCCCCGGATCCCTCAGGGTCCCCCCATACCCCCGGGCCCCGCCGGCGTCGCAGCTGCTCCCGCGGCGCCTCTTCCGAGCCACTTCCCGCTTCCGGTCCCATGGGCGCCGCCATGTTGGCGCGTGTCATGTGACACAGGGCCCCCCGCCCCCCACACGGGCCCCCCCCCCAGGTTCCCACAGAGACCCGCGGGGAGCGGTGGGGACCCCCCCGAGGGACCCCCGGACAGCGCACGGGGGATTGCGGAGACCCCCGAGTGTCCCCCACTGTACCCTCCGCGGGGGGTTTGCGGCATCCCAGCCCAAAGAGCCGCCCCCTGACACGCCGCGGGAGGTTTGTGGGGACCCCTGCCCTCAGAGAGCTCGTGCGAAGAGCCTCGAGCAAACCCCCCCCGGTGACCCCCCCGGTAACCCCCGACTCCCGGTTACCCCATCTCCGTGTCCCGGTAACCGGGGCTGCCCTGCCTGCCCCTCACTCACCGCCGCCTCCGGGGGTCCGTGCTGCGGGCGCGGGGGGGCCGGGCCCCCGCTCACTTGAGGCTCAGGCGGGGCCGGGAGGGACGCGGCGCGGGGGGGGGCAGCATCGGGTTGTGACACGGGGCAGGACAGGCCGGGGGGTGGCACTGGGGACAGGCGGGGGGGGGCGCAGCAGGGGGAGCAGCAGGGGGGGCGGCAGGGCGGGGGGTAATATTGGAGGCAGCAGGGAGGGGGGTGACACTGGGGGGGGCAAGGAGGGGGGGTGGCAGGGCAGGGGGGGACACTGGGGACAGCAGGGCAGGGGGTAGCACTGGGGGAAGCACTGGAATGGGGGGTGACACTGGGGACAGGGGGGTGGCGGCACCAGGAGGGGTGACAGGGCAGGGGGCAGCAGGGGGGGGGCGCAGCAGGGCGGGGGGGTGGCACTGGGGGCAGCAGGGGGGGGGGTGAGCAGAAGGGGCAGGGCGGGGAGCAGCAGGGGGGCGCGCAGCAGGGCGGGAGGTGACACTGGGGGTGACAGCGCGGGGACGTTCCCCCCCGCCGGCGGGGCCGGGGTCGCGGCCAGCCCAGCCCCATGGCCGAGCCGCCCCCCCCCCACCCCCCCCCCCAGGGGATTTACCGGGCAAAGCGGCTGAACGGGGGGGAGCGGGGGGGGGCACGTGGCGGCACCCGTGGGTGAGAGACACGGGGACATGAGGACACGGAGTGGGGGCACAGGGGACGTGGGGGACACCGGGGACGTGGGGAACAGGGGACGTGGGGCGACACGGGGGACACGGGGAGGACCTGGGGATAGGGGAAATGCGGGGCGTACAGTGGGGCAGGGGATATGGGAGAGCACCGGGACACGGGGGGGCACAGTGGGTACGGGGGTGCTCAGTGGAGGCAGGGGGGCACAGGAGACATGGGTGGGGGGGGGGGCGCCGGGGACACGGGGGGCACAGGAGGAAATTGAGGGCAGGGAACATGAGTTTGGGGGCAATGTGGGGACACAGGGACATGGGGGATGCTCGGGACAGGGAGGACATGGGGATGTGCGGGGACATGGGGAACAGAGCTGGGGGGACACGGGGGACATAGGGGTGCACAGGGGACATGGGGAACACGGTTGGGGACGTGGGATTATGGAGGCATGGTAGGGCACAGGGGACACCGGGGAGACACGACTGCGGGGAGGAAGGGGTTATGGGACAAGCAGCAGCATAAGGGACACGGGGGCCATGGGGACACACCCGGGACACTGGGGACATGGGGGGGTCCTAGGGGACACGAAAGACATGGGGCAACACGACTGGGTGGACCCAGAGTTGTGGTGACTTGGGGGTCACGGGGATTACAGGGGGATGCTACTGGGGGGACACAGGTTGGGACATGTGGGACACGGGGGACACGATTTGGGCTCACAGGGAATTATGGGGCCATGGGGGCTGTGGGGAGACATGGGGGGACAAACGGGAGAACAAACGGGGGGACACGGGGGTTGGGCGAGGCACATGGGGGGGAGTCCCAGCGTGGCGGGGGCAGGGCCGGGGCTGCACAAAGGGGCCATTGAGCTGCGGTGGGGGAGGGGCGGGGAGAGGAATTTCCACCCAAAACTTTTTCCATGAGCCCATTCCTGCCCCTCCCCCACTCCAGCGCCTCCCCTCCCCTTTTCCCGGCGCGGGGGAAGAGGCGGGGGTGGGGGGGGGGGGGGGTTACCCGCGTGTGCGGGCATGGGGACACGTGTGTGCGTGTGTGTAATGGGCAGGGACACGCCCTGCACACGTGTCCTCGTGCCCCGACATGTGTGTGCTCACTGGAGGCTGGGTAAAGGTGTGTGACACGTGCAGTGACATGTGACACATCCCGTGTACAGGTGTGTGACACGTGACCATCCCGTGTAAAGGTGTGTGACACACACAGTGACATGGGATCATCCTATGTACAGGTGTGTGACACCTGACCATCCCGTGTAAAGGTGTGTGACACACATAGTGACATGGGATCATCCCATGTACAGGTGTGTGACACACGCAGTGACACCTGACCATCCCGTGTACAGGTGTGTGACACGTGACCATCCCATGTACAGGTGTGTGACACACATAGTGACATGGGATCATCCCATGTACAGGCGTGTGACACACATAGTGACATGGGATCATCCTATGTACAGGTGTGTGACACACGCAGTGACACCTGACCATCCCGTGTACAGGTGTGTGACACGTGCAGTGACATGTGATCATCCCATGTACAGGTGTGTGACACGTGACCATCCCGTGTAAAGGTGTGTGACACACATAGTGACATGGGATCATCCTATGTACAGGTGTGTGACACACGCAGTGACACCTGACCATCCCGTGTACAGGTGTGTGACACGTGCAGTGACATGTGATCATCCCATGTACAGGTGTGTGACACGTGACCATCCCGTGTAAAGGTGTGTGACGCACATAGTGACATGGGATCATCCCGTGTACAGGTGTGTGACACGTGCAGTGACATGTGTCCATCGCAGGTACAGGTGTGTGACACACGCAGTGACATGTGACCATCCCATGTACAGGTGTGTGACATGCCTTTCTTTACATGTGATCAACCAGTGTGCAGGTGTGTGAGCTGTGCGGTGATCCTATGTACAGGTGCATGACATGTGCCATGATCCCGTATACAGGTGTGTGAGCTGTGCAGTGACCTGTGCAGTGATTCTGTGTACAGGTGTGTGACCTGTGCAGTGACCTGTGCAGTGATTCTGTGTACAGGTGTGTGACCTGTGCAGTGATCCCGTGTGCAGGTGTGTTACTCCTGCAGAGCCCCAGAAATGCAGTCGGGCAGGTGGTGCTGGCACAGCCCTTGCACACCCAGACACAGCTGTGCACACTCACACACACACCTGTGCACACCTGGACATGCTGACACACACCTGTCCACAGTGCACACACTGGGAGAAGTGACAAGGGGATTGGAAGGGACTGGGAAGGACTGGGGAGATGGCGCAGGGGACTGGGAGAACTGGTAGAACTGGGAGGGATTGAGGGGTGACAAGGGGACTGGGAGGGACTTGGAAGGGCTGGGGTAGTGATAGGGAACTGGAAAGGACTGGAAGAACTGGGAGGACTGGGGAGACCGGTGATGACATGAGGACTGGGAGTGCACCGCGTGGAATTGGGAGGGACTGGGGAGGGCGTGACGACGCGGGGACTGGGAAGACTGGGAAGGGTTGGGGGAGATGGGGGCGGGGCCTGGGTGCCCCCCAGGGAGGGAGGACACACGGAGGGGACAAACACGTCTGATACCGTGTGACACATGTGACGCGTGTGTACGCGACACCGCGTGTCCGCGCCCCGGGCCGCGCCCTCTGCTCCAATCCCCGCCCATTCCCCATCCAGCCCCGCCCACGAGTTCCGCCCCTCGCTCAGACCACGCCCCCTGCAGCCCCCGGGCCCCGCCTCCGCCCCGCCCATCCCTGAGGCCACGCCTCGTTCCTACTCAGCCCGGCTACTCCAGGCCCCGCCCCTTCCAAGCCCCTCCGTCTCATCCCCGGCCCTGTTCCCAATTTAGCCCCGCCCATTTAAGCCCCGCCCATACTTCAGCTCTCACATTCCAAACGGCCCCGCCCCTCGGGGCCCCGCCCCGTTTCCCCTCGCCGTTCACCACCTCTCACCGAAGCCCCGCCCTCCACCTGGGCCCCGCCCCATTTCCCGCTCGCCTTCCAGTCCCAGCGCGTTCAGGCCCCGCCCCTCGCGCAGGCCCCGCCCGCAGGCCCCGCCCCCGCAGCCGCACCCTCCGGGGCCGCTCGGGGCCGATCGCGACCCGGGCCGATCGCGACCGATCGCGGCGGGGCCGAGGGGCCCGGGGGGCCCGGAGGGGGCCGGGGTCGCCATGTTCGGCTGCGTGGAGGCGGCGGCGGCGCCGCGGCGGCTGCACGACGTGACGAACCGCGGGGGCTGCGCCCTGCGCAGGGTCCCGGTGCCCGCCGGCTGCGGGGGCCCCGCCCGCAGAGGTACCGGGGGGGGGCCGGGGGCGAGGGGGGTCGGGAGCGCCCGAGGGGTGGGAGGGTTCGCGAGTGGGTGTGGGGCTGGGGGGGCGGGGAAGCGCGGCCAGGTGTGAACTGAGCGTGCAAACGGGTGTGAGAGCGAGCGCGGGCGCGCGGTGGGTGCGTGGGGAGCGTTCGCGTCGCGAGTGGGTGCGAAGGGTGCCCGGGAGACTCTCTGGGCGTGCGAGTGCGTGTGCAAATGCGCGTGAGCGTGCGCTGGCTGTGCCCCCGCGGGGGTGACTGCGCGGGAGGGGCGGGGGCGCGGCCGCGAGTGGGGTGTGGGGAGCGTGGGGGGGCCGGGGCCGTGGGGAGGGGTCTCCGAGAGAGAGCCCGGGTGTGCCAGCGAGTGCCCGTGTGCGGGAGCCGGCGTGTCGGGGCGGGCGTGGGGTTGGCCCCGTGTCCGCGAGTGGGTGCGTGGGTGTGCCGGGAGCTGGGGTGCGAGCGTGTCCCAGGGTGTGAACGCGCGTGAGGGGGGGGGTGAGGGTGACCCGGGGGTGCCGCGGGGGTGGCGGGAGCGACGCGCGTGGGTGCCGGCGCGGCCTGGGTGTGTGCGGGAATGACGCGAGGGGGTGGCCGGGGGGCGTGCGCACGGTGGGGGGGGGGGGGACATTCCCAAATTCCCCCCAGGAGGGACCCGGGCTGGGGGGGGCAGGGTCCCAGGCCCGTTCTGCGGGGGGCACAGAGACGGGGGGACCGCACTGGGTGAGCCCCTCTGGGGGCTCGAGGGACCTGGAGCCTGTTTTTGGGGGAGGTCGCGGTGTCCCGGAGCCTTTGGGGGGGGCAGAAACGTGGACCCGGTATTGGAGGGGCACAGGGACATGGACCACACTGGACACTTTTGGGGGGGTCGGGGTCCCGGACCCTACTTTGGAGGCGCTCGGGGGCCCCGAACCTTGTTCTTTTGGGGGGGTCGCAGACCCCTGTGTGAGGGTAGAAAGAGGCACCCGGTTTTGGGGGGGGGGCCCCGAGGGGGGTCCTGGGGGCCCCACAGGAACCCTACCGCGTACAACTGGGCACAAACGGGGGGTGGGAGGGGACAGAATCCCCTAAAACGCCCCTAATTTCCCCCCTTCCACCTATGCCAGCGGCGCGTTGCCCCCCCCCGTGTCCTCCCCCCTCCCAGTTCCTCGGCCTAACTGGTTCCAGTCGCGGCCGCGCCCGCGTCCCCCCCCGCCCCCCCCCGCGCTGCCAATGTGGCACTTTAACCCCTGCGGGGCTGCCCCAAACCCGCCCGAACCCCACTCGGCGTGGGGACGGGGGAGAGGGGGCCCCTCGCAGCAGGGCGGGGCGGGCGTCACCCCCCGGGTTTTGGGGGGAACCCCCGTGGCCCCCCCAAACTCCACCCTGGGCGGAGGAACTTCCCCCCGCCTCCCCCGGTTTAAGGCCTGGTGGGAGACTGCCCCTTGGAGCGCAGAGACCCCAGAAAACTGGGGGCCCCACAGAGTCGTGGCCCCCGCCGATGTTTTTGGGGTGCTGTTTTTCGGGGGGTGGATGTTTTAATTTGGGCTCCTCCCCCTTCAAAAATCAAACTTCAAGAGAAAACACGCACGGTGGGGGTCCCCCGAATGTGCACCCCGCAAATGAAACCCCCTCCCCGCCTCAACCCTCCGCGGGGAATCCCCGGTATTGATGCGGGGGGGGGTCAGAGCCAGCCCTCTGCAGACCTGGGGAGCGCCTGGGTGGGTCCTCGTCCCGGGGGGCGGAGTGTGTTCCCCAATTTCGGCCTCGTTTTTAGGGTGGGGTCCTCCCCCGCCCCCCCGGGTTATTTTGGGGTGCCCGTGGCACGCGCTGGGCGGGGTCCCCCTCTCTCCCCCTTTCCCCCGCGGTTACAAACGCGCCGCTCGAGGCCGGAATTTCCTCAATTTCAGCAATTTTGGTTTTTTTTTAGCAAAACACACAAAACCTACCAAAAAAAAAAAAAATCTGAAACCAGCCGGCCCTCCCCCACTGCCGCCCGGGCTGCGCGTCGGGGGGCTCCTCCCTCCCCCCCGTGTCACCCCCGGCACTGCGCGGGGGGGATTTGAGGGGGCTGGGGACCCTTCTCCCGGATTTTAGGGTTTGGGGAAGCTGGGTACGTCCCCACGCCAGGTGTTGGGGATTAGAGGGGAGAGGGTGAACGCTGATATGTCCCCCACCCACGGTGGAACCCCCGGATTCCAGCCCCGAATTTGGGGATTTGCAACTCGGGTTTTAGGGCCGTGAAGGTGACAACGAGACCCCCCAAATCACAATGAAGCCCTCTGTGCTTCAGTTTCCCCCACCCCACGTTGTGGGCTGGGGCCTCTTTGGAGAGAGGTTGAGGGGCTGTTTAACTCCCTCCACCTTTTGCCCCCCCCAGCCCTGGAGCCCTCCCCTGGGCGGGTTTTGGGGGACACGGGCCCCCCCTCGCCACCGCCCCCGCCCCGCGTGCACAAGCCTTGCTTCGTGTGCAGCGACCGCAGCTCTGGCTACCACTACGGAGTGAGCTCCTGCGAGGGCTGCAAGGTGCGGGGGAGCCAGGGGCACCGGGACCCCCCGGGCAGGGGGACCCCCGAAACAGTGGAAACCCTGGGGGGGGGCCAGGGGGACCCCCTGAGACAGTGGAAACCCTGGGGGGGGGGGGCAGGGGGACACCCTGAGACAGTGGAAACTCTGGGGAGGGGCAGGGGGACCCCCTGAGACAGTGGAAACCCTGTGGGGGGGGGGGGCAGTGGGGACCCTGTGATGGGAGTGGGGGGCAGTGGGGACCCAGCACTTGCAGGAGGGGGGGGTCCTGGGGACACTGGGGACCTGCCCCAAGGAAAGGGGCTCACCGCTGTCTGTGGGGATCCACCTGGGGAATGGTGACCCCTTGGGAAAGTGGGAATCCCCCAAGCACTGGGGAGCTGTAATGGGGACACTTGGGGACATCCTGGACCCTGTGGGGCGAGTGGGACCACACCTGGGGGACGGGGACTCCTTCCCAGGCCAGTGGGCACCCCCTTGGGAAGTGGGAGCCCCCCAAGCCCTGTGCCCCACCCTGGGATACTGGGGAGCCACCGAGGAGCTCCACCCCAAGCACTGGGGAGCCTTACTGGGATCCCTGGGGGTGTGATAGTGGTGCCCCCAGTTTGGGGGTGCCCTGACCTCCCGTTTTGCCACTGCAGGGGTTTTTCCGGAGGAGCATCCAGAAGAACATGGTGTACACGTGTCACCGGGAGCGCAACTGCCAGATCGACAAGGTCACCCGCAACCGCTGCCAGTTCTGCCGCCTCCAGAAGTGCTTCCAGGTCGGAATGTCCAAGGAAGGTGCGAGGGGGTCTGGGCCGGGGTCCCCCGAAGTTGGGGACCCCCCCCCAAACATTGCTGAGGGGCCCTGATGGTGTCGCGGTGGGCCTGGGGGTGTTCCTGTTCTTGGGAGGGACTTGGGGAGGATTTGGGGCTGTGGGGGGGACTGTAGGTGTGAGGCTTTCCCTCCTTGGGTGTGAGGCTTCCCCCCCTTGGTCCTGCAGAGGAGTTGCCTAAAACTGAGACCCCCTCCCCCAAAGCTTTGCTGAGGGGTCCCAGGGTTCTGGGGATGCTCATGGTGGGGATGTTCCTGTCCCATGGGGGGGATTTTTGGGGGAGGGGGGAGGAAACACCACCTGGGAGGGATCTGAGGGGGCACACCAATGCCCCCAACCCCCAATCCCACCCCCCCAGCCGTGCGGAACGACCGGAACAAGAGGAAGAAGGAGGTGAAGGAGGATTTGGGTGGGGATGAGCTGAGCCCTGAGCTGGCCGAGCTGGTGCGGAGGGTGAGCAGAGCCCACCAGGAGACCTTCCCCTCCCTGGGCCAGCTGGGCAAGTACACCACGGTGAGCAGGGCTGGGGGTCTGGGGGGACCAAGGGGGGGCCCCAGCCCTCGGATCTGGGGCAGGGGCGCTGCTCCCTCCTGATCCTCCCAAACGTGAGCACTGGGGGCAGCTGGGGCTGGGGACATGTTCAGAGGGAGTGGGGCACCAGGTTTCTATCCCCAGGGGGTTTTGGGGGTCCCTTTGGGGGTGACCCCAACCCCAGCCCTCACACCTACAGTTGGGTCCCTGTTCCCTCCTGATCCCTCCAAACCCTAAGTGCTGAGCACTGGGGGGGCTGGGAAGAAGTTCGGGGTAGGGGGGCACTGGGACAGCACTGGGGGTCGTGGGTGGTGTTTGGGGGGTTACTTATGGGAGGGAGTCTAATGCTGGAGCTCAGAGTGGGGTCTCTGCATGCCCTGACCCCTGAAAACTCAACTGCTGAGTAAGGGGGGCAGCTGGACCTGGGGCTGGGGGTCACTGAGTGCCAGCACTTTCCAGGGAGTCCCAGCAGGTCCTGAACCCCCATAACTGAGCCTGTGTCCCTCATAAATTGAGCACTGACCACATGGATCTAGGGCTGGGGGTTACTGAGATTGGGGTCTCAGGGGGTCCCAGTGATCTCAGGGAGTCCCAATCCACCCTGAACCACCATAACTGAGCCCGTCCCCCCCAAACCTGAGCACTGCCCACTGGGTGCAAGTGGACCTGGGGCTGTGGGACAAGTTCAGGGTGCTGGGGTTGGGCTACCAGAGGTTCCAAGGGGTCCCAGGAGTTCCTGAACAGTCCCCTAACAGCCATGGCCCCCCGTGCCCCCAGAACTCGAGCGCTGACCACCGGGTGCAGCTGGACCTGGGCCTGTGGGACAAGTTCAGCGAATTGGCCACCAAGTGCATCATCAAGATCGTGGAGTTTGCCAAGAGGCTCCCGGGCTTCACGGGGCTCAGCATGGCCGACCAGATCACTCTGCTCAAGGCTGCCTGCCTCGACATCCTGGTGAGGCTTGGGGGGGCTCCTCAGGGGGGTTAGGGGCTTGGGGTGGCCCACGATGGTCATGACCTCGCCACCCCACAGACAGATGTCCTGGAGAGGGGCTGGGAGGGCCTGGGTGGGTTTGAGGATCCCTTGGTGGGAAACTTCGGGGTCCCTTAGGTGCTTTTTGTGACCTTGGGCTATTTTGGGGTGTGCCTGACCCTGACCCCCACCCAGTGCTGTGTCTGTCCTGTGGCAGAGCCAGAACAGGACCCAACAATGCTCCAGGATGATCCTGGGTGGATTTTGGGGTCCCTGCCCTGCAGATGCTCTGGATCTGCACCTGCTTCATTCCAGAGCAGGACACAGTGATGGGATGGGCTGACCCTGGGTGGATTTTTGGTGTCCCTGGAGGTGTTTTCAGTCCCTTCTGTGGATTTTTGGTGTCCCTGTGTGGATTCTATTGCCCTTGGGTGATTTTGGTGACCCTGGATGGATTTTTGGTGTCCCTGGATGTATTGTGGTGCCCCTTGGTGATTTTGGGCTCCCTGCCCTGCAGATGCTGCGGATCTGCACGCGCTACACGCCGGAGCAGGACACGATGACGTTCTCAGACGGGCTGACACTGACCCGGACCCAGATGCACAACGCGGGGTTCGGGCCCCTCACCGACCTCGTGTTCGCCTTCGCGGGGCAGCTGCTGCCGCTGCAGCTCGATGACACCGAGACCGGGCTGCTCAGTGCCATCTGCCTCATCTGTGGGGGTGGGCACATGGGGGACATTGCAGGGACATTGGGGGGACAGGGGACTGAGGCAGGGCTGCTCATCTGTGGAGGTGGGGACATGGGGGACATTGCAGGGACATTGGGGGGACAGGGGACTGAGCCAGGGCTGCTCATCTGTGGAGGTGGGGACATGGGGGACATTGCAGGGACATTGGGGGGACAGGGGACTGAGCCAGGGCTGCTCATCTGTGGGGGTGGGCACATGGGGGACATTGGGGAATGGGGGGGACAGGGGACTGAGGCAGGGCTGCTCAGTGCCATCTGCCTCCTCTGTGGGGGTGGGCACATGGGGGACATTGCAGGGACATTGGGGGGACAGGGGACTGAGGCAGGGCTGCTCATCTGTGGAGGTGGGGACATGGGGGACATCGGGGAATGGGGGGGACAGGGGACTGAGGCAGGGCTGCTCATCTGTGGAGGTGGGGACATGGGGGACATCGGGGAATGGGGGGGACAGGGGACTGAGGCAGGGCTGCTCATCTGTGGGGGTGGGCACATGGGGGACATTGCAGGGACATTGGGGGGACAGGGATGCTCATCTATGGAGGTGGGGACATGGGGGACATCGGGGAATGGGGGGGACAGGGGACTGAGGCAGGGCTGCTCAGTGCCATCTGCCTCCTCTGTGGGGGTGAGGTTTTGGGGGACATTGCGGAGACGTGGGAGCGTATCAGGGCTGTGGCAGACATGGGGACGTGGGACCGACTTGTGGCCACTCAACTGCGGACATGGGGACACGAGGGGATACTGAGGGGACATGGGGATCTCTAGGACAGAAGATGGGCATGTGGGGACATGGGGACACAGGGACAGGGGAAATGGGGCCAATGTCTATGCAGGTGGTGTCTCTCTCTCCCCAGACCGGATGGAGCTGGAGCAGCCCCGGCGCGTGGAGCGGCTGCAGGAGCCGCTGCTCGAGGCTCTCCGGGTCTATGCCCGGCGCCGGCGCCCGTGGCAGCCTCAGCGTTTCCCCCGGATGCTGCTCAAAATCACTGACCTGCGTGGCATCAGCACCAAGGGTGAGCAGCCCCCAGATCCCCAAGGCCCCCCAAACTGCAGCAACCCTGCCAGGACCCCAGAACCCCTCAAACCCCCTTGGGATCCCCCCAAAACCCCCTAGCCACAGTGATCTTCCCAAACGCTGTTCAAAGTCACCACCAAAGGGGGGCAACCCATAAACCTTCCCAGGACCCCTCCAGGACCCCAAAACCCATCAGGACACCCCCAAACCTGCCCCTGGCACCACAAGATTTGAAGCTCTCAGGGAGGCACAGTTGAAGGTCCTGGGGGTGTTTCAAGGTTTTGAGGGGGGGAGGGGGTTTGAAGCTCATTTTGGGGTTGTTCGGGGTATCTGGGGAGGTTCAAGGTTTTGAAAGCATTGAAGTTTTTGCAGGGTTTTGAAGGTTGGGGACTGTTTGGGAGGGCGTTGAAGTTCATTTTTGGGTGGGATTCAAAGCCTCAGGGGGAGATTCAATCTCTTGTGGGGCTTGTCAAGGCTTTGCAGCAATTGAAGTTCATTTTGGAGGTGTTCAATGTCTTGGAGGGGTCCAAGATTTTGGGGGTTCAGGGTTTTGGGCGAGAGTTTTTGAAATTTGAGAGGGTGTTGAAGCTCATTTTTTGGAAGGGGGTTCCATCTCTCAGGAGGGGCCCAAGGCCTTCAGGGGTGTTGACATTTTGGCTCCCCCAGGGGCAGAACGAGCCATCACCCTGCGCACGGAGATCCCAGGGCCGATGCCCCCCCTGATCCGGGAAATGCTGGAGAACCCTGAAATCTTCACCGAAGTGGAGGGGGATGCCCATCCCCCACCCCCAGACCCTCCTGCCGCCCAGGACAGTCCCCCTGGCCCCCCCACATCCCCATAGCCCCCCCAGCTCGGTGGGGATCTCCAAAACCCATCCCCAGTGGGCTGGGACATTCAGAGCTGCCTTCCAGGGAAGCTGCCTTCCTCCTCCCTTTTGCTCTGGGGAGGGGGAGCTCCCCAAAATGCCCCCCCCCCCCCGAATTTGGGGAAGGGGGCAGAGACTGACAGAGCAAAGCTATTGCCTTAAGCTGGGGGAGTCTCGGGGCACCCCCCAAACCTCAGCTTCATGCCAAAGCCCCCTCAGACCCTGCTGCCACCCCCCCTTGTACTGGGGGGGCTGTGAGGGGGGGGAGAGTTGGGGGCCCCAGCACCTGCCCACCAAATTAATGCCTGACACTTTCACAGTGCCCCCCCCCATGGTTTATTTATTGGACACAGGGTGGATTTGCAAGGGGGTACACACCCCCCTTCTCCCCCAGGACATCCTGCCCCCCAAATCTGGGGGCACACTGTTTATATTGGCGGGGGGCTGCTTGTGGATTTTGCTTTTTGATGCTGTTGGGGTGAGGAGGGAAACCCCAAAACTGCCCTCCCCTGGTGCCCCCCCCCCCCAAACACTACAGAGACCAAAGATGGGGGACACAAGGTGACCCCCACAACCCTCCCCCCCTCCCATTTTGGGGTGGGCTCAAGCCATAGGGTGACCCCAAAATCCTGGGGGTCCCCCAAGACCCAACTGCCCTCCCAAATCTCTGTTACCCCCAGCCTGGCTGGATTGTAGGGTCTGGCATTACTGGCCCCCTACAACTGCCCCCCCCGAATGTGGGGGTGCAGAGCCCTCAAGGGGAGCCTGTTACACTACACAGAAGGGTACCCCCCTGGGGGCTGCACTTTCACCCCTATTTATTCCTCTGCGTTTACATCGGGCCCCTCTCAGAACAGGGCCCCCCCCGCTGCTGCACCCTGCTAATTCCCCCCTTTTTGGGGGGCTCCCCTGCCATGTTTACAGCCCACCCACCCCCCTCCCGCGCTCAGGGGGACACGGGACTTTTCTATTTTTGCAAAATAAAGTTATGGAAATATTGGGAGGGTCATGAATTTGGGTGGGGGGCTGTAAAGGGGACTTGGGGGGAGAGGGGAACCTTGGGAACCCCCCTGAGGTGAGGGGGCACCCTTGGGATACAGGGGGGGGTGGGGCACCTGGGGTCCCTTCTGCCTTAGAGACTCCTCCAGGGACAAAGGGGCTACTTGAGGACCCCTCCCCAATCGGGGGGACCCCCCAGAATAAGAGCGTCACCCAGGGACTCCCCCTAGCTATAAAGAGGGGACACCTCTGCGCCCTCCCCAATTTAAATCCCCCATAATCCCAATGTTACCTCCCCTGACGTTGTTTGGCATGAGTGGGTTCTGGCGTCCCCCCCTCACTCCCCCAAAGGACTTAAATTTGGGGTTAAAAAAAGCAAAAACCCAAGTTTTTATTTAAATAAACCCTAAAGGAGGAGGGAGGACACACAGTGGAGGGGGAAACTGGGGGGACACAGTGGAAAGGGGGGACACAAAATTTGGGGACCCTTAGAAAAATCTACAGTTTAAAAGTGACCCCCCCCCCCCGCCCCCCCCCCCCAGGGCTGCACCCCGCTTCCCCCCCCCCCCCCCCCCCCAATAGCAAAATAACTGTATTAAACCCTAAATCCCAACAAAACACCCCAAAAATGAAGTCGGGGGTGTGAGGGGGCTGGGAGCCCTCGCAGGTGGGGGGCCCTGAAGTCCCCCCCCCCCCCGCCCCACCTCTCCCACCAGAATCCCCCAACCTCCCCCAGCACCCCAACCCTGCCGGAGCTCCCAAACTGCCCCCCTGGGCCCCACAAATTTGGGGGAATGGGCTCAGCAGAGCCAAAGTCCTTCTTGAAGTGTCATTGGGGGAGGTCCCCAAAATTTGGGCCCCTCCCAAAACTCCTGCAGGCCCAGAAAGGGGGTTCAGGGCACAAAAATGGGGGGGGGGGGGGGCGGGCACAAACTCATCTCTCTTGCCCCTTGGAGCAGTCTGTAATGGGGGGACAGGGACCCCCCCAAAATGGGGGGAAGAGCAGGGCCCACCTCGTGGTCTTTGGGGGCAGCTCCTGCCCCTCTCACCTTGCCCCTGATCCAGGGGTTTTCCTTTCCCTTGGAGCAGGGTTTCCCTGGAAACTGGGGTCCCCTTGCCCCCCCTTCCTTGCCCCCCCCTAGGGCGCAGACCTCCCAGCATGGGGGGACATAGGCAGCACCCCAAAACTATGTGGAAGTAGGGGAAGCCCCCCAAAATCTGAAGGAATTCCAGAGGAAATGGGAAGTGCTGCTGAATGTCCCACAGGATGCGCCGCTCAAGGGGGGGCCCCCAAATTCCTTTTTTTTCCTATTTTCAAAAAAAAAACAAAGGGGGGTGCACCCCCCCAAGCTGAGGCACCCCCATCATCTTCAGTTTTCCTCCTTTTCCCAAAGAAGAGAGGGATTGATGCTGCTGTTCCCAGTGGGACCCTCCTACCTGTGCACAGGCATCCCGGATCCGCCGGGATTTCAGGCAGCTTGGGGGCTCCCAGTCTTTCCTAATAGGGGGAGGGGTGGATTCAGGGGTATAACGATGGCGGGGGGGGGCACTTGAAGATTCCAGGAGGATTTTTGGGATCATAATCCAAGTTTTTAGGCTGGAGGGCAGGAACGATCCGAGTTTTTTTCATGCTGGCAGCGCTCGCGTTCTTCCCCATCCTTAGAGGGGTGAGAAATCCAGGTGAGGCAGAGCATGGTGATGTGGGGGGGTGCAGGAAGAAACACCCCCCTCCCGCACCCCCTGAACTTCCCGGTATTCCCAGATTTTCACAGCAGGAGCTGGGAGTCGGGCGGGGTCTTGGTCTGGCAGCCTTGGCACATGCGCTTGTGTCGGAGCAGCCGGTCCGTGCGGGAGAAGCTCTGCGGGGACAAGGCGGGCTCAGGTCTGGCGGTGGCGCTGGGGATGCCCCGCCCGTTCCCACGGGAATTCTCCGGGAATACCTGCATGCAGCGCTCGCACTGGTAGGGCTTCTCCCCGCTGTGCACGCGCTTGTGCCGCTCCAGGTGGTACTTCTGGATGAAGCGCATGTCGCACATGTCACACTCGAACGGCTTCTCCCCTGGAATTCCGGCCGGGAATTAGCGAAGGAAGGGCTGGGGGGACTGCTCATTAACGAGGGTTCATTAGTGGTGGAGGAAGGGGGTGGGGGGGGCTGCTCATTAACGAGGGCTCATTACCGGTGTGGATGAGGATGTGCCGTTTGAGGTGGTAGCTGCTCCGGAAGGCGCCGAAACAGTGGTCGCAGATGAAGTTCTTGAGCTGGAAGGAGCCGTTTTGCTCAATCACCACCATCTGAAATGGGGGGGGATTTGGGGGTTCAGAGCCGGGGGGACCCCCAGCAGCCCCCCCCAAATCCCCCCCCCCGGCCGTCCTGCGCCTGCCGGAGTTTGGGAGATTGTCTTCCTCCTCCTCCTCCTCGTGCGGCGCGGCGGCAAACCTGGGATCCTCGGCGGGAGGAGCTCGGGGGTCCCTCGGCGCCGGGAACCCGCTTGCGGCGCTGCCGGGGGGGCGAGGGGGTGTCAGCGGCCCCCGAGATGGCCCCCGACCCCCCCCAGACCCCAAAATCGAGGGGGGACACCCCGCTGGGGGAGGGGACCTGCCTTTTTCATGGATTTCTTGGGGTTGGAGGCCTCGGGAGCATCATCGTCCTTGCGGGCACGGGGCTTGTCGGGGTCCTGGCGGAGGGACTGGGGGGGCAGGAATTGGGGGTGGGGGTTGGAAAGGGGGGTTTGGGGGGCAGAAATTGGGAGGGGTTGGGAACAGGAATTGGGGGAGAGGGGATTGAGGGTCCAGGAATTGGCAGGGAGGGGTTTGGGAAGTGGTGATTGGGGGGCAGGAATTGGGATGGGGGGATGGCGGGGGGGTTCAGGAAGGGGGAAGGAATTAGGGAGGATGGATTGGGAAGGGGGGATTGGGCAAGCAGGAATTGGGGCAGGTTGGGAGACAGGAATTGGGGGACAGGAATTGGGATGGGGGGATTAGGGAGGGTAAATCGGGGCAGGAAATTGGGGAGGGGGGGTTCAGAATGAGCAGGGAATGGGGAGGTTGGGGGATAATGGAATTGAAGGGGAAACAATGGAATTAGAACAGGAAAATCTGAGGCAGGAAAAGACCAAATAAAAGAGGAAAAATCCAAATGAAGGAGAAAAAGTCCAATAAAAGAAAGCAAAGGGCAAGGAAGAAAAATCAAGTAAGGGCCGGAAATAGGAAATGAAAGGACGAAAAACTCAAATGAAGCAGAAAAAGGTCAAATGAGAAGTGGGAAAATGAAACTAAAGCAGGAAAAACTAAAGGAGGAAAAAGCCAAATAAAGGCAGGAAAAAGCCAAATTGGAAGTGGAAAAAGTCAAATAAAATACAGAAAAGGATGACTAAAGGGAGAACACCTCAAATTCGAGGAGAAAAAATTCAAATTCAGGGAGAAAGAGGCAAATTAAAGGTGGAACATGCCAAATTTGTGGCAGAATAGCCCAAATTAAAGCAGGAAAAAAAATTTAGTTGGAAACCCCCCAAAAAAGCCAGAAAAAAAAAAAAATAAATTAAACATAGAAAAAGCAAATTAAAAGTGGAAACCCCCAGATTAAGTGTGGCAATACCCAAATTAAATGTGGAAAACTCCAAATTAAAGCAGGAAACCCCCAAACCAAAGGTGGGAAAAGCCAGACTGACAGCATCAACCCCCCAAATTAAGGGTGAAATCCCCCAGTCAAAGGTGGGATCCCCCATGGAAGGTGCCCAGATCCCAGCCAGGGCGTCCCACTCCGTACCAGGAGGTCAGGGCTGGAGCCCCGTTCCCGGTTCCCGTCCTGCTTCCCGCCGGATTTGGGCATCATCTTCTTGCTGGCGACGGTGGGGACGAGGCAGACGCCCGAGAGCCCCTCGCAGGCCAGGAGACTCGCCTGGAACAGGGAGGGACCCCCAGGATCAGCCCCCAGCCCCACAACAACCCTGGAGGGGGGGTGGGGCAGCAGCCCCCTGCTTCTGGGCCCTGATGGGAGCTCTGGGATGATCTCGAGGGAAGTTTGGGATGATCCTGGGGAAACTCTGGAATAATCACGAGAGAAATTTGGAGTAATCCTGGGAAACTTCGGGACGATGCCAAAGGAAGTTTGAGATAATCTGGGGAAGCTTTGGGGATGATGTCAGGGAAATTTGGGATGATCCCAGAAGAGTTCTGGGAAGACCCCGAAGTGGAACAGAGGGGTTGAACCCTCTTCTTTCAGCTCAATGAGGATTTAAGGTCAAATGGGAAAATTCAAGGGAATTATGCAGCAACTTTGGGATAATCCTGTGGAAAAGTGGGAAAAACCCATGGCAAAATGGGAAGACCCCAAATCTGGGAATGGAGGAGGATGAACCCTCTTTTTTGAGGCCTGTTGGGACCTAAGGGTTAATGGGAAATTAGGGGATAATCCCAGGGAAAAAATAGGGAATTACAGGGAAAATTTGGGGTAATTCCTGAATAAATCTGTTAAGAGCCCCAAAGAAAAAGGGTTGGGGGGGGGGGGGGGGCGCTGAACCCCAAATTTGAGGCCTGACAGGACCTAAAGGCTACTGGGGAAATATGGGAAATCCTGGAGAAAACTGGGATAATCACAAGGAAAATTCAGGATAAACATGAGGAAATTTTGAGGGAAAACTGGGATAATCCTGGGGTAACTCTGGGAAGACCCCAGGGTGTGTTTGGGGTTGGAAAAACTTCTTCCAGCCCAGAGAGGATCTAATGGATAACAGGAAATTTCAAGATAATCCTTGAAAGGGGGAAAATCTGGATTATCCCAAGGAAACCTGGGACAATTCCAGCAGAAACTGGGAGAATTCAGGAATAACACTGGAAAAACCCCAAAAGTGGGGAGGGGAAGGTGGGGGGAGGCAAAGCCACCCCCACACCATCTACTGAATGACTGACCTGCCTTTATGGGCGCCCTAAAGGCTACTGAGGAAATTTGGGAAATCCTGGGGAAAACTGGGATAATCAGGGGAAAAATCTGGGATAATACCATGGAAGTTTGGGAAGAGTCCATGTGTTGAGGGGCAGCTTGAACCTCCTTTTTTGAGGCCTCACAGGCCCTCAGGGCTAAGGGGAAAATTCAGGGTATTTCTAGGGAAAATCAGGATAATCTTGAGGAAAACAGGGATAATCCTGTGATATCCCCTGAAGCAGGATGGGGGGATGGGGAGGCACCCCCCACCCTGGCACAGGGGGAGGGAAGCTCCAGCTCTCTCCCCTCTTCATTCCCTTTTCCCATTTTTTGGGGCCGTTGTTCCCCCAAATTCCTGGGCCTGGGTGGTGTCAGGATGCAGGGGGTGGGGGCTCATTACCTGAGCCATGCTGTGGGAGCCTTTGGCCTTACTTCTCGCCCAGGTAAAGCTCGTTTGGGGTAAGAAAAGGTGGGATCAGTAAATTTTTATGGATTTTTGGGCGGGCTCCAGTACCCGCCACGGCGCCGCCATTCCTTCTCCTCCTCCTCCTCCTCCTCCTCCTCCTCCTCCTCTTCCTCTTCCTCCTCCCGAGGGGGCCACTGGGGCAGGAAGCAGGGGGAGACAGGGCCGGGCTTCCCCCCAAAGCCGGGACCCCCCGAGCCGGGCGGGTGCTGGATCTGCAGGGACGGAGCTGAATCCAGAGGGATCCGCCTGGGGGAACAGCAGGAAAAGGGATCAGAGGGGGGGTCGGGGGAGACAGGGGGGGTCAGAGAAGGGCCTGAAGAGGACCTCGGGGTGGGAGCCGGGGGGGGAACAAGAGCACCCCGCGAGGAATGTGGGGGGTGTCCCAGGACAGGATGGCACTCCGGGGGAAATTCCTGAAACGCGGGGCGTCCCCGGGGAAGGGGGAAAATGGGGGTCCCGGGGGTGGGTGACTCTGGGGAGCGGGAGGTGGGCGGGGGGACGGTTCCGGGGCATCCCCAGGGTGTCTGTAACCCGCGGGGGGTGACGCAGGGGGGGGGGGACCGTCACACCCGGGGGCGAGCGGGGAGGGGGAGGGCACGGAGGGGGTGGGACACACCAGGGAGAGCCCGGGGACAGCAGGGCAGAGATACCGGGGGGTGCCAGCGGCGCTGTCCCGGGGAGGGGTCACAACCGGGGAAAGGCCTGGGGAGGGTCACGCCGGGAGGGGCCGCACCGGGGATCGGGGCCGCCTATCTCGTTAGGGACCTCCCCCCAATCCCTCCCCATCCCCCTCCCACCCCGACCCCGTTCCCCTCCCCCCATCCCCCGTGGGAACAGGCCCCCGGCGGCGGGCGGGGTGCGGGCGGCCCCCAGCGTGCCGGAGAGTCTCGCGGGGGGTGTCACGGAGGGGTCGATCCGTACCTGCCGCGGCCCCTCCGCGCTCCGAGCGCCCGAGCCCGGCCCCGCCGCCCCCCCGCCGCCGCCGCCGCCGCCACCCGGAACCGGAAGCCCCCGCCCCCGCCGCCGCTTCCGGGGCCGCAGGGTGCCTGGCGGAAGTGCGGGCTACCGGGCGCATGCGCAGAGCGGCGGCGTGACGGCAAGTGCTGCGCCGCCATAGGTGGGGGGGGAGTTACCATGGCTACGGCGCGGACTGGACCCCTCCGAGAGCCCCCGACCCTCCGCAGGGGATGGACCCACCCGGCCTGGGGAGGGTCGCAGCCCCCGTCGATCCCCCCTGACTCACCGCGAGCGGGACCCACTACGGCCCGACCCCACCCCCGACCCCCCGGTCGCGGGATCGACACCCTCCCTCACGCCAGTGCTCCGCCGGCGCCACGCCCCGCGGCCCCGACGCGCGAGAAACACTTGGGGACCCCCTACTACAACCCCACTTTGGGCTTCCCCCCTCAGTCCCAGCCCTTCTCTTGGGGTGTCCCCCGTGACTCCTTTTGGGGGCTGGTCCGCCCCTTTCCTCTGCTCCACTTTTTGCACACCCCCCGCCCCCGGGGCCGGTACTGGCTGTCCCCGTGGCGTCTGGGAAATGAGGGCGATACTGGAAATGGAGCACTGGGGTTTGGGGTAGACTGGAAATATAGGGTACTGGGAATGGGTGTGGGGACACAGGACATGGGGGACACCAAACACTGGTGGGGGCACACACTGGGAGTAATGGGGGGACACTAGGGACAGGTGGGGTGTACACTGGGGACAGGGGGGACAATGGGAATGAGTTTGGGGACCCTGGGATTGGGTGGTGGCCACACTGGGAATGGGTTGTGGGGACACTGGGAGTGGGAGGTCATATGGGGTCACCACTCTTCCCACAGATCTGGGGACACAGTCCTAACCCTGCCCCCTGTCCCCAGAACCCTCCGGGGCTCCTTCCCCAGTCCTGCACTTTGCTCCTTGCCCCCTGGCAACGTGACCAGAGGAAAATTCCATCCTGGGGAGGGAAGAGAGAGGAGCTGGGAAAGCCTGATCCAGGAGAGCCTGATCCCAGGAAAAGCTTCTCCTGGGAACACCTGATTCTAGGATCACCTGGTCCCAGGATCACCTAATCCCAGGAGAACCTGTTCCTGGCAGCACCTGATCTTGGAAAGTTGCAGCGGGCAGAGGTGAGAGGAGAGGTGAGTGCAGAGAGCCTGATGGCCGGAGAAACCCATCCTGGGAACACCTAATTTTGCGATCATCCTGTTCCAGAACTACCTCATTCCAGAAGAACATCATTCTGGAATCACCGTATCCCAGGAGAATTTCATCCTGAGAGAGCCTTATTCCAGGAGCACCTCATTGCAGGGGGAAGCTGAGCCTGGGATCACCTTATGCCAGGAGATCCTTATCCCACAATCACCTCGTTCTGGGACCACCTTACCCCAGGAGATCCTTGTCCCGGGATCACTTTATCACAAGATTATCTCCTTCCAGGAGAAGCTGATCCTGGGATCCCCCAGCCCTGCCACCTGCTGCCAGTTCCAGGGTCCCTCCCGCTGCACTTTGGGGTCTCCCTGTGTTCTCCTGCCATGGCTGAGCCCTCTGGGGCTGGGGACAGCATCCCATTGGAATGTCCTGGCCTGGACCTGGCCGCTGGGGAGGAATTCCTGCAGGAAGTGTTCCAGATCCTGCTGGAGGAGGGCGTGCGGAAGAGCACGGATGTGACACAGAAGGTTGGGATACTGGGGCACTTGGGACGGGGGGGTCCCCAGTCCCATCCCATCCTATTCCCGTTTCCAGTACCATTCTCAATCCCAATCCCCTTCCTGTCCCCACAGGTACGTGACTGGAAGGAGCCCCCTAGGAGGGGGTGGGGTTTCCAATTTGTCCCTATTGCTTGTCCTGTTCCCAGGCATTCCCTGTCCCAGTCCCAATCCCATTCTCATTCCCAGTCATTCCCAGGCGTGTGACTGGAAGCAGACATGGAAGGGGGTGAGGGTCACAATATTGCTCCTTTCCCAGTCCTATTCCCATTCTGAAACCCAGTCCCGGTCCCATTCCCAATCCTGTACCTAATACAAGTCCCGCTTCCAGCCCTGTTCCAACAACTAGTCCCATTGCCAATCCCATTCTCAGTCCCCTTCCCGTTTCCAGTCCTGTTCCCATTCTGAGTCCCTTTCATAATCTTATACTTGGAACAGGACTGGGAGTGGCCCTGAGTTTGGGAATGAGAGTAAGTCCCAGTTGCAGTCCCATTCTCATTTCCAGTTTCCTTCCCCATCTTGTTTCCATTTCCAGTCCTATTTGCAGTCCCACTTCCAGCTCCATTCTCATTCCCCTTCTCCATTCTGTTTGCAGTTCTGGTGCCAGTCCCATTCCCATTCTGGTTCCTGCTTCCAGTCCCAGCCCCATTCCCAGTCTTGTTTCCATTCCCAGTCCCATTCTCAACATCATTCTCAGCCCATTCCCCCTGCAGTTTCCAGTCGGGTTCCCAGTCCCTCCCAGTCATTCCCAGTGCTTTCCCAGGTGTGTGACTGGAAGGAGCCGCAGCAGCTGCGGGACCTGCTGGATCTGGAGCTGCGGAGCGACGGGGAGGGGCGGGAGCGGCTCCTGCAGCGCTGCCGGGACGTGCTGCGCTTCAGCGTCCGCACTGGTGCGCTCCCAGTACGCACCAGTGCACACCAGTGCAGCCCCAGGGCAGGCCCAGTGCCTTCCAGTTTGGCCCTGCCCAAACTCCGTTTGGCATGGCAGCTCTCACTTCAGCCCAGCGGTTCCCAGTGTGGCACCTGGTGCCTCCCAGTGTCAAACGCTGTGGCCCCTGCCATGTTCCCCTCCATGTCCCCCCCGATCTTCTGTGTCTCGCTTGACTGCCCCCCTGCCCCCCCATTTCCCCCCACATCCACTCCCTGACTCGCCCCATGTACCCCCAACTCCCTCCATGTCCCTTCTGTTCCTTCCCTACCCACCCCCGATCCTTCATGTCCCCTGATCCTCCATGTCCCTCTTGTGTCTCCCCTGATTCCCCTCTATCCCCCCTGCCCCCCCATTTTCCCATTTCCTCACACCCCTTCATTTTGCCCTTCATGTCCTCCTCCTGTCTTCCCAATGTCCTTATGACCCTGCCATGGCTTCTCTGAACCTCCCAGGTCCTTCCCTTATCTTCCCGTGTCCCACCCCCCACATGCCATCCCCAACCCTCTCATGTTCCCCGCCATTTCCCCCTATCCCCTGCTATATCTCTCCCTGTCCCCCCCACCATGTCCTCCCATGACCACCCTCTATCCCCAACATGTTCCCCCAGGTCACCCCCGGTTCTTCAACCAGCTTTTCTCGGGGCTGGACCACCATGCCCTGGCTGGCCGGTTCCTCACCGAGACCCTCAACACGAGCCCGTGAGGCCCCGACACTCCCAGAGGGGGGCTGCTGGGTGGGGAGAGCCCTCAAAAACCTGCTGTGACCCTCCCGTCCCCCAGACCCACCTGCAAGGAGCCCCTGGTGCTGATGGACTGGGAGGTGCTGGGGGGGAGCATTTTGGGGTGCTCAACTTTGGAGGGAGGGTTTTGGGGGTGTTGAGGAGCCCAAATGAGAAAGGACCTGCCAAACCCCTGTGCTGACTCCCCTGATCTGGCCCCCAGTGATGGAGGGGGGCTTCTGCGGGGAGGGTTTTGGGGTGCTGAGGCTCTGGGGGAAGTTGTTTGGGGTTCTGAGGTTTCAGGGGGAGGGGAAACCCCCGACTCCTGCTGGGCCCTTCCAGGTACACATACGAGGTGGCCCCAGTGCTGGTGCTGATGGAGGAGCAGGTCCTGGCCAAGCTCCGGGAGCTCGTGGGGTGGAGCAGCGGCGATGGGATCTTTGCTCCCGGTATTCCGGACCCTTCCCGAGGGGTATCCCTGTCCCCCCTCTGCCCCTGGCAGCCTGTCCATGGTGCCCTGGAGGTGAAACGGAGGTCCCTGTCCTGTGCAGGGGGCTCTATGTCCAACATGTTGGCCATGAACGTGGCGCGATTCCGGCGTTTCCCGGAGAGCCGGAGCAGAGGGAACTGGGACCTGCCTCGCCTGGGCCTGTTTGCATCCCAGGAGGTGGGAGTGGGGGCTCGAGGTCACCCAAAACCTAATCCTCAGAGTCATCCCAATTCTAATCCATGGGGTCACCCCAAAATCTGATTCCTGGAGTCATCCCAAATGTGGCCCCCTGAGGTCACACCGAACCTGATCCCCTGGGTCACCCCAAATCTCATCCCTGGGATCCCCACAAGACATGATCCAGGGGGTCACCTGGGGTCATCCCAGAACCTGATCCTGGAGTCGTCCCAAAGCTGATCCTTGGAGGTTGCCCAAAACCTGATCCATGGGGTCACCCCAAAACCTGGTCACTGAGGTTACCCCAAAACCCATGGGGTCACCCCATGTCTGGTCCCTGAGATTACCCAAAATCTGGGGTTACCCCAAATCTGGTCCCTGAGGTTACCCTAGATCTGGTTCCTGGGGTCCCCCCAATCCTGGTCCTGTTTTCCTGCCCAGAGCCATTACTCCATCCTAAAAGGAGCTGCTCTCCTGGGAATTGGCACGGACAATGTTCACCTGGTGCGGACAGATGAGAGGTGGGTGCTGGGAGGTCCCGAGAGACCCCAGTCAGGGGATTCCTGCATGTATCCATCCCTATCCCTTCCCTTCAGGGGGAAGATGATCCCGGAAGAGCTGGAGAAGGAGATCCAGAGGGTGAAAGCTGAGGTCAGGAGAGGCTGCCCACCTCAAAGCCCCTCAAACTCCCCAATGCCTCCGCAGTATCCCCAGCGGCCCTCCCAGTGTTCCCAAAGCTCCCTCAAAGTCCGTGTGTCCCCCTCTAAGTCCCCAAAGCCTCTCCAATGTTCCCAAAGCCCTTCCCATGTCCACAAACCACCCTCCATGTCCCCCAATGTCTCAAATCGCCGCAGTGTTTCCCCAAATACCCTGAATGTCCTCCAATGCTCCCCCACTGTCTCTTCAACTCTTCAATGCACCCAATGTCCCCTGTCCTCCCCAGACCTCCTGTCCCCCCTTAAAGTCAGTACCCTGTTTGCCCCAAAGCCCTCTGTAGCCCATTTCCTGCACCTCAGTGTCCCCCTGTATCATTCAGCCCCCCCCTCAGCCTTCCTCCTGAGCCCCCTCAAAGTCCCCCCAAATGTCCACCCAGGGCTCAGAGCCCCTTCTTTTTCTGTGCCACCATCCTGGCCACCTTTGACTCCGTGTGCTCCCCTGCCCTCGACCCCCTTCCATGCCCCCTGCAGCCTCCAATACCCCAAGACCCCTCCCTAATCCCCCCAGGGCTCAGAGCCCCTCTTTGTGTGTGCCACGAGTGGCACCACTGTCCTGGGCGCCTTCGACCCGCTGGACGCCATCGCCGACGTCTGTGCCCGCCACGGGCTGTGGCTGCATGTGGACGTGAGTTGGGGGTGCTTGGCTGGGCGGGGCTCGGGGGTCCCCCTGTGGGTGCTGATCCCCCTTTTCCTGCAGGCAGCATGGGGGGGCAGCGCCCTCCTGTCCCCCCGACTCCGTCACCTCCTTGCAGGCATCCACAGGTGTGTCCCTCCCCCTCCCCCCGCAAAAGACTCCCACCCACCCTCAGAGCTTTTGGGGATACCCTTTTTCCCCCACAGGGCCCCCCCAAACTCTGCTGTTCCCCCCCACCAGAGCTGACTCAGTGACCTGGAACCCGCACAAGCTGTTGATGGTGGGGTTGCAGTGCTCGGCATTCCTGCTCCGTGACAGCTCCGTAGGTGCCCCCCATCCTGAATTCGTGCCCCTAGGATGCCTCCCGGGCCCCCTCATTAATTTTGGTGCCTCCTGCCCCTCCCAGGGGCTCCTGCAGCGCTGCCATGGCGTGGGGGCCTCGTACCTGTTCCAGCGGGACAAGTTCTACGACGTGTCCCTGGACACAGGGGACAAGAGCCCCCAGTGCGGCCGCCGTGCCGATGGCCTCAAGCTCTGGATCCTTTGGAAAGCCGTGGGGACCCGGGGGCTGGCACAGCGTGTGGAGCGGGCCTTCGGTGCCACTCGGTGAGCCCCAGGATCAGGGGGACCCTCCACCCTCCCAAACTTGCCTTCACCCCTTTGCTCTCCCCAGGTATCTCTTGGAGCAGCTGAAGAGGAGGGAGGGATTCCAGCTGGTGATGGAGGTAAGGGTGATGGTGGAATGTAGGATGGGGGATATGGGCACCTAAGAGTCCTGGAGGTTGGAATGCCACAGGTTTAAATCATCCTGGAGCTTTAACTCCCTGGGGGTTAATCCCAAAGGTTTGAATCCCCAAAGTTTAAATTGCAGAGTTTTCAATCCCAGAGGCTGAAATCTCAGAGGTTTGAATTGTCCCAGAAGTTTAAATCTTGGAGGTTTATATCTCTGAGGAGAAATCCCAGAGGTTTAAATCCCAGAATCTGAAATCCTGGAGTTTGGAATTCCACAGATTTAAATCATCCCAGGGGTTGAAATCCTGGAGTTTTAATCATCCTGGAAGTTTCCATTTTGGAGGTTTAAATCCTGGAGGATTAAATCCTGCAGGTTCTAACCCCAGAGAATTAAATACACATGGCTGAATTCCTGGAAGTGCAAATCCCTATCAGATTCTGGGAATTGGGTGAATGGCCATGATCTCCTTCCTCTTCCTCTTGCTGCAGCCGGAATTCATCAACCTCTGCTTCTGGTTCATCCCACCCAGCCTGCGGGGCCAGGAGAACTCCCCGGATTTCTGGGACAAACTGGGAAAGGTGAGCCCAGAACTCCAAATTCCCCCCACCACCAACAGCCTTCCAAATCCCCAAAAATCACCCAAGAAGAAAAACAAAATCCTCCTGAAATGGTGCTTCCCCCTAGGTGGCCCCAGCCATCAAGGAAAAGATGATCCGGAGGGGCTCCATGATGGTGGGATACCAACCCCAAGGATCCCACGTCAACTTCTTCCGGCAGATTATCACCAATCCTGCTGTCACCCGCCAGGACCTGGACTTCTTCCTGGATGAGATACAGGAATTGGGATGGGATCTGTGAGCACTCCCAAAAAGCCCTGTGAAAGACCCCAAAACCTTCCCCCCATCCCTGAGGAACAGGAGCAGAGCCTTGATTTCCTCCCCACATGCCAAACTGGAAATGACCCCAAAATTCCACACTTATGAAATAAAACAGCATTTAATGGTCCTGATCTGATAATAATTTGATATAACCCCACCCTCAAAATAGGGTTTGGGTTGTAGGGGGTCCCTTAATTCCCCTGGAAGCTCCAGAGGAGGTTGTGGATTCTGGGATCAGCATGTAGTGGCCTTGTGACTCTCCTGACATTCCCATGACTTCTTGAAGCTCCAGAGGTTGGAATTTGTAGGGAAGAGGATCTGTTAGCATGCAAAAAACTCTTGGGAAAGTACTGCAAAGCCTGCTGCGACCATCCCTGAGGAAGTGGAGGAGAGCCTGGACTTCCTTCTGGGATCTTTAAATCAGATGGGATGTCCTCGGCGCTTGATCCCAAAACTCAGAACTCATGGAATAAAAGAGCATTTAATGGTCCCAATTTTATATGAATTTGATATCACCCTCCCCTCCCCCAAAATGGAGTTTGGGGGTCCCTCAGTTCCCCTGGAGGCTCCGGAGGAAGTCGAGGATTTCAGGATCAACACAGGCACCCTCAAGGCTGGCTAGGAGCCGGGACACCGTGGCTTCATGTCGCTGCCGCCGGTGCCAATCCCGCAGCATCTCAAAACTCTGCAGGACGGAATTCTTCGGATTTTCCTCCTGGATCTGCTCCAGCCGGCTCTGCTCCAGCCCTAGATGCAGAATTCCCACCACCTGCCACTCTTTTCCCAATTTTTGGGCGACTCTCATCAAATCCTTCTCTGTCAAGCGTCGGGGATTCACGGGTGGAGCTGGAATCCCTCCAGGATGATCTCCTGAAGTGGGGTTCCCCGTCATGTTGGGGGTGTCCCCATTAGGTTCCCTGGGGGTTTCCTCCGGGATTTGCTCTTCCAGAGGCAGCTGGAAGCGCTGGATGAGGTCGAGGCGGCCGATCTGCCGCAGGACCTTGGCGATCTCTTGCAGGGGGTTCCTTGGGAAGCGCTGGAGGAGGATCTGGCACAACTGCGGGCGAGATGCCTGGAGCACAAGCCCGTCAGGAATTTTGCTTCCCAGTAGGTACTTCAGGGTCTGGAATTGCTCTTCCGAGAGCGCCTGGTGCACCTCCAGAAGCGTTGCCCGCTCGTCTCTCGCCATCGGGGCAGAAAATCCCGCAGGGAAGTGGGGTCACTGCTGGGACACAAGGGCTGGGCTAGAGGAATCACCACGCAGCCCAAAAAGTGGGGAGAAAAGGGAGCCACCCCTGGGCCCAAAAAATTCGGGGTGTGGGTGGAAAGGGGTCACCCTGTACTCCATAAATTGGGGGTAGATGGGTCAGCGCCCAGCCCGAGGGCTTTCCTGGTGCCCCCGGTGTTCCGTCTAGGGGGACGTCAGGGGCTGAACCCTCCCAGCGTCCCCCCAGAGCACCCCACCCTGCCCGGGCCTGAGACCGCCGGCTCTGCCCCCAGTGGCCCCCCAACCCTGGGGCTGGGTCCCCCCTGTGCCTCCCCATCCTTCCTTGGGCCTGGCACCCCCAGTGTCACCCCAATGCCCCGACTCTGTCCTGGCTCCCCCCGATGTCCCCCCGATGTCCCCGCCGTGTGCCCAGTGCCCTTTCTTCCGGGTCCCCAGGACGTCGCGGCGCCCTCGGTACTTCCCCAGCCCGGATTCGCACCGTTCTCTCCCTCAAGCCCCTCGCTCGCTCTCCCCCCGCCGCCGCCCCTTTCTCACCGCTCTCCGTTCCCGCCACCGCTGTTCCGCATCCGAGGGGCGGAGGCGTGGCCGCCTCTCCCGCCGCCGCCGAGCGGGGCCGCCTTGAACGGACGGGGCGCGTCCTGCCCGGGGCGGGCAGTGAGATGTGGGCCCAGTGCCCAGCCCCGAGGGGCAGCCGCGCGGGATCCCTTCCCTTCGCCCGGCCTCGCCCGGTGCCCCCGAGCCCCCCGTGCTCCCCAGCAGCGGTGAGTGGCCGCCGGGGACATCCCCCTCAAAGTGAGAGTGAGCAGTTCCCCCCCGCCCCAGCCTTGTCCTTTCTTTTTTCCGCTTCCCCTTCCGAGAGCTCCCCGCGCTTGCCGAGCTGCGGGAGGAGGGGCGAGAGGGAGCGACCCTCCCCAGCTCTAGGGGTTCCTCCATGGGGGAACGGGAGGGGCTGTGGGGTGGGACGGGGGCAGTGCCATCGTGTCACTGTGTGTGTGACCCCAGCGTCAGAAGGGGCACGGAGGGGCTTCGGGCAGGCCGGACCCTCCCTTGGGGGCGGCAGTGGGGTGTCCTCGGGTCAGCCCAGTTCTCTCCCTGCCCCCTCTCTCCCCCCCGGCAGGGCCCTTCCGTCCAGGGCACGGCGGCAATGGACGCTGGGGGTGGGGGTCGGCCCTCCGAGACCCCCCCGGCCCCTCGGATCCCCGGGAAACGCCAGTGCTCGAGGCCCCCCCACAGATGAGAGCTCTCCACCTCCTGCCAAAGAGGCCTCTGGCCACGGGAGGAGGTGCTGAGGGGGCCTCCTGGAAGCGTGGAGGGGGCTGGGTGCTTTTTTTGGGGTCCCTTAGGGACCTGCAATGGGGGAGACCCTGCTCTTGTGGTACAGGGAGACCTCAAACCTCAGGGAGGGACCCGGGTCCCGGGGGATCCCAGGGATGGGGGGGTGGTGGTCCCGTGGTGTGGAGGGACCGCGATCCCAGAGTATGGAGGGGAGCCCGATCCCAGAGTAAGGGAATCTTAGGAATGATGGGGTGGCCCATTCCCACGGCACAGGGGTACCTCAATTCCAGGGTAAGGGGGGACAGAGATGTGAGAGTATCCTGCACCCATCGTGTGGGGGTAGCCCAGTTCCAAGGTATTCCCCTTTTCCATGGCCCCGGATACAGGGGTGCCACATTCCTGTGGCCTGGGGGTGCACCAGTCCCACGGTCTGGGGGTGCTCCAGGGATGCGGGGGTGTCCCAGTCCCATGGAATGGGGTACCCTGATCCTGGAGTATGGGGGTTCCCCAGTGCCAGGATATGGGAATCTCAGGAAGGTGGGGTTGTCCTATGCCCATGGTGTAGGGTGCCCTGTTGCCAGGGTATGGGGCTGTCCCAGTTCCAGGGTGAGATGGTGCCCTGATCCCACAGCCCAGGGGTGCCTCAGTCCGGGGGTGCAGCGATGTCTCGTTGCCATGGAATGGGGGTGTCCCAGAGTTTGGGTACAGGGATGTCCCATTCCCATGGAATGGGGTACCCCAATCCCAGGGCATGGGGGTGCCCTGATCCCAGGATATGGCAGCACCACAGTGCCCCCAGAGTTAAAGGTCAATATCACCTGATTTGGGGGTGCAAGGTTCTAATCTCATGGCATGGGAATGCCCCAATATTGGGATGCAGGGATGTCCCAATCCCCTGGGATGGGGGTGCCCTGGTTTTGGGGTGTGAGAATGTCCTAGTCTCACATATCAGGATGTCCCAGTGTTGGGGTGCAGGGTTACCCCAAACCCATGGCATGAGGGTGTCCTGATTTTGGGGTACAGAGGATTTTCTGGGTAGCCCAAGTTGATCCCTGTTTTCCAGAGGGAATTTGTCTGTTCCAATCCCTGACCCCCCCCTTGCACCCCAATCCCAGACCCTTGTCTGGGTGTCTGTGGGGAGCAGGGGGAAGTGAACTCAGGCTTTGGAATACGATAGGGATAGTGGTGGGAAAGGGGAGGGAGGAGGTGGCAACAGGGATGAGGAAGAGGGAAAAGGGATGGAGAAGGCTCAGAGGAGTTGGTGAAGGGGAAGAGGATATGGAGAATGTGAAGAGGGGATGGAGCAGATAAGGATGGGAGAAGGGGAACAGGAGCTGGAGAAAAGTGAGAAAGAGGATGGGGAAAGGCCAGTGGGAATAGAGCAGGTACAAATAGCATGGAGAATGTGGAAGAGGAATGGAAAAGGGGAAGAGAGGATGGAAAATGGAAAGAAGGATGAAGGTACCAGCGGGACCAAGCTGAGACAGAGGGCCTGGAGCAGGTGCCATTTGGAAAGGGCAGGTGCCATTGGGATGGAGCAGGCGGCAGGGGGCCCCAGGCCCCTGTCCTTGGCCTACCGGTGCCCACTCTCCTCTTGCACAGCCCATCCTGGCCCGGCCCGGCAATGTCGGAAGCCCCCCAGGCCCCCTGTGGGGGGCCCAAGTCCCCTGAAGGAGCTGCTGAGGCCAGAAGGGGCCGGGCTGCACCCCACTGTCTGTGGGGAATGTGGGAAGGGCTTCAGCCGGAGCTCGGGCCTGCCCGGCACCGCATCACCCACACTGGGGGCGACCGTTCACCTGCAGCGCCTGCGGGAAGGGCTTCCGCCAGAATTCCAACTTGGTCACGCCCCGGCGCGTCCACACCGGGGAGAAGCCCTTGGGCTGCAGGAACCGTGGGAAGCGCTTCAGGAAGAGCTCGGCGCTGGTGCAGCAGCGGCGGATGCACACCGGGGAGCGGCCGTGCACATGCAGGGAATGCGGGAAGAGCTTCAGCGTCAGCTCCAACCTGCGGCAGCACCGCCGTACCCCTGGCCGAGAGCGGCCCCACCTCTGCCCTGGGTGCGGGGACACTTTCTGGAACCCTGGCCAGCTCCGGAGGCACCGCAGGGGGCATGGCCACAGTGACACCTGGAGGGGCATCAGGACACCTGGATGGGCTTGGGACACATGGGTGGGGCTTGGGACACATGAATGGGGATGGGGACATCGTGATAGGGACATCATAGGGACACTAGGATGAGGATGGGATGGGCACAAGGACGGAGATGTGTTGGTTTGGCACAGCCTGGTTTTTTTGGGGGGGGGGGGTTCACAGATGTGGCTTCTTTGAGAAGCTGCTAGAAGCTTCCACCATGTCTGACATAGCCAATCTCTGATGGCTGTTAAGATGGACGTGCTGCTGGCTCACTTAGAGAGGTTGGTAACACCTCTGTGATGACATATTTAAGAAGAAAATCCAAACCGTGTTTGCAGAGTTTTTCCCGGGGTGGCGCAGCCCTGCTGCCGGGGCCACCCTGGCGCAGCCTGCAGCAATGCGCTGCAGCCACCGCCGTCTCAGCAGGGCCTGTGGCGAGCCTTGCCTGCCTGGCTGCCCCGAGCCAGCTGCACTGCCGGTGGAAAGGGCAGGGACAGTGGTGGCAGCGTCCCCTTCCCAGCACCCCGCATGAGGAGAGGCGTTCAATAGCGCCAGCACCGCGGCGGCCGCCACTGCCCTGCAATGGCAGCAGGGCTGCATGGCCAAGAGTGGAAGCACAGCAAGCAGCTCCCTGATGCAGAACCTAGACAAAATCAACGTAGTGCTGCAGGATTCTGCAGGAATCTTTGGACTGGTGGAACTTGTTGGTACTGATACCGCGATTTGGGGTAGACTGGAAATGAAGAGCTCTGGGAATGGGTGTGGGGACACAGGACATGGGGTCACCAAACACTGGTGGGGGCACACACTGGGAGTAATGGGGGGACACTAGGGACAGGTTGGGTGTACGCTGGGGACAGGGGGGACAATGGGAATGAGTTTGGGGACCCTGGGAATGGGTGGTGGCCGCATTGGGAATGGGTTGTGGGGACACTGGGAGTGGGAGGTCATATGGGGTCACCACTCTTCCCACAGATCTGGGGACACTGTCCTCACCCTGCCCCTGTCCTCAAAACCCTCCGGGGCTCCTTCCCCAGTCCTGCACTTTGCTCCTTGCCCCCTGGCGACGTGACCAGAGGAAAATTCCATCCTGGGGAGGGAAGAGAGAGCAGCTGGGAAAGCCTGATCCAGGAGAGCCTGATCCCAGGAAAAGCTTCTCCTGGGAACACCTGATTCTAGGATCACCTGGTCCCAGGATCACCTAATCCCAGGAGAACCTGTTCCTGGCAGCACCTGATCTTGGAAAGTTGCAGCGGGCAGAGGTGAGAGGAGAGGTGAGTGCAGAGAGCCTGATGGCCGGGGAAACCCATCCTGGGAACACCTAATTTTGCGATCATCCTGTTCCAGAACTACCTCATTCCAGAAGAACATCATTCTGGAATCACCGTATCCCAGGAGAATTTCATCCTGAGAGAGCCTTATTCCAGGAGCACCTCATTGCAGGGGGAAGCTGAGCCTGGGATCACCTTATGCCAGGAGATCCTTATCCCACAATCACCTCGTTCTGGGACCACCTTACCCCAGGAGATCCTTGTCCCGGGATCACTTCATCACAAGATTATCTCCTTCCAGGAGAAGCTGATCCTGGGATCCCCCAGCCCTGCCACCTGCTGCCAGTTCCAGGGTCCCTCCCGCTGCACTTTGGGGTCTCCCTGTGTTCTCCTGCCATGGCTGAGCCCTCTGGGGCTGGGGACAGCATCCCATTGGAATGTCCTGGCCTGGACACGGCCGCTGGGGAGGAATTCCTGCAGGAAGTGTTCCAGATCCTGCTGGAGGAGGGCGTGCGGAAGAGCACGGATGTGACACAGAAGGTTGGGATACTGGGGCACTCGGGACGGGGGGGGTCCCCAGTCCCATCCCATCCTATTCCCGTTTCCAGTACCATTCTCAATCCCAATCCCCTTCCTGTCCCCACAGGTACGTGACTGGAAGGAGCCCCCTAGGAGGGGGTGGGGTTCCCAATTTGTCCCTATTGCTTGTTCTGTTCCCAGGCGTTCCCTGTCCCAGTCCCAATCCCATTCTCATTCCCAGTCATTCCCAGGCGTGTGACTGGAAGCAGACATGGAAGGGGGTGAGGATCACAATATTGCTCCTTTCCCAGTCCTATTCCCATCGTGAAACCCAATTCCGGTCCCATTCCCAATCCTGTGCACGGAACATTCCCAGTTCTCCTCAAATGTTCTCCTCAAAAGTCGTTATTTGAGGAGAGTCCGAAGGTGCCGAAGGGGGGGAAGCAGGGTACAGCACTGCTGAAGGGGGCCAGAGCCAGGTGCCAAGCCCCGAGCCCGGGCGGGGACCTCGGTTTGAGAAGGGGAACGGGGTAGGGGGGGCGGGCACAGCGGTGCTGTCTGACCATTAGGACAGGGGTACAGGGGTACGAAGATGGTGTTTTGTGAGATGGTCCAATAGAAAAGTTTAGAGTACAGAACTTTCTAGCAAAGACATTATAGTTTACATTTTATCAAAAGCTCCACCCCAGGGTACATCAGCTTCCCTCTCCTTGCCCCCTGTGTGAGTCTGTCCGAAATATCCTCTATTTTTGCCTCACGATTGCCATGAAAAGACCACCGAAAAGTTAAACACTGTTGAGCCAGTGAAAGGAAAAGTCATGTGCTTCTTAGCTCACTGTTTCCACAGGTGCTGTGTACGCTACGCTGACCTCGAAGGGGGCATCCTGCCCTTCAGAACAATGGACTTGGACTTTTTCCTCACCCCCCTGGCCTGGCTGGTCTGAGCTTTGGAGTGGTCCCTTCCCGAGAGAAGACCCCCCCTTGCCCGCTTCCAACCGTCGTGACAGACAAGCAGAGTTGCAAGCCTGTTCATCCAGGAATCGAGCCAAGAAGCTCCTGAGCAAGAACCCCCCTTGCACGTTCTTCCAGAGACTGGGACTGAGCCCCCCTGACTCGGGGAAGGTGTGTAATGGGGGGAGAAAGTTGCCCAGAGTAAGCACAGGTGCAAGCACTGGGCCATGAAAACAATGGTTCTCAGCCTGTTGCCTGGCTTGAGTTTGTGTACCCCTATTCTTTCCTCTGGAGACCTTTGTTTCGGCTGTGCCCTTCCCCCAGTGAAAAATAGTATAACTGGGGTCCCTGGTCAGCTGTGCCTTTGAGATCTCCCCGGACGTGTCCTGATGAGCTTTCGGCGGCTGGACCCCTCGAAGCAGCATCACGTTTCGGTAGCTATACCTATCCCCCTTCTTTCCTCCCTCTTCTCCTTATCTTCTCCCTTTTTCCCCGACTCCCCCTCACCAACGCATTTCTGTTGTGGTTACTTCAATAAAATTACATTTGTTGATTTTGTTACTGCAAATCCCCTGTGCCTTTGGTGGTTATTTTGCACCTAAAAATCATCGCGTCACCCGTTCACTGGGACGGATCGCGACACCGCCCTCCCCCACACTTGGTGTCCCCAATTTCCCCAAATCCCAAAGTCCCCAAATCCCAATCCTAGTGTCCCCAAATCTTGGAGTCCCTAAATTTTGGTGTCCCCAAATCCCAAATCTTGGTGTCCCCAATGTCCCCAAATCCCAGCGTCCCCAAATCCCAAAGTCCTCAAATCTTGGTGTCACCAAATCTTGGTGTCCCAGTCCAATGTCTCCAGATCCCAAATCCTGCTGTCCCCAAATCTTGGTGTCCCCAAATCCTGATGTCCCCCATGTCCCCAAATCCCAATCCCCGTGTCCCCAGATCCCAAAGTCCCCAAATCCCAATGTCTCCAAATCCCAGTCCCAGTGTCCCCAAATCCAAATCCCAGTGTCCCCAAGTTCCAATGGCCCCAAATTCCAAAGTCCCCAAATCCCGATGTTCCCCCTTGTGTTCCCCCCCTATGTCCCCCTCTGTTCCCTTTTCTCCCCCCCCATGTCCTGCAATGTCCCACCCATGTCCCTTCTCTGTCCCCTTTGTGTCCCCTCTCTGTCCCCCTGTATCCCCCTTCTGTCCCCAATGTCCCCCCCCAGTATCCCCCCCCTCTGTCCCCTTTTTGTCCCTTTTGTGTCTCCCCCATGTCTCCCTTGTGTGTCCCCCCCGCCATGTGCCACCCAAGATTAGCCACCAGGCCACCAATGTCACCTCTGTGTCCCCTCAATGTCCCCACATGTCCCCTTTGTGTCCCCCTATGTCCACCTCTCTGTCCCCTTTCTGTCAGCCCCCATGTCCCTGTTGTGTTCTCCCCTTTGTGTCCCCAATGTCCCCCCCAGTGTCCCCTCTGTCCCCCCCTCCGTCCCCTTTCTATCACCCCCATGTCCCCAGTGTCCCCCCCCATGTGCCACCCCTGATTAGCCACCGGGCCACCAATGTCACCTCTGTCCCCTCCGGATTAGGGGGTGACATCACCGGGGGCTACTTAAGGCTCCCCCCGCCGCGGGGGTGCCTCCCCTGCCACCATCAGTGTCACCCTCAGTGTCACCATTGTCACCGTTGTCACTGTCACCCTGCCACCATCGCTGTCACCGTGCCACCTGCGCAGGTACGGCCGTGAGGACACCGGGGAGATGGGGACAAGGGGACAGGGCCACCAGGGCCTTGGGGACATTGCTGGTGGGGGGACGGGGCCACCAGGGACAAGGGGACATCCATGGGTGGGGGACATGAGGGACAGGGACACCAGAAGGACATTGGGGACACTGGGGGGGGGCTTGGGGATATCACAGGGCTGGGGATAGGGGGACAGGGCCACCATAGGTTTGGGGACAGGGGGATGGGGCCACCATGGGGTTGGGGACATCTCTGGGTGGGGGACAGGGCCACCAGGGACATGGGGAGAGGGGGACATTGGGGGACATTGGGGGGCTTGGGGACACCGGGAGGACACCAGGGGGACATCGGGGAGACGGGGGAGGGGGGCGCTTGGGGACACTGGGGGGACATTGGGGGGCTTGGGGACATCAGGGGGACATTGTGGGTGTCTAGGGGGTTGGTGCCAGCCCGGTGCCACCCCCTGGTGCCATCGATGTCCCCTCACTGTCCCCAGGTGTCCCCACCATGATGTTGTACCTGAAGCAGCTGCACTTTGGGGGCATCCCTGGGCTGGGCCTGGAGCTGCTGCCCCCCCCCCCCCCGCCCCCCCGTGGGGTACCCGGCTACCCCAAAATTTGGGGGGGTCTTTGGGAGGGAGGGACCCCCCCCAAAAAACCCAAAATTTGAGGGTGGGGGAGAGGGAACCCCAAAATTGGGGGGGGGTCCCTGGGGGGGGAAGGGGATGAGGGACCCCCCCTCTCCAAATCCTGTGGGGTCCCCAAATCCCGGGGGTCTCTCTCCAACCCCGAGAGTCCCTCCCCATTCCCGGGGGTCCCTCCCCATTTCGGGGGTCCCTCCCCAACCTCAAGGGTCTCTCCTGCATCCCCAATCCCCCATCCCCAATTCCCCAATTCCCCATCCCTGAAGGTCCCTCCCCATTCTCGGGCATCCCTCCCAATCCCGGGGGTGCCCCCCCAGTCCCAGGGGTCTCTCCCCAACCTCGGGAGTCCCTCCCCACTCTCGGGGGTCTCTCCTCCCTCCCCAATTCCTCAATTCCCCATTCCTCATTACCGGGGCTCCCTCCCAATCCCAGGGGTTACCCCCAAACCCGGAGGTCTCTCCCCAACCTCGGGAGTGTGTCCCTCCATTTCCCATTCCCAGGGGTCTCTCCACCATCCCAAATTCCCCAACCCCGGGGGGCTTTCCCCATTCCAGGGGTCTCTCTCCACTCCCAGGGGTCCCTCCCCATTCCGGGGGTCCGTCCCCAACCCGGTGGTCTCTGTGCCCATTCCCCATTCTCAGGGGTCTCTCCCCAATCCTGGGTGTTCCCCTCATTTCTAGGGGGTCTCTCCCCACTCTCGGGGGTCTCTCCTCCCATTCCCTAATCCCAGGGGTCTCCCCCCATTCTCAGGGACCCCTCCCCATTTCAGGGATCCCTCCCCAACCCCGGTGGTCTCTTTGCCCCCCCAAGCACCCCCCGAGCGCAGCTGGACGTGCTGGAGGCGCACGTCCTCCCCGACATCTTCATGCGCGAGGTGGCGCTCAAAATCAACTGACCTGAGAGCCGCGTGCAGGTGAGACAGGTGTGACACACCTGGGACACACCTGGGACACACCTATGGGAACATAGGACAGACACAGGGACAGGGACAGGCGACAGGCGCTACCCCGACATCTTCATGCGCGAGGAGGTGGCGCTCAAAATCAACCTGCCCGAGTCACGTGTGCAGGTGAGACACACCTGGGACAGGTGGGACAGGTGTGACACAGGTGTGACACAGGGACAGGTGTGACACAGGAGGGGACGCGGGAACAGGAGGGGCGGGGCAAGAGGAGCAGGTGAGTCGCAGGTGGGACAGGAGGGGCACCTCAATTTCGCCGTGTGTCCCTTTGTGTCCCCCTGTGCCTCAGTTTCCCCCTGTCCCCCATGTCCCCTCATGTCCCCTTGTCCCCTCCGTGCCTCAGTTTCCCCATATCCCCCATGTCCCCCCTGTGTCTCAGTTTCCCCCCACGCCCCTCCGTGCCTGTTTCCCTTTTCCTCCCCGTGTCCCTCCATGTCCCCTGCTCCCCTCTGTGTCTCAGTTTCCCCCATATCCCCCACGTCCCCCCGTGTCCCCATGTCCCCCCCATTTCCCCCCATGCCTCATTTTCCCCTTATCCCCCATGTCCCCCCCGTGCCTCAGTTTCCCTTCCCCCCCCACGTCCCCCATGTCCCCCCCGTGCCTCAGTTTCCCCATGTCCCTTTCCCCCCGCTTTGCCCCCCCATATACCCCCCGTGTCCCTCCGTGCCTCAGTTTCCCCCCGCGCCCCTCCGTGCCTCAGTTTCCTTTTTTTTCTCCCCCCCGTGCCCCTCGCACCCCCTCGTGCCTCAGTTTCCCTTTATCCTTTGCGTCCCCCGCATCCCCCCGTGCCTCAGTTTCCCTTTGTCCCCCCACACCCCCCGTGCCTCAGTTTCCCCCCGCACCCTCTGTGCCTCAGTTTCCCTTTTCCCCCCATATCCCCCCGTGTACCCCCGTATCCCCTCATGTCCCCCCCATATCCCCCCTGTGCCTCAGTTTCTCTTTTTCTCTCCCCCATTTCTCCCAGGTGTGGTTCAAGAACCGCCGCGCCAAATGCCGCCAGCTGCAGCAGCAGCAGCAGCAGCAAACCCAAGGGGACCAGGGACCCCCCAAACCTCGCCCACCCCCCCAAAAAAAACCCCTCCCCCCCGCCACGAGCCCCCTCCCCCCCTCCCCAATTCACCCCCCAACCCCCCCCCGTGTCCATCTGGAGCCCCACGGCCCTGTTCCCCCGCCCTTTGCGACCCCTCCTCATGTGGGGAGGGGTCTCCCCCCCCCCCTTTCCGCCCCTTCCCCACCTCGGGAGGCTTCACCCAGGGGGGTTCCCCGCTTATTTCGGGGTGGGGGCTCGACCCTTACCTGTCCCCCCTCCCCAAATGGGGGGGGCTCAGCCCTTTGGGACTCCCCCCCCAAATTTGGCCGCGTCCCCCGCGGGTTTTGGCGGGGGGGCGACCCCCGGGTTGGGATTTTGGGGGGGGGGGCTGGAAGGTGAATTTGGGGCTGGGGGAGTGCCTGGAGCTCAAGGAGCAGAGCGAGCGGAAATTCCAAGTTTTGTAACGGGACGGGGGGCGGATTTTGGGGGGAAATCCCGAGAATTGGAGAGCCCAGAGCGTTCATTAATTATGGATCGTGATCGGTAATTAATGCCCGGCTCGGATCGTTAATTAATTCCGGGGATTTGGGGGGGAAATCCGGAAAATTGCGGAGCCCGGAGCGGCGCACGGACAATTACCGGGACACGGACCATCGTTAATTAATTATGGATCACAGATCTTTAATTAATGCCCGGATCGGATCGTTAATTAATTCCGGGGATTTTGGGGGGAAATCCCGAAAATTACGGAGCCCGGAGCGGCGCACGGACAATGACGTGGATCGTCGTTAATTAATTACGGATCATGATCGTTAATTAGTTCTGGATCACGGACAATGGTGGGACACGGATCATCGTTAATTAATCATGGATCGCGGATCGTTAATTAATTCCGGGGATTTTGGGGGAAAATCCAGAAAATTACGGAGCCCGGAGCAGCGCAATTACAATTACTGACAATTACCGGGACACGGATCATCGTTAATTAATTATAGATCGCGGATCTTTAATTAATTCCGGAGTTCGGATCGTTAATTAATTCCCGGGGCTCGGATCGTTAATTAATTCTGGGACACCAATAATTAATCAATTCTGGGTCACGGATCGTTAATTAATTCCCCGGGATCACGGACAATTCCCGCGTGGAAATTCCTCCTGGAGAACCGAAAATTTCCGGAAAATGAACAAAATTCCCGGAAATCCAAAAATTCCAGAGGCACGGAGGATCCCAGAGTTTTGGGGGGAATTCCCCCGAATTTTTTGGGTGATTCCCGAATTTTTTGTGTGATCCCCGGATTTTTAGGGAATACCCGAAATTTTTTAGGGAATTCTTGGATTTTTAAGGAATCCCCGAATGTTTGGGAATTCCCGCAATTTAGGAAACCCGATTTTCTGGGGGGGGATCCCCGAATTTTTTAAAGAATCCCCGAATTTTTGGGGAATCCCAGAATTTTGAGGGGATCCCCGGCCCCTCCACCCTTCCCGGAAGGAAAAAACCTAAAAACGAGAAAATTTCAATTAAAAAACCAAAAAAGTGCAAAAATGAGAGGGCCTCGTTAATTAACGCTAATGAGGGGAACTGGGGGGCGTGAGCGTGGCCACGAGAGAATGGGCGTGGCTACAGCGAGGGGCGTGGTCAAACAAATCCTTTATTTTTCCCGTGGAGTTTGGGGGTTTTTGGGTGTTCCTGACATTCCCCGGAGGTCTCAGATCCCAGAGATCCATTCCCAAAATTCCAGAGATCCATTCCCGAAATACCAGGGATTTATTCCCAAAAATTCCAGGGATTTCTCCCACAATTCCTGAGGCTCCTCCTCTCCAAAACGCCGTTTATTGGGGGGGGGCGGATTTTGGGGGGGAAATCAGAGAATTCCTTGTTTTTTTTAAGGGAATGCTCATTTTTTTAGGGATTTCTGAGATTTTTAGGGAATTCTGGGTTTTTTTCGGAATTGCTGGGAATTTCCTGGAATTGCTGGGGTGGGAAAGGCTCCCTGGGGGTCTCCAGGTGGGATTTTGGGGGCAAAATTTGGGGCGGATTTTGGGGCGGATTTGAGGAATCTTGGGGAATCCTGAGATTTTTTAGGGAATTCCAGGATACCTTTTATGGAGATCCCGAGTATTTTTTACGGAATTACCGACTATTTTCATGAAATTCCCGGGATTTGGGGTCATTTTTGGAACTGCTGGAGCGGGCAGTGCTCCCCGGGGTCTCCAGGTGCGTTTTGGGGGCAGATTTTGGGTAGATTTGCGGAATCTCGGATTTTCCAAATTCCCATTTTTTTCCCAAATTCCCGGGATTTTTGGTTATTTTTGTAAGTGCTGGAGCGGGTAGTGGTCCCCGTAGGTCTCCAGGTGACTTTTGGGGTGGATTTGGGGCAGATTTCAGGCAGATTTGGGGAATCTCTGGAAATCCCGGGATTTTTATGAATTTCCGAATATTTTGATGAAATTCCCAGGAATTTTGGTTATTTCTGGAACTGCTGGAGTAGGTAGTGCTCCCTGTAGGTCTCCAAGTGCCGCAGCCTCGGGGGCATTTCCAGGAGGTGCAGGGGCGGCTTCGGCTCCCCCACTCCGCCTGCTCGAACGCCTCCAGCACCTGAAACACAAATTTCAGCCTTTCCAGGAAAAATTCCCGATTTTTCCAGACTGAATTCCTCGTTTTCCAGCAAAAATTCCTGATTTTTTCAGCTCAAATCCACCGTTTTCCAGCAAAAATTCACATTTTTTCAGCCCGAATTCTCGATTTTCCAGCTCAAATTCCCTATCTTCCAGCAAAAATCTCCCACGTTTCTAGCATAAATTCCGTGTTTTTAGCCCGAATTTCCGATTTTTCGGCAAAAATTTCAGCGTTTCCAGCCCAAATTCCCGGTTTTCCAGCCCAAATTCCTGCGTTTTCAGCCCGAATTATCGATTTTTCAGCCCAAATTCCCACGTTTCCAGCCCAAATTCCCGGTTTTCCCACCCAGGAGCTGCGGGACCTGCTGGATCTGGAGCTGCGGAGCGACGGGGAGGGGCGGGAGCGGCTCCTGCAGCGCTGCCGGGACGTGCTGCGCTTCAGCGTCCGCACTGGTGCGCTCCCAGTACGCACCAGTGCACACCAGTGCAGCCCCAGGGCAGGCCCAGTGCCTTCCAGTTTGGCCCTGCCCAAACTCCGTTTGGCATGGCAGCTCTCACTTCAGCCCAGCGGTTCCCAGTGTGGCACCTGGTGCCTCCCAGTGTCAAACGCTGTGGCCCCTGCCATGTTCCCCTCCATGTCCCCCCTGTTCTAAATGGTGTTCAGTTGGTGTTGAACTGGGGCTGGGTCGGAATTGCTGTTTTGGGTGGATTTGATGGGTGTTTGTTGGGGGTCCTGTGGGTCCAGGCCTTTGGTGGGCACGACAGTCAAGGGAGGCAGGAGGCGATTGCACAGGGGACTTGACCAATCATTCGACGCCCCCGAGAAAATGATTGGTCCAGAATGGATATTGATAAGGACCATGAGAACACCGGAAAACGACCAATCAACACACGGATCCAAACCCCCAATCCTGGACCCGAGAGGGGTTATAAAATGAGGGTTTCGTGTGGGCTTGGGGTTCTTCTCCTTCTGAGAGATGTGCTTTTTGGGGGAGAACCCAGCGTGTTTGGACACGTTGTTATCTTTGGGTTGTTGCGTGGGAGTTTGGGCTTATCTCAAACTCCCCCTCCTCTGTAGTTTGTTTTAATAAACGACAGCCTTTTTCCTTCTCAAAGTCTGGCCTTGTTCGAACTCATAACATCCCGATCTCCTGTGTCTCGCTTGACTGCCCCCCTGCCCCCCCCATTTCCCCCCTCATCCACTCCCTGCCCCCCCCCCCCCCCCCATGTACCCGGAACTCCCTCCATGTCCCATCTGATCCCTCCCTACCCACCCCCGATCCTTCATGTCCCCCCATCCTCCATGTCCCTCTTGTGTCTCCCGATTCCCCTCTATCCCTGCTGCCCCCCCATTTTCCCATTTCCTCACACCCCTTCATCCTGCCCTTCCTCTCCTCCTCCTGTCTTTCCAGTCTCCTTATGACCCTGCCATGGCTTCTCTGAACCTCCCAGGTCCTTCCCTTCTCTTCCCGTGTCCCACCCCTCATGTGCCATCCCCAACCCTCTCATGTTCCCCCCCATTTCCCGCTGTGGTAAATAAGTATGATTCGTGCTGATAAAATTGAAACAGTAATCAATATTGATACAGTAATTAATATTTGGGAACAATAAAACAGTTAAAAGTTGTAAGAAAGGGAGAGGAGGGGCTCTGCCACCCCTCCCGGCAGATGTTCAATGACCACAGGAAGAGGCCGGAGATGCAGTTGCTAAAAATGAGCAAAACCTGGTTGGGTCCCAGAAAATGCTAATTATAAGGGATTTATTGCTTTGATATTAAGATGTAACGGTATGTAAGTTTGGGCTTACATTATACTGGCTTGGGGCGCTTGTGTAACCCAAAGGTGAATTAAAGGACACAGAGGAAGACTACCAGATCTTCATCAGACGACCCCCAAAAAGACTTGTGCGACCACCAAAAAGAGTGGTGGCGCATGCGCGGTAAAGGTGGTGATGAGGGTGGAGACAGAAACATGACGAACCGAAAACAGGAGGAGATGGTATTAACACGTGGCATATAAGGGGGTAATTTTTACTTGGCAAGCTTGTATGTGAAGTGGCACGGGTCCAAGAGCCCTGCACTCCGTACCCCGCGGTTATCTTTTGCTTATGCGTGATTATTGGAACCAAATTATCCCTTATTTATATATTTTCTAAACTATTCAATTAAAATTGCTGCTACCTTAAATATTGTTTGGGTTGTTTTTTGATGGGATAATTGGGCAAACATAACACACTATCCCCTCTGATATCTCTCTCTGTCTCCTCCCCATGTCCTCCCCTGACCACCCTCTGTCCCCTTGGTTTTCCCCCAGGTCACCCCATGTCGTGCATCCCGGCTGGATGGTGACGGGGGCGGGCTACAGTCCCCCTCTTTTGGGCTCCGCAGCATCCCAGCTGCCAGTGGAGGTGCAGTGTTGAATAAAAGGGGCACAGCACGGGCCTAGGGTAGAACTCGGGGTAATGTTATTAGATAGCAAAATCCCCCTCCCCAAGGTCCCAGGACCGCAAACTGGGGGCAAACAAGAGCTTATAAAGGGGGGCAGGTCTCAGGGGGGATACAATCTCTAGCTAATCAGGAGAACTGGGGGTGGAACACAGGGTGGGGAATACAAGGTATATAAACCATTGACGGATTTCAAGGAAGGGGAACAGCTTGGGATAGGAGAGGTTAACAGCAGGACTGGGGGGAAGGGAGTTTGAAACTTGGCAAGAAAACAGCTAAGTAACAAACAGATAAACCAACACCTGGCTCAATAAAATAACAAAGGCAGGTCTGTGTCCCTGAACCCTGAACAAGGGTTCTGAAGGTCGTCGCTAACATCCTCATTTCTAACCTTAGTAGGCAGCCAGCCAGTAGAACACGCATTCATTATCATGGGCCAACTAGCCTCATTCACCTGCTTCACTCTAAAAACAGGGGGAGGAAAAACCCAAAAGGGGCCACCAAACCACAGATCAAACTATAAACATGCCAAATAAAAAACATACTACAACAACCCCTGGTTCTTCAACCAGCTTTTCACGGGGATGAAACACCCCCTGGCTGGCCGGTTCCTCACCGAGACCCTCAACACAAGCCCGTGAGCCCCCAACACTGCTCACTGAGGTTACCCCAAAACCCATGGGGTCACCCCATGTCTGGTCCCTGAGATTATCCAAAATCTGGGGTTACCCCAAATCTGGTCCCTGAGGTTACCCCAGATCTGGTTCCTGGGGTCCCCAAGTCCTCTTTTCCTGCCCAGAGCCATTACTCCATCCTAAAAGGATCTGCTCTCCTGGGAATTGGCACGGACAATGTTCACCTGGTGCGGACAGATGAGAGGTGGGTGCTGGGAGGTCCCGAGAGACCCCAGTCAGGGGATTCCTGCATGTATCCATCCCTATCCCTTCCCTTCAGGGGGAAGATGATCCCGGAAGAGCTGGAGAAGGAGATCCAGAGGGTGAAAGCTGAGGTCAGGAGAGGCTGCACACCTCAAAGCCCCTCAAACTCCCCAATGCCTCCGCAGTATCCCCAGCGGCCTTCCCAGTGTTCCCAAAGCTCCCTCAAAGTCCGTGTGTCCCCCTCTAAGTCCCCAAAGCCTCTCCAATGTTCCCAAAGCCCTTCCCATGTCCACAAACCACCCTCCATGTCCCCCAATGTCTCAAATTGCCCCAGTGTTCCCCCAAATACCCTGAATGTCCTCCAATGCCCCCCCACTATCTCTTCAACTCTTCAATGCACCCAATGTCCCCTGTCCTCCCCAGACCTCCTGTCTCCCCTTAAAGTCAGTACCCTGTTTGCCCCAAAGCCCTCTGTAGCCCATTTCCTGCACCTCAGTGTCCCCCTGTATCATTCAGCCCCCCCTCAGCCTTCCTCCTGAGCCCCCTCAAAGTCCCCCCAAATGTCCACCCAGGGCTCAGAGCCCCTTCTTTTTCTGTGCCACCATCCTGGCCACCTTTGACTCCCTGTGCTCCCCTGCCCTCGACCCCCTTCCACGCCTCCTGCACCCTCCAGTACCCCCAGACCCCTCCCTAATCCCCCCAGGGCTCAGAGCCCCTCTTTGTGTGTGCCACGAGTGGCACCACTGTCCTGGGCGCCTTCGACCCGCTGGACGCCATCGCCGACGTCTGTGCCCGCCACGGGCTGTGGCTGCATGTGGACGTGAGTTGGGGGTGCTTGGCTGGGCGGGGCTCGGGGGTCCCCCTGTGGGTGCTGATCCCCCTTTTCCTGCAGGCAGCATGGGGGGGCAGCGCCCTCCTGTCCCCCCGACTCCGTCACCTCCTTGCAGGCATCCACAGGTGTGTCCCTCCCCCTCCCCCCTCAAAAGACTCCCACCCACCCTCAGAGCTTTTGGGGATACCCTTTTTCCCCCACAGGGCCCCCCCAAACTCTGCTGTTCCCCCCCACCAGAGCTGACTCAGTGACCTGGAACCCCCACAAGCTGTTGATGGTGGGGTTGCAGTGCTCGGCATTCCTGCTCCGTGACAGCTCCGTAGGTGCCCCCCATCCTGAATTCGTGCCCCTAGGATGCCTCCCGGGCCCCCTCATTAATTTTGGGGCCTCCTGCCCCTCCCAGGGGCTCCTGCAGCGCTGCCATGGCGTGGGGGCCTCGTACCTGTTCCAGCGGGACAAGTTCTACGACGTGTCCCTGGACACAGGGGACAAGAGCCCCCAGTGCGGCCCGCCGTGCCGATGGCCTCAAGCTCTGGATCCTTTGGAAAGCCGTGGGGACCCGGGGGCTGGCACAGCGTGTGGAGCGGGCCTTCGGTGCCACTCGGTGAGCCCCAGGATCAGGGGGACCCTCCACCCTCCCAAACTTGCCTTCACCCCTTTGCTCTCCCCAGGTATCTCTTGGAGCAGCTGAAGAGGAGGGAGGGATTCCAGCTGGTGATGGAGGTAAGGGTGATGGTGGAATGTAGGATGGGGGATATGGGCACCTAAGAGTCCTGGAGGTTGGAATGCCACAGGTTTAAATCATCCTGGAGCTTTAACTCTCTGGGGGTTAATCCCAGAGGTTTGAATCCCCAAAGTTTAAATTGCAGAGTTTTCAATCCCAGAGGCTGAAATCTCAGAGGTTTGAATTGTCCCAGAAGTTTAAATCTTGGAGGTTTATATCTCTGAGGACAAATCCCAGAGGTTTAAATCCCAGAATCTGAAATCCTGGAGTCTGGAATTCCACAGATTTAAATCATCCCGGGGGTTGAAATCCTGGAGTTTTAATCATCCCGGAGGTTTCCATTTTGGAGGTTTAAATCCTGGAGGATTAAATCCTGCAGGTTCTAACCCCAGAGAATTAAATACACATGGCTGAATTCCTGGAAGTGCAAATCCCTATCAGATTCTGGGAATTGGGTGAATGGCCATGATCTCCTTCCTCTTCCTCTTCCTCTTCCTCTTGCTGCAGCCGGAATTCATCAACCTCTGCTTCTGGTTCATCCCACCCAGCCTGCGGGGCCAGGAGAACTCCCCGGATTTCTGGGACAAACTGGGAAAGGTGAGCCCAGAACTCCAAATTCCCCCCACCACCAACAGCCTTCCAAATCCCCAAAAATGACCCAAGAAGAAAAACAAAATCCTCATGAAATGGTGCTTCCCCCTAGGTGGCCCCAGCCATCAAGGAAAAGATGATCCGGAGGGGCTCCATGATGGTGGGATACCAACCCCAAGGATCCCACGTCAACTTCTTCCGGCAGATTATCACCAATCCTGCTGTCACCCCGCCAGGACCTGGACTTCTTCCTGGATGAGATACAGGAATTGGGATGGGATCTGTGAGCACTCCCAAAAAGCCCTGTGAAAGACCCCAAAACCTTCCCCCCATCCCTGAGGAACAGGAGCAGAGCCTTGATTTCCTCCCCACATGCCAAACTGGAAATGACCCCAAAATTCCACACTTCTGAAATAAAACAGCATTTAATGGTCCTGATCTGATAATAATTTGATATAACCCCACCCTCAATATAGGGTTTGGGGTGTAGGGGGTCCCTTAATTCCCCTGGAAGCTCCAGAGAGGTTGTGGATTCTGGGATCAGCAGGTAGTGGCCTTGTGACTCTCCTGACATTCCCATGACTTCTTGAAGCTCCAGAGGTTGGAATTTGTAGGGAAGACGATCTGTTAGCATGCAAAAAACTCTTGGGAAAGTACTGCAAAACCTGCTGCGACCATCCCTGAGGAAGTGGAGGAGAGCCTGGACTTCCTTCTGGGATCTTTAAATCAGATGGGATGTCCTCGGCGCTTGATCCCAAAACTAAGAACTCATGGAATAAAAGAGCATTTAATGGTCCCAATTTTATATGAATTTGATATCACACTTCCCTCCCCCAAAATGGAGTTTGGGGGTCCCTCAGTTCCCCTGGAGGCTCTGGAGGAAGTCGAGGATTTCAGGATCAACACTGGCACCCTCAAGGTTGGCTAGGAGCCGGGACACCGTGGCTTCATGTCGCTGCCGCCGGTGCCAATCCCGCAGCATCTCAAAACTCTGCAGGACGGAATTCTTCGGATTTTCCTCCTGTATCTGCTCCAGCCGGCTCCGCTCCAGCCCTAAATACAGAATTCCCACCTCCTGCCACTCTTTTCCCAATTTTTGGGCGACTCTCATCAAATCCTTCTCTGTCAAGCGTCGGGGATTCACGGGTGGAGCTGGAATCCCTCCAGGATGATGTCCTGAAGTGGGGTTCCCCGTCACGTTGGGGGTGTCCCCATTAGGTTCCCTGGGGGTTTCCTCCGGGATTTGCTCTTCCAGAGGCAGCTGGAAGCGCTGGATGAGGTCGAGGCGGCCGATCTGCCGCAGGACCTTGGCGATCTCTTGCAGGGGGTTCCTCGGGAAGCGCTGGAGGAGGATCTGGCACAACTCCGGGCGCGATGCCCGGAGCACAAGCCCGTCAGGAATTTTGCTTCCCAGTAGGTACTTCAGGGTCTGGAACTGCTCTTCCGAGAGCGCCTGGTGCACCTCCAGAAGCGTTGCCCCGCTCGTCTCTCGCCATCGGGGCAGAAAATCCCGCAGGGAAGTGGGGTCACTGCTGGGACACAAGGGCTGGGCTAGAGGAATCACCACGCAGCCCAAAAAGTGGGGGAAAAGGGAGCCACCCCTGGGCCCAAAAAATTCGGGGTGTGGGTGGAAAGGGGTCACCCTGTGCTCCATAAATTGGGGGTAGACGGGTCAGCGCCCAGCCCGAGGGCTTTCCTGGTGCCCCCGGTGTTCCGTCTAGGGGGACGTTAGGGGCTGAACCCTCCCAGCGTCCCCCCAGAGCACCCCACCCTGCCCGGGCCTGAGACCGCCGGCTCTGCCCCCAGTGGCCCCCCAACCCTGGGGCTGGGTCCCCCCCTGTGCCTCCCCATCCTTCCTTGGGCCTGGCACCCCCAGTGTCACCCCAATGCCCCGACTGTGTCCTGGCTCCCCCCGATGTCCCCCCGATGTCCCCGCCGTGTGCCCAGTGCCCTTTCTTCCGGGTCCCCAGGACGTCGCGGCGCCCTCGGTACTTCCCCAGCCCGGATTCGCACCGTTCTCTCCCTCAAGCCCCTCGCTCGCTCTCCCCCCGCCGCCGCCCCTTTCTCACCGCTCTCCGTTCCCGCCACCGCTGTTCCGCATCCGAGGGGCGGAGGCGTGGCCGCCTCTCCCGCCGCCGCCGAGCGGGGCCGCCTTGAACGGACGGGGCGCGTCCTGCCCGGGGCGGGCAGTGAGATGTGGGCCCAGTGCCCAGCGCCGAGGGGCAGCCGCGCGGGATCCCTTCCCTTCGCCCGGCCTCGCCCGGTGCCCCCCGAGCCCCCCGTGCTCCCCAGCAGCGGTGAGTGGCCGCCGGGGACATCCCCCTCAAAGTGAGAGTGAGCAGTTCCCCCCCGCCCCAGCCTTGTCCTTTCTTTTTTCCGCTTCCCCTTCCGAGAGCTCCCCGCGCTTGCCGAGCTGCGGGAGGAGGGGCGAGAGGGAGCGACCCTCCCCAGCTCTAGGGGTTCCTCCATGGGGGAACGGGAGGGGCTGTGGGGTGGGACGGGGGCAGTGCCATCGTGTCACTGTGTGTGTGACCCCAGCGCCAGAAGGGGCACGGAGGGGCTTCGGGCAGGCCGGACCCTCCCTTGGGGGCGGCAGTGGGGTGTCCTCGGGTCAGCCCAGTTCTCTCCCTGCCCCCTCTCTCCCCCCCGGCAGGGCCCTTCCGTCCAGGGCACGGCGGCAATGGACGCTGGGGGTGGGGGTCGGCCCTCCGAGACCCCCCCGGCCCCTCGGATCCCCGGGAAACGCCAGTGCTCGAGGCCCCCCCACAGATGAGAGCTCTCCACCTCCTGCCAAAGAGGCCTCTGGCCACGGGAGGAGGTGCTGAGGGGGCCTCCTGGAAGCGTGGAGGGGGCTGGGTGCTTTTTTGGGGTCCCTTAGGGACCTGCAATGGGGGAGACCCTGCTCTTGTGGTACAGGGAGACCTCAAAGCTCAGGGAGGGACCCGGGTCCCGGGGGATCCCAGGGATGGGGGGGTCGTGGTCCCGTGGTGTGGAGGGACCGCGATCCCAGAGTATGGAGGGGAGCCCGATCCCAGAGTAAGGGAATCTTAGGAATGATGGGGTGGCCCATTCCCACGGCACAGGGGTACCTCAATTCCAGGGTAAGGGGGGGACAGAGATGTGAGAGTATCCTGCACCCATCGTGTGGGGGTAGCCAAGTTCCAAGTTATTCCCCTTTTCCATGCCCCCGGATACAGGGGTGCCACATTCCTGTGGCCTGGGGGTACACCAGTTCCACGGTCTGGGGGTGCTCCAGGGATGTGGGGGTGTTCCAGTCCCATGGAATGGGGTACCCTGATCCTGGAGTATGGGGGTTCCCCAGTGCCAGGATATGGGAATCTCAGGAAGGTGGGGTTGTCCTATGCCCATGGTGTAGGGTGCCCTGTTGCCAGGGTATGGGGCTGTCCCAGTTCCAGGGTGAGATGGTGCCCTGATCCCACAGCCCAGGGGTGCCTCAGTCCAGGGGTGCAGCGATGTCTCGTTGCCATGGAATGGGGGTGTCCCAGAGTTTGGGTACAGGGATGTCCCATTCCCATGGAATGGGGTACCCCAATCCCAGGGCATGGGGGTGCCCTGATCCCAGGATATGGCAGCACCACAGTCCCCCCAGAGTTAAAGGTCAATATCACCTGATTTGGGGGTGCAAGGTTCTAATCTCATGGCATGGGAATGCCCCAATATTGGGATGCAAGGATGTCCCAATCCCCTGGGATGGGGGTGCCCTGGTTTTGGGGTGTGAGAATGTCCTAGTCTCACATATCGGGATGTCCCAGTGTTGGGGTGCAGGGTTACCCCAAACCCATGGCATGAGGGTGTCCTGATTTTGGGGTACAGAGGATTTTCTGGGTAGCCCAAGTTGATCCCTGTTTTCCCGAGGGAATTTGTCTGTTCCAATCCCTGACCCCCCTTGCACCCCAATCCCAGACCCTTGTCTGGGTGTCTGTGGGGAGCAGGGGGAAGTGAACTCAGGCTTTGGAATACGATAGGGATAGGGGTGGGAAAGGGGAGGGAGGAGGTGGCAACAGGGATGAGGAAGAGGGAAAAGGGATGGAGAAGGCTCAGAGGAATTGGTGAAGGGGAAGAGGATATGGAGAATGCAAAGTGGGGATGGAGCAGATAAGGATGGGAAAAGGGGAAGAGGAGCTGGAGAAAGGTGAGAAAGAGGATGGGGAAAGGCCGGTGGGAATAGAGCAGGTCCAAATAGGATGGAGAATGTGGAAGAGGAATGGAAAAGGGGACGAGAGGATGGAAAATGGAAAGAAGGATGAAGGTACCAGTGGGACCAAGCTGAGACAGAGGGCCTGGAGCAGGTGCCATTTGGAAAGGGCAGGTGCCATTGGGATGGAGCAGGCGGCAGGGGGCCCCAGGCCCCTGTCCTTGGCCTACCGGTGCCCACCCTCCTCTTGCACAGCCCATCCTGGCCCGGCCCGGCAATGTCGGAAGCCCCCCAGGCCCCCTGTGGGGGGCCCAAGTCCCCTGAAGGAGCTGCTGAGGCCAGAAGGGGCCGGGCTGCACCCCACTGTCTGTGGGGAATGTGGGAAGGGCTTCAGCCGGAGCTCGGGCCTGCACGGCACCGCATCACCCACACTGGGGGCGACCGTTCACCTGCAGCGCCTGCGGGAAGGGCTTCGGCCAGAATTCCAACTTGGTCACGCCCCGGCGCGTCCACACCGGGGAGAAGCCCTTGGGCTGCAGGAACCGTGGGAAGCGCTTCAGGAAGAGCTCGGCGCTGGTGCAGCAGCGGCGGATGCACAGCGGGGAGCGGCCGTGCACATGCAGGGAATGCGGGAAGAGCTTCAGCGTCAGCTCCAACCTGCGGCAGCACCGCCGTACCCCCTGGCCGAGAGCGGCCCCACCTCTGCCCTGGGTGCGGGGACACTTTCTGGAACCCTGGCCAGCTCCGGAGGCACCGCAGGGGGCATGGCCACAGTGACACCTGGAGGAGCATCAGGACACCTGGATGGGCTTGGGACACATGGGTGGGGCTTGGGACACATGAATGGGGATAGGGACATCGTGATGGGGACATCATAGGGGACACTAGGATGAGGATGGGATGGGCACAAGGACGGAGATGTGTTGGTTTGGCACAGCCTGGTTTTTTTGGGGGGGGGGGGTTCACAGATGTGGCTTCTTTGAGAAGCTGCTAGAAGCTTCCACCATGTCTGACATAGCCAATCTCTGATGGCTGTGAAGATGGACGTGCTGCTGGCCCAATTAGAGAGGTTGGTAACACCTCTGTGATGACATATTTAAGAAGAAAATCCAAACCGTGTTTGCAGAGTTTTTCCCGGGGTGGCGCAGCCCTGCTGCCGGGGCCACCCTGGCGCAGCCTGCAGCAATGCGCTGCAGCCACCGCCGTCTCAGCAGGGCCTGTGGCGAGCCTTGCCTGCCTGGCTGCCCCGAGCCAGCTGCACTGCCGGTGGAAAGGGCAGGGACAGTGGTGGCAGCGTCCCCTTCCCAGCACCCCCGCATGAGGAGAGGCGTTCAATAGCGCCAGCACCGCGGCGGCCGTCACTGCCCTGCAATGGCAGCAGGGCTGCATGGCCAAGAGTGGAAGCACAGCAAGCAGCTCCCTGATGCAGAACCTAGACAAAATCAACTTCGTGCTGCAGGATTCTGCAGGAATCTTTGGACTGGTGGAACTTGTTGGTACTGATACCGCGATTTGGGGTAGACTGGAAATGAAGGGCTCTGGGAATGGGTGTGGGGACACAGGACATGGGGGGACACCAAACACTGGTGGGGGCACACACTGGGAGTAATGGGGGGACACTAGGGACAGGTTGGGTGTACACTGGGGACAGGGGGGACAATGGGAATGAGTTTGGGGACCCTGGGAATGGGTGGTGGCCGCACTGGGAATGGGTTGTGGGGACACTGGGAGTGGGAGGTCATGTGGGGTCACCACTCTTCCCACAGATCTGGGGACACTGTCCTCACCCTGCCCCTGTCCTCAAAACCCTCCGGGGCTCCTTCCCCAGTCCTGCACTTTGCTCCTTGCCCCCTGGCAACGTGACCAGAGGAAAATTCCATCCTGGGGAGGGAAGAGAGAGGAGCTGGGAAAGCCTGATCCAGGAAACCCTGATCCCAGGAAAAGCTTCTCCTGGGAACGCCTGATTCTAGGATCACCTGGTCCCAGGATCACCTAATCCCAGGAGAACCTGTTCCTGGCAGCACCTGATCTTGGAAAATTGCAGCAGGCAGAGGTGAGAGGAGAGGTGAGTGCAGAGAGCCTGATGGCCGGAGAAACCCATCCTGGGAACACCTAATTTTGCGATCATCCTGTTCCAGAACTACCTCATTCCAGAAGAACATCATTCTGGAATCACCGTATCCCAGGAGAATTTCATCCTGAGAGAGCCTTATTCCAGGAGCACCTCATTGCAGGGGGAAGCTGAGCCTGGGATCACCTTATGCCAGGAGATCCTTATCCCACAATCACCTCGTTCTTGGACCACCTTACCCCAGGAGATCCTTGTCCCGGGATCACTTTATCACAAGATTATCTCCTTCCAGGAGAAGCTGATCCTGGGATCCCCCAGCCCTGCCACCTGCTGCCAGTTCCAGGGTCCCTCCCGCTGCACTTTGGGGTCTCCCTGTGTTCTCCTGCCATGGCTGAGCCCTCTGGGGCTGGGGACAGCATCCCATTGGAATGTCCTGGCCTGGACACGGCCGCTGGGGAGGAATTCCTGCAGGAAGTGTTCCAGATCCTGCTGGAGGAGGGCGTGCGGAAGAGCACGGATGTGACACAGAAGGTTGGGATACTGGGGCACTCGGGACGGGACGGGGGGGGTCCCCAGTCCCATCCCATCCTATTCCCATTTCCAGTACCATTCTCAATCCCAATCCCCTTCCTGTCCCCACAGGTACGTGACTGGAAGGAGCCCCCTAGGAGGGAGTGGGGTTCCCAATTTGTCCCTATTGTTTGTTCTGTTCCCAGGCATTCCCTGTCCCAGTCCCAATCCCATTCTCATTCCCAGTCATTCCCAGGCATGTGACTGGAAGCAGACATGGAAGGGGGTGAGGGTCACAATATTGCTCCTTTCCTAGTCCTATTCCCATTGTGAAACCCAATCCCGGTCCCGTTCCCAATCCTGTGCACGGAACATTCCCAGTTCTCCTCAAATGTTCTCCTCAAAAGGCTTTATTTGAGGAGGGTCCGAAGGTGCCGAAGGGGGGGAAGCAGGGTACAGCGCTGCTGAAGGGGGCCAGAGCCAGGTGCCAAGCCCCGAGCCCGGGCGGGACCTCGGTTTAAGAAGGGGAACGGGGTAGGGGGGGCGGGCACAGCGGTGCTGTATGACCATTAGGACAGGGGTACAGGGGTACGAAGATGGTCTTTTGTGAGATGGTCCAATAGAAAAGTTTAGAGTACAGAACTTTCTAGCAAAGACATTATAGTTTACATTTTATCAAAAGCTCCACCCCAGGGTACATCAGCTTCCCTCTCCTTGCCCCCTGTGTGAGTCTGTCCGAAATATCCTCTATTTTTGCCTCACGATTGCCATGAAAAGACCACCGAAAAGTTAAACACTGTTGAACCGGTGAAAGGAAAAGTCATGTGCTTCTTAGCTCACCGTTTCCACAGGTGCTGTGTACGCTACGCTGACCTCGAAGGGGGCATCCTGCCCTTCAGAACAATGGACTTGGACTTTTTCCTCACCCCCCTGGCCTGGCTGGTCTGAGCTTTGGAGTGGTCCCTTCCCGAGAGAAGACCCCCCTTGCCCGCTTCCAACCATCGTGACAGACAAGCAGAGTTGCAAGCCTGTTCATCCAGGAATCGAGCCAAGAAGCTCCTGAGCAAGAACCCCCCTCGCACGTTCTTCCAGAGACTGGGACTGAGCCCCCCTGACTCGGGGAAGGTGTGTAATGGGGGAAGAAAGTTGCCCAGAGTAAGCGCAGGGCCATGAAAACAATGGTTCTCAGCCTGTTGCCTGGCTTGAGTCTGTGTACCCCTATTCTTTCCTCTGGAGACCTTTGTTTCGGCTGTGCCCTTCCCCCAGTGAAAAATAGTATAACTGGGGTCCCTGGTCAGCTGTGCCTTTGAGATCTCCCCGGACGTGTCCTGGTGAGCTTTCGGCGGCTGGACCCCTTGAAGCAGCATCACGTTTCGGTAGCTATACCCATCCCCCTTCTTTCCTCCCTCTTTTCCTTATCTTCTCCCTTTTTCCCCGACTCCCCCTCACCAACGCATTTCTGTTGTGGTTACTTCAATAAAAATTACATTTGTTGATTTTGTTACTGCAAATCCCCTGTGCCTTTGGTGGTTATTTTGCACCTAAAAATCATCGCGTCACCCGTTTACTGGGACGGATCGCGACACCCCCCCTCCCCCACACTTGGTGTCCCCCAATTTCCCCAAATCCCAAAGTCCCCAAATCCCAATCCCGGTGTCCCCAAATCTTGGAGTCCCTAAATCTTGGTGTCCCCGAATCTTGGTGTCCCCAATGTCCCCAAATCCCAGCGTCCCCAAATCCCAAAGTCCTCAAATCTTGGTGTCACCAAATCTTGGTGTCCCAGTCCAATGTCTCCAGATCCCAAATCCTGCTGTCCCCAAATCTTGGTGTCCCCAAATCCTGATGTCCCCCATGTCCCCAAATCCCAATCCCCGTGTCCCCAGATCCCAAAGTCCCCAAATCCCAATGTCTCCAAATCCCAGTCCCAGTGTCCCCAAATCCAAATCCCAGTGTCCCCAAGTTCCAATGGCCCCAAATTCCAAAGTCCCCAAATCCCAATGTTCCCCCTTGTGTTCCCCCCTATGTCCCCCTCTGTTCCCTTTTCTCCCCCCCATGTCCTGCAATGTCCCACCCATGTCCCTTCTCTGTCCCCTTTGTGTCCCCTCTCTGTCCCCCTGTATCCCCCTTCTGTCCCCAATGTCCCCCCCCCAGTATCCCCCCCCCTCTGTCCCCTTTTTGTCCCTTTTGTGTCTCCCCCATGTCCCCCTCGTGTGTCCCCCCTGCCATGTGCCACCCCAGATTAGCCACCAGGCCACCAATGTCACCTCTGTGTCCCCTCAATGTCCCCACATGTCCCCTTTGTGTCCCCCTATGTCCACCTCTCTGTCCCCTTTCTGTCAGCCCCCCATGTCCCTGTTGTGTTCTCCCCTTTGTGTCCCCAATGTCCCCCCCAGTGTCCCCTCTGTCCCCTCCTCCGTCCCCTTTCTATCACCCCCATGTCCCCAGTGTCCCCCCCCATGTGCCACCCCTGATTAGCCACCGGGCCACCAATGTCACCTCTGTCCCCTCCGGGATTAGGGGGTGACATCACCGGGGGCTACTTAATGCTCCCCCCGCCGCGGGGGGTGCCTCCCCTGCCACCATCAGTGTCACCATCAGTGTCACCATTGTCACCGTTGTCACTGTCACCCTGCCACCATCGCTGTCACCGTGCCACCTGCGCAGGTACAGCCGTGGGGACACCGGGGGGATGGGGACAAGGGGACATGGCCACCAGGGCCTTGGGGACATCCCTGGGTGGGGGACACGGGGACAGGGCCACCAGGGCCTTGGGGACATTGCTGGTGGGGGGATGGGGCCACCAGGGACAGGGGGACATCCATGGGTGGGGGGACATGAGGGACAGGGACACCAGAAGGACATTGGGGACACTGGGGGGGGCTTGGGGACATCACAGGGCTGGGGATAGGGGGACAGGGCCACCATAGGGTTGGGGACAGGGGGATGGGGCCACCATGGGGTTGGGACATCTCTGGGTGGGGGACAGGGCCACCAGGGACATGGGGACATTGGGGGACATTGGGGGACATTGGGGGGCTTGGGGACACCAGGGGGACATCGGGGAGACAGGGGAGGGGGGCGCTTGGGGACACTGGGGGGGACTTGGGGGGACATTGGGGGGCTTGGGGACATCAGGGGGACATTGTGGGTGTCTAGGGGGTTGGTGCCAGCCCGGTGCCACCCCCTGGTGCCATCGATGTCCCCTCACTGTCCCCAGGTGTCTCACCATGATGTTGTACCTGAAGCAGCCGCACTTTGGGGGCATCCCTGGGCTGGGCCTGGAGCTACTGCCCCCCCCCCCCCCCCCCCCCCCCCCGTGGGGTACCCGGCTACCCCAAAATTTGGGGGGGGTCTTTGGGAGGGAGGGCACCCCCTCAAAAAAACCCAAAATTTGGGGGTGGGGGAGAGGGAACCCCAAAATTGGGGGGGGTCCCTGGGGGGGGGGGAAGGGGATGAGGGACCCCCCCTCTCCAAATCCAATCCTGTGGGGTCCCCAAATCCCGGGGGTCTCTCCCCAACCCCGAGAGTCCCTCCCCATTCCCGGGGGTCCCTCCCCATTTCGGGGGTCCCTCCCCAACCTCAAGGGTCTCTCCTGCATCCCCAATCCCCCATCCCCAATTCCCCAATTCCCCATCCCTGAAGGTCCCTCCCCATTCTCGGGCATCCCCCCCAATCCCGGGGGTGCCCCCCCAGTCCCAGGGGGTCTCTCCCCAACCTCGGGAGCCCCTCCCCACTCTCGGGGGTCTCTCCTCCCTTCCCAATTCCTCAATTCCCCATTCCTCATTACCGGGGCTCCCTCCCAATCCCAGGGGTTCCCCCCAATCCCGGAGGTCTCTCCCCAACCTCGGGAGTCTGTCCCTCCATTTCCCATTCCCAGGGGTCTCTCCACCATCCCAAATTCCCCAACCCCGGGGGTCTCTCCCCATTCCGGGGGTCCCTCCCCAACCCCGGTGGTCTCTGTGCCCATTCCCCATTCTCAGGGGTCTCTCCCCAATCCTGGGTGTTCCCCTCATTTCTAGGGGGTCTCTCCCCACTCTCGGGGGTCCTCTCCTCCCATTCCCTAATCCCAGGGGTCTCCCCCCATTCTCAGGGACCCCTCCCCATTTCAGGGATCCCTCCCCAACCCCGGTGGTCTCTTTGCCCCCCCAAGCACCCCCCGCAAGCAGCGCCGGGAGCGCACAACGTTCACCAGAGCGCAGCTGGACGTGCTGGAGGCGCACGTCCTCCCCGACATCTTCATGCGCGAGGTGGCGCTCAAAATCAACTGACCTGAGAGCCGCGTGCAGGTGAGACAGGTGTGACACACCTGGGACACACCTGGGACACACCTATGGGAACATAGGACAGACACAGGGACGGGGACAGGCGACAGGCGCTACCCCGACATCTTCATGCGCGAGGAGGTGGTGCTGAAAATCAACCTGCCCGAGTCACGTGTGCAGGTGAGGCACACCTGGGACAGGTGGGACAGGTGTGACACAGGTGTGACACAGGGACAGGTGTGACACAGGAGGGGACGCGGGAACAGGAGGGGCGGGGCAAGAGGAGCAGGTGAGTCGCAGGTGGGACAGGAGGGGCACCTCAATTTCGCCGTGTGTCCCCTTTGTCCCTTTGTGTCCCCCTGTGTCTCAGTTTCCCCCTGTCCCCCATGTCCCCTCATGTCCCCTTGTCCCCTCCGTGCCTCAGTTTCCCCATATCCCCCATATCCCCCATGTGTCTCAGTTTCCCCCCACGCCCCTCCGTGCCTGTTTCCCTTTTCCTCCCCGTGTCCCTCCATGTCCCCTGCTCCCCTCTGTGTCTCAGTTTCCCCATATCCCCCATGTCCCCCCGTGTCCCCATGTCCCCCCATTTCCCCCATGCCTCATTTTCCCCTTATCCCCCATGTCCCCCCGTGCCTGTTTCCCTTCCCCCCCCCACGTCCCCCATGTCCCCCCGTGCCTCAGTTTCCCCATGTCCCTTTCCCCCCGCTTGCCCCCCCATATACCCCCGTGTCCCCCCGTGCCTCAGTTTCCCCATGTCCCCCTTTGTTCCCCATGTCCCTCCGTGCCTCAGTTTCCCTTTTTTTCTCCCCCCCGTGCCCCTCGCACCCCCTCGTGCCTCAGTTTCCCTTTATCCTTTGCGTCCCCCGCATCCCCCTGTGCCTCAGTTTCCCTTTGTCCCCCCACACCCCCCGTGCCTCAGTTTCCCCCCGCACCCTCTGTGCCTCAGTTTCCCTTTTCCCCCCCGCACCCCCCTGTGCCTCAGTTTCCCTTTTCCCCCCATATCCCCCCGTGTACCCCCCGTATCCCCTCATGTCCCCCATATCCCCCCTGTGCCTCAGTTTCTCTTTTTTCTCTCCCCCATTTCTCCCAGGTGTGGTTCAAGAACCGCCGCGCCAAATGCCGCCAGCAGCAGCAGCAGCAGCAGCAGCAAACCCAAGGGGACCAGGGACCCCCCAAACCTCGCCCACCCCCCAAAAAAAAACCCCTCCCCCCCGCCACGAGCCCCCTCCCCCCCTCCCCAATTCACCCCCCAACCCCCCCCCCCGTGTCCATCTGGAGCCCCACGGCCCTGTTCCCCCGCCCTTTGCGACCCCTCCTCATGTGGGGAGGGGTCTCCCCCCCCTTTCCGCCCCCTTCCCCACCTCGGGAGGCTTCACCCAGGGGGGGTTCCCCGCTTATTTCGGGGTGGGGGCTCGACCCTTACCTGTCCCCCCTCCCCAAATGGGGGGGGCTCAGCCCTTTGGGACTCCCCCCCCCAAATTTGGCCGCGTCCCCCGCGGGTTTTGGCGGGGGGGCGACCCCCCGGGTTGGGATTTTTGGGGGGGGGGGGCGAGTGCCTGGAGCTGAAGGAGGCGGCGCGGGGGGGCTGGAAGGTGAATTTGGGGCTGGGGGAGTGCCTGGAGCTCAAGGAGCAGAGCGAGCGGAAATTCCAAGTTTTGTAACGGGGGGGGGGGGGGGGCGGATTTTGGGGGGGAATCCCGAGAATTGGAGAGCCCAGAGCGTTAATTAATTATGGATCGTGATCGGTAATTAATGCCCGGCTCGGATCGTTAATTAATTCCGGGGATTTTGGGGGGAAATCCGGAAAATTGCGGAGCCCGGAGCAGCGCACGGACAATTACCGGGACATGGACCATCGGTAATTAATTATGGATCACAGATCTTTAATTAATGCCCGGGATCACGGATCGTTAATTAATTCCGCGGATTTTGGGGGGAAATCCCGAAAATTACGGAGCCCGGAGCAGCGCAATTACTGACAATTACCGGGACACGGATCATCGTTAATTAATCATAGATCGCGGATCTTTAATTAATTCCGGAGTTCGGATCGTTAATTAATTCCCGGGGCTCGGATCGTTAATTAATTCTGGGACACCAATAATTAATCAATTCTGGGTCACGGATCGTTAATTAATTCCCGGGATCACGGACAATTCCCGCGTGGAAATTCCTCCTGGAGAATCGAAAATTTCCGGAAAATGAACAAAATTCCCGGAAATCCAAAAATTCCAGAGGCACGGAGGATCCCAGGAGTTTTGGGGGGAATTCCCCCGAATTTTTTGGGTGATTCCCGAATTTTTTGTGTGATCCCCGGATTTTTAGGGAATACCCGAATTTTTAAAGGAATTCCTGGATTTTTCAGGAATCACCGATTGTTTGGGAATTCCCGCAATTTAGGAAACCCGATTTTTTGGGGGGGATCCCCGAATTTTTTAAGGAATCCCCGAATTTTTGGGGAATCCCAGAATTTTTGGGGGGATCCCCGGCCCCTCCCCCCCTTCCCGGAAGGAAAAAACCTAAAAAAGAGAAAATTTCAATTAAAAAACCAAAAAAGTGCAAAAATGAGAGGGCCTCGTTAATTAACGCTAATGAGGGGAACTGGGGGGCGTGAGCGTGGCCACGAGAGAATGGGCGTGGCTACAGCGAGGGGCGTGGTCAAACAAATCCTTTATTTTTCCGTGGAGTTTGGGGGTTTTTTGGGTGTTCCTGACATTCCCGGAGGTCTCAGATCCCAGAGATCCATTCCCAAAATTCCAGAGATCCATTCCCAAAATACCAGGGATTTATTCCCAAAAATTCCAGGGATTTCTCCCACAATTCCTGAGGCTCCTCCTCTCCAAAACGCCGTTTATTGGGGGGGGGGCGGATTTTGGGGGGGAAATCAGAGAATTCCGTGTTTTTTTTAAGGGAATTCTCATTTTTTTAGGGATTTCTGAGATTTTTAGGGAATTCTGGGTTTTTTTTTTCGGAATTGCTGGGAATTTCTGGAATTGCTGGGGTGGGAAAGGCTCCCTGGGGAGGGATTTCTGAGATTTTTAGGGAATTCTGGGTTTTTTTTTTCGGAATTGCTGGGAAATTTCTGGAATTGCTGGGGTGGGAAAGGCTCCCTGGGGGGTCTCCAGGTGGGATTTTTGGGGGCAAATTTGGGGCGGATTTTGGGGCAGACTTGAGGAATCTTGGAGAATCCTGAGATTTTTAGGGAATTCCAGGATACTTTTATGGAATTCCCGAGTATTTTTTTAGGGAATTACCGACTATTTTCATGAAATTCCCGGGATTTGGGGTTATTTTTGGAACTGCTGGAGCGGGCAGTGCTCCCCCGGGGGTCTCCAGGTGCGTTTTGGGGGCAGATTTTGGGGTAGATTTGCGGAATCTCGGGATTTTTCCAAAATTCCCATTTTTTTTTTTCCAAATTCCCGGGATTTTTGGTTATTTTTGTAAGTGCTGGAGCGGGTAGTGGTCCCCGTAGGTCTCCAGGTGACTTTTTGGGGTGGATTTGGGGCAGATTTCAGGCAGATTTGGGGAATCTCTGGAAATCCCGAGGGATTTTTATGAAATATTTCCGAATATTTTGATGAAATTCCCCAGGAATTTTGGTTATTTCTGGAACTGCTGGAGTAGGTAGTGCTCCCTGTAGGTCTCCAAGTGCCGCAGCCTCGGGGGCATTTCCAGGAGGTGCAGGGGCGGCTTCGGCTCCCACTCCGCCTGCTCGAAAGCCTCCAGCACCTGAAACACAAATTCCCCAAATTTCAGCCTTTCCAGGAAAAATTCCCGATTTTTCCAGACTGAATTCCTCGTTTTCCAGCAAAAATTCCTGATTTTTTCAGCTCAAATCCCCCGTTTTCCAGCAAAAATTCACATTTTTTCAGCCCGAATTCTCGATTTTCCAGCTCAAATTCCCTATCTTCCAGCAAAAATTCCCACGTTTCTAGCATAAATTCCCGTGTTTTAGGCCCGAATTTCCGATTTTTTCAGCAAGAATTTCAGCGTTTCCAGCCCAAATTCCCGGTTTTTCCAGCCCAAATTCCTGCGTTTTCAGCCCGAATTATCGATTTTTTCAGCCCAAATTCCCACGTTTCCAGCCCAAATTCCCGGTTTTCTCCCACCCAGCAGCTGCGGGACCTGCTGGATCTGGAGCTGCGGAGCGACGGGGAGGGGCGGGGAGCGGCTCCTGCAGCGCTGCCGGGACGTGCTGCGCTTTCAGCGTCCGCACTGGTGCGCTCCCAGTACGCACCAGTGCACACCAGTGCAGCCCCAGGGCAGGCCCAGTGCCTTCCAGTTTGGCCCTGCCCAAACTCCGTTTGGCATGGCAGCTCTCACTTCAGCCCAGCGGTTCCCAGTGTGGCACCTGGTGCCATCCCAGTGTCAAACGCTGTGGCCGCTGCCATGTTCCCCTCCATGTGCCCCCCTGTTCTAAATGGTGTTCAATTGGTGTTGAACTGGGGCTGGGTTGGAATTGCTGTTTTGGGTTGATTTGATGGGTGTTTGTTGGGGGTCCTGTGGGTCCAGGCTTTGGTGGGCACGATAGTCAAAGGGAGGCAGGAGGGCGATTGCACAGGGGACTTGACCAATCATTCGACGCCCCGAGAAAATGATTGGTCTCAGAATGGATATTGATAAGGACCATGAGAGAACACCGGAAAAACGACTCGATCAACACACGGATCCAAACCCCCCAATCCTGGACCCGAGAGGGGTTATAAAATGAGGGGTTTTGTGTGGGGCTTGGGGTTCTTCTCCTTCTGAGAGATGTGCTTTTTGGGGGAGAACCCAGCGTGTTTGGGACACGTTGTTATCTTTGGGTTGTTGCGTGGGAGTTTGGGCTTATCTCAAACTCCCCCCTCCTCTGTAGTTTGTTTTAATAAACGACAGCCTTTTTTCCTTCTCAAAGTCTGGCCTTGTTCGAACTCATAACATCCGATCTCCTGTGTCTCGCTTGACTGCCCCCCTGCCCCCCCCATTTCCCCCCACATCCACTCCCTGCCCCTCTCCCCATGTACCCGGAACTCCCTCCATGTCCCATCTGATCCCCTCCCTACCCACCCCCGATCCTTCATGTCCCCCCATCCTCCATGTCCCTCTTGTGTCTCCCGATTCCCCTCTATCCCTGCTGCCCCCCCCATTTTCCCCATTTCCTCACACCCCTTCATCCTGCCCTTCCTGTCCTCCTCCTGTCTTTCCAGTCTCCTTATGACCCTGCCATGGCTTCTCTGAACCTCCCAGGTCCTTCCCTTTCTCTTCCCGTGTCCCACCCCCCCATGTGACATCCCCAACCCTCTCATGTTCCCCCCCATTTCCCCCTGTGGTAAATAAATATGATTCGTGCTGATAAAAATTGAAACAGTTATCAATATTGATACAGTAATTAATATTTGGGAACAATAAAACAGTTAAAAGTTGTAAGAAAGGGAGAGGAGGGGCTCTGCCACCCCTCCCGGCAGATGTTCAATGACCACAGGAAGAGGCCGGAGATGCAGTTGCTAAAAATGAGCAAAACCTGGTTGGGGTCCCAGAAAATGCTAATTATAAGGGATTTATTGCTTTGATATTAAGATGTAACGGTATGTAAGTTTGGGCATACATTATACTGGCTTGGGGCGCTTGTGTAACCCCAAAGGTGAATTAAAGGACACAGAGGAAGACTACCAGATCTTCATCAGACGACCCCCAAAAGACTTGTGCGACCACCAAAAAGAGTGGTGGCGCATGCGCGGTAAAGGTGGTGATGACGGTGGAGGGTAGAAACATGACGAACCGAAAACAGGAGGAGATGGTATTAACACGTGGCATATAAGGAGGTAATTTTTACTTGGCAAGCTTGTATGTGAAGTGGCACAGGTCCAAGTGCCCTGCACTCCGTACCCCCGCGGTTATCTTTTGCTTATGCGCTATTATTGGAACCAAATTTATCCCTTATTTATATATTTTCTAAACTATTCAATTAAAATTGCTGCTACCTTTAAATATTGTTTGGGTTTTCTTTGATGCGATAATTGAGCAAACATAACACCCTATCCCCTCTGATATCTCTCTCTGTCTCCTCCCCATGTCCTCCCCTGACCACCCTCTGTCCCCTTGGTTTTCCCCCCAGGTCACCCCATGTCGTGCATCCCGGCTGGATGGTGACGGGGGCGGGCTACCAGTCCCCCTCTTTTGGGCTCCGCAGCATCCCAGCTGCCAGTGGAGGTGCAGTGTTGAATAAAAGGGGCACAGCACGGGGCCTAGGGTAGAACTCGGGGGTAATGTTATTAGATGGCAAAATCCCCCTCCCCAAGGTCCCAGGACCGCAAACTGGGGGCAAACAAGAGCTTATAAAGGGGGGCAGGTCTCAGGGGGGATACAATCTCTAGCTAATCAGGAGAACTGGGGGTGGAACACAAGGTGGGGAATACAAGGTATATAAACCAATGACGGATTTCAAGGAAGGGGAACAGCTTGGGATAGGAGAGGTTAACAGCAGGACTGGGGGGAAGGGAGTTTGAAACTTGGCAAGAAAACAGCTAAGTATCAAACAGATAAACCGACACCTGGCTCAATAAAATAACAAAGGCAGGTCTGTGTCCCTGAACCCTGAACAAGGGTTCTGAAGGTAGTCGCTAACATCCTCATTTCTAACCTTAGTAGGCAGCCAGCCAGTAGAACACACATTCATTATCATGGGCCAACTAGCCTCATTCACCTGCTTCACTCTAAAAACAGGGGGAGAAAAAACCCAAAAGGGGCCACCAAACCACAGATCAAAACTATAAACATGCCAAATAAAAAACATACTACAACAACCCCTGGTTCTTCAACCAGCTTTTCACGGGGCTGAAATGGCCCCTGGCTGGCCGGTTCCTCACCGAGACCCTCAACACACAAGCCCGTGAGCCCCCCAACACTGCTCACTGAGGTTACCCCCAAAACCCATGGGGTCCCCCCATGTCTGGGTCCCTGAGATTACCCAAAATCTGGGGTTACCCCAAATCTGGTCCCTGAGGTTACCCCAGATCTGGTTCCTGGGGTCCCCCCAATCCTGGTCCTGTTTTCCTGCCCAGAGCCATTACTCCATCCTAAAAGGAGCTGCTCTCCTGGGAATTGGCACGGACAATGTTCACCTGGTGCGGACAGATGAGAGGTGGGTGCTGGGAGAGGTCCCGAGAGACCCCAGTCAGGGGATTCCTGCATGTATCCATCCCTATCCCTTCCCTTCAGGGGGAAGATGAATCCCGGAAGAGCTGGAGAAGGAGATCCAGAGGGTGAAAAGCTGAGGTCAGGAGAGGCTGCCCACCTCAAAAGCCCCCTCAAACTCCCCCAATGCCATCTGCAGTATCCCCCAGCGGCCTTCCCAGTGTTCCCTAAGCTCCCTCAAAGTCCGTGTGTCCCCCTCTAAGTCCAAAGGTGAGCCCAGAACTCCCAAATTCCCCCCCAACACCAACAGCCTTCCAAATCCCCAAAAATCACCCAAGAAGAAAAACAAAATCCTCCTGAAATGGTGCTTCCCCCTAGGTGGCCCCAGCCATCAAGGAAAAGATGATCCGGAGGGGCTCCATGATGGTGGGATACCAACCCCAAGGATCCCACGTCAACTTCTTCCGGCAGATTATCACCAATCCTGCTGTCACCCCGCCAGGACCTGGACTTCTTCCTGGATGAGATACAGGAATTGGGATGGGATCTGTGAGCCCTCCCAAAAAGCCCTGTGAAAGACCCCAAAAACCTTCCCCCCATCCCTGAGGAACAGGAGCAGAGCCTTGATTTCCTCCCCACATGCCAAATTGGAAATGACCCCAAAATTCCACACTTATGAAATAAAACAGCATTTAATGGTCCTGATCTGATAATAATTTGATATAACCCCACCCTCAATATAGGGTGTGGGGTGTAGGGTAATTCCCCTGGAAGCTCCAGAGAGGTTGTGGATTCTGGGATCAGCATGTAGTGGCCTTGTGACTCTCCTGACATTCCCATGACTTCTTGAAGCTCCAGAGGTTGGAATTTGTAGGGAAGAGGATCTGTTAGCATGCAAAAAACTCTTGGGAAAGTACTGCAAAACCTGCTGCATCCATCCCTGAGGAAATGGAGGAGAGCCTGGACTTCCTTCTGGGATCTTTAAATCAGATGGGATGTCCTCGGCGCTTGATCCCAAAACTCAGAACTCATGGAATAACAGAGCATTTAATGGTCCCAATTTTATATGAATTTGATATCACACTCCCCTCCCTCAAAATGGAGTTGGGGCTCCCCTCAGTTCCCCTGGAGGCTCCGGAGGAAGTCGAGGATGTCAGGATCAACACTGGCACCCTCAAGGCTGGCTAGGAGCCGGGACACCGTGGCTTCATGTCGCTGCCGCCGCTGCCAATCCCGCAGCATCTCAAAACTCTGCAGGACGGAATTCTTCGGATTTTCCTCCTGGATCTGCTCCAGCCGGCTCTGCTCCAGTCCTAGATGCAGAATTCCCACCACCTGCCACTCTTTTC